>CM069160.1:9053756-9071256 GCA_035221665.1 Okamejei kenojei
GCCACACAGGAACCGCAGTTGTCCTTCCACCTCCTGCCATCAACTTTCGCGGAAGCTTCTTCCCCTCCAGCTTCAGTATGATAAGGGGGGCCTGGGGCGCAGCGGTAGAGTTTGCTGCCACATAATTGCCAGGGACCCGGGTTCGACCTGACTACAGGTGCTTGTCTGTATGGATTTGGACATTCTCACCGTGGCCGCGTGTTTTCCCGGGTGCTCCGTTCCCCCCACCTCCAAAGAAGTGCACGGTTGTCAGGTAATTGGCTTCTGCTAAGTTGACCCCAGTGGGGGTGCCTAAAACAGTTGTACGGGGAGATCGCTTGTCGTCATGTCTCCGGTGGTCCGCAGGGCCATTCCACGCTGCATCTCTAAACTAAAGGGTCCCGAAGCCGAAACGTCACCTATCCAAGTTCTCCATAGATGCTGCCTGACCCGTTGTTTTCACAAGGTATAGGAGTAGAAATAGGTCAGCTCGGCAATCGAGTCTACTTCCGCCATTCAATCACATGCTGAGCTCTGCCACCTAATCCCATTTTCCTGGCCTTTTCCCAACACCATTGACACGAATACATAATCAAGTAACGTGTCTATCTCGGTCTTAACAATATCCACTGACTTCGGCTTCCTCAGCGTCTGTGGCAATAAAGGTCCTGCAGATTAACTACCTCTGACTAAGCCGTTCCTCCTCACCTCCATTTAAAACGAGTGCCCCTTAATGTGTGGAATTGTCCTCTGGTCCTAGACTCTTCCACCAGTGGAAAATCCTCTCCATCTATGTCCTTCATCATTTTGTATGTTTCAAAGATCCCCCCCTCAACCATCTAAAGTCCCAGCGAGTAGATGAGGACCAGTGCCGACCAAACGCTCATCATATGCTAACCCACTCATTCCTGGAATAATTCATGTAAAACCTCCTCTGGACCCTCATCCGGAGCCGCAACATTCTCTTACCTCAGATATGGTGGCCCACATTTCCTCACAGCACTCCAAGTGCGGTCAGACCACAGCCGATTATACAAAAAGCCTCAGCATTACATCTCTGTTTGTGTAAATTGACAGAGATACACCTGCACTTTGTGTCCCTTTTAGCAATTAGATAGCCAGTGCCTCGATCCCATTGCAGTAACAATATATTTTATATTCACAGGTGCTACATAAGCTATATGGGAACTCTAAAGACTTGTGACTTCAAACCACGAACAAACCACCGCAACAAAAACACACCAAACAAACCACTCCAGATACGGGTAAGTATTATTTTTGTGTGCGTGCGATTTTCCTGTGACTGACTTTCTCTCATGCTGAACTTTTGCAACAGCAAAAGCCAAAAAAATTGCGACTTCTGTGCAGAGGAAAGGGGGCACAGTGGCCACAGCGGTAGAGTTGCTGCCTCCAGCACCAGAGACCTTCGGGTTAGATCTTGACCAGGGTTTCTCATTGTACTGGAGTTTTTTACATTCTCCCGTGACCAAGTAGGGTTTTTTCCCTCCCGGTCTCTTCTCTCCGGTTCCTCCCAGTCCCAATGTCGTGCAGGTTTGGTAGGTTAATTGCTTGGTAAAAGATTGCAAATTGTCCCTTGTGTGCGTGTGTGTCGGATAATGGTAAGTGTGTGGGGACCACTCTGGTCGTGCGGACAAAGTGGGCTGAACGGGCCCGCTTCACAGCTTTGTACACTCTTAAAAAAAGGTATATATTATTTTTTCTTTGAAAGTTGGACTCAATGTTTTTTTTTTTCTCGAGACTGTTACTTACCCAAACTTTAATGCAGATGAAGGTGTGCTTTAAAACTGCTCTGTTCAAGCTGTACGATTCTCTCAGTAAGTGGAATCACAGTCTCATAGTCATAAACTTCAAAAGGTAATAGGAGTAAAATTAGGCCATTTGGCCCCATCAGGTCTATTCTCTATCCATTTCAAACATGGCGAACTCTCCCACCCAACTCCTAGTTCATCTTGCCTTAGCCGCGTAACCCCATAACTAAGTGAAACTGAACTAAACTAAACCAAATGTAAGAGATACACAAAATGCTGGATCCATTCATCGGTCGGGCAAGCATCCTATGGAAAAGAGGATGGTTGAATATTTTTGGGTCGGATCCTTCTTCAACCGAAAGTGGAGGGAAGGAACTGGAGGTTGAAAAGGCCAGATACAAAGCAGGGCCGGCAACAGTTTGACCAAGATGGGCCCATTGTTGGGCTGGGAAGAGGACCTAACGCAGAGTACATGGATGAGAACAGTGGAACTAGTAAGATGATTTGATGGGTGGGGGGGAGGGGGTACGAAGTGGAGGAGAGGAAATGCAGGGCATTACTTTAAATTAAGGAATCAACAATCATACTGCTGGATATACACAAAGTGCTGGAGTAACTGCGGGACAGGCCGCATCCTCTGGAGAAAAGGTATAGGTGACGTTTCGGGTCGAGACCCTTTTCAGATTGAGAAGTCAGGGCGAAAGTGGTAAAGGGGAGATATGGACGTTTATGGAGAATAGAATGAATGAACGAAAAAGTTAATTGGCCAAGTATTCACATACAAGGAATTTGCCTTGGTACTCCGCCCATAAGTGTCAACATGACATACAGTGACAGTTAGGAATGACACATAATACATTAAACATTAATAATAAAACAGTATCGATTCACAGAATCAGAATCATAGAGTCTACAGCATAGGAACAGGCCATTCAAACAACCCAACTGCCTCAATGCTAGCCACCATGAATTGAGAAACAGTACCTGCAGAGGAACTAATTCTTGAAAATAAAGTGGGCGGCAAGGTTTAATTGGATATGTGCCTTCTTTATCTCTTTTGCAGATGATCCTGATAATCCTGTCCTGAGCAGCAAAACCACTCGTGGTGAGTTCAGTTCATGTTCATCGGTACTAGGAACAAAATTAGGCAAATGATCCGGTTCCCTCTGACACCCCAAAGACGTGCAGGTTGGTAGGATAAGTGCTCCCCCCCCCCCCCCGCTAATGCCCATGGAGTGGACAAAGGGATATAGGTAGTTGGCACGATGGCACAACGGTAGAGTTGCTGCCTCACAGCGCCAGAGACCCGGCTTCGATTCTGACAGCGGGTGCTGTCTGCACAGAGTTTGCACGTTCTCCCCGTGACCTGCGTGGGTTTTCCCCAGGTGCTCCGGTTTCCTCCCACACTCCAACAATGTGGATGGTTGTAGGCTAATTGTCTTTGGTTAAAATTGTATATTGTCCCTAGTGTATGGGATAGTGCTAGTGTACGGGGATAGCTGGTTGGCGTGAACTCAGTGGGCTGAATGGCCTGTTTCCACACTATATCTCTGAACTAAAGCATGTTGAGCTGAAATGCCTGCTTTTCTGCTATATTTGATGGTGATTGATGCTTTAAAAATCACCTTTCTCCTTTATATATACAGATTTTTTGGTGTGCTGGATAGATCTGTGTTTTGATGAAATTAAACCCTGCATTGATGGTGATGTTTTTGAATCGCTGTCGACCAATGGTAAGAACATTGTTTTTGCAGAAGTGTTTCTTGAACAGGGGTGGCACGGAAACGCAGCAGTAGAGTTGCTGCCTTACAGAGCTTTCAGTGCCAGAGACCCCGGTTCAATCCCGACTACGGGAGCTGACTTGTATGTTCTTTGGTTTCCTCCCATACTCCAAAGATCTGCAGGTTTAGAAACATCGAAACGTAGAAAATAGGTGCAGGAGGAGGCCATTCGGCCCTTCGAGCCGCCACCGCCATTCATTGTGATCATGGCTGATCGTCCGCTTTCAATAACCCGTGCCTGCCTTCTCCCCATATCGCTTCACTCCACTAGCCCTTAGAGCTCTATCCAACTCTCTCTTAAATCCATCCAGTGATTTGGCCTCCACTGCCCTCTGTGGCAGGGAATTCCATAAATTCACAACTCTCTGGGTAAAAAAGTTTATTGTCACCTCAGTCTTTAATGTCCTCCCCTTTGTTCTAAGACTGTGGCCCCTGGTTCTGGACTCACCCAACATTGGGAACATTTTTCCTGCATCTAGCTTGTCCAGTCCTTTTATAATTTTATATGTTTCTATAAGATCCCCCATCATCCTTCTAAACTCCAGTGAATACAAGCCTAGTCTTTTCAATCTTTCCTCATATGACAGTCCCGCCATCCCAGGGATCAATCTGGTGAACCTACACTGCACTGCCTCAATCACCAGGATGTCCTTCCTCAAATTAGGATACCAAAACTGTACACAATACTCCAGATGTGGTCTCACCTGAGACCTATACATCTGCAGAAGAAACTCTTTACTCCTGTACTGAAATCCTCTTGTTATGAAGGCCAACATTCCATTAGCTTTCTTCACTGCCTGCTGTACCTGCGCGCCAACTTTCAGTGACTGGTGAACAAGGACACCCAGGTCCCGCTGTACCTCCCCCTTACCTAACCTAACCCCATTGAGATAATAATCTGGTTAATTTTGTTGGTTAATTGGCTTGGTATCAATGTAAATTGTCCCTAGTGTGTGTAGGATAGTGTTAGTGTGTGGGGATCGCTGGTTAGTGTGGACCTGGTGGGCCAAAGGGCCCGTTTCAGCGCTGTATCCGCAAACTAAACTAAACTAATCAGTCTGTTGAAGGCTCCCAACAATATCGGCAAAACCAAGCGCAGACTGGGTCATCGTTTTGCTGAACACCTCCGCTCAGTCCACCTAGGTCTCCTGGTTGCTATTACACTTTAATTCCCCCTCTTGAACTGTACCCGGAGGCCCACGCACAGCTTTCCATCCTGGGTCAGCCAGTTATACTAGTTTTCCACAGAGAATCGAGGTACATAAAAAGCTGGAGACTAGGAGCGAAGAGATAGGCGAGCCCCCACACTTATAGACCGTGAAAATGAGAAGCTGGTATTAGAGATTGCTGGAAAATCAATACAGCCCAAAGGATGCAAACTCACCCAGCGGTATCTGGCCGTGAACAGGTTGACTTGAAGTGTAAAGTGAGGTGTCCCTTGTTTTCCCTCTCTCTCCACCGCAACCCAGTGTTATCAAGGGCGCTCCTCCACATAGCTTCACAGTCCTCTTGATTATTTTGCTGATTGTATTTCTTCTCTATTGCTTCTCTTTTCTTCCCCTCATGGTCTATAAACAATGAACCATTCTATGCTGCTCTGGTTTTTCCTTGCTCATCGTAATTTGATCTGTAATTTACGCACCTTACCCTTGGGTATCTCTGTCTCTCCCTCTCCCCCGACTCTCAGTTTGAAGAAGGGTCCCAACCCGAAACGTCATCCATTCCTTCTCTCCTGAGATGCTGCAAGTTCCGCTGAGTTACTCCAGCATTTTGAGTTGATCTCTTGGCACAAATCATCTGTCCATTCTCTCCACAGCTGCTGTCTCCAGCACCTTGGGTTTTGCTATTTTTGACAATTCCATGTGAGCAGATGTGAGGGGAGAGGGCTGGGGCCTCTGACCTAGCGACAAAGCCATTTTCCTCAGTTCAAAGACACATTCTCCAAATGAAACAAGGGAATTTGCAGAGAAATTTTCCTTGACCAGGGAAAAGCCATTCATAGGGCCATAGTCATATAGGATCTGGATCGATTGGCCAGGTGGGCGGAGGAATGCTTGATGGAATTTAATACAGAGAAGTGTGAGGTGTTGCATTTTAGGACGTTGAACAAGGGCAGGTTGCAGACAGTGAATGGTAGACCTCTGGGTGTGTTGTAGAGCAGAGGGATCTAGGAGTACAGGCACATGGTTCCTTGAAGGTGGAGTCGCAGGTTGATAAGGTTGGCAAAAAGGCTTTTGGCACTTTGGCCTTCATCAGTCAGAGTATTAAGGATGGAAGTTTGGAGGTCATGTTGCAGCTGTATAAGACGTTGGTGAGACCACATATATTGTGTTCAGTTCTGGGCACCATGTTGTAGGAAAGATATTGTCCGTGTGCGGACGTGATGTCGAAGGACGAGAAGCGAAGCAAAGAAGACAAAGCCAAATAGCCGAATGTAGACGAAGCAGAAACGCCAAATTACCGAAAGCATACGAAACCGATACGCCAACGAGCCCAAAGGGCGGGACGCCTAAAAGCCAACGAACCGAAAAGCCTCGTCGCCTAAAAGCAAACTCAGCGAATGGCCGCTCTGCCAAAACGCCACCGAACCGAAAAGCTGCGTCACCTGCAAGCCAACTAATCGAATGCCGCTCTGTCGAAAAGTCAAATAATGGCTTGTGTGGGAAAATGACCCGCACCCTCCCGTCTCCACCGACCAGTGATGTGATGGACGCGGGTGTCTGGAACAATCGCTGACAAGTCCCGTCCCCCCCGGCGTCGTAATGTCCGTTATTTGACTTTTCGGCGTTCGGTTAGTTGGCTTGTAGGCGACGCTGCCTTTCGGTTTTTGGTGGTGTTTCGGCAGAGCAGCCATTTCGAGGTGGTTTGCTTTTTGGCGATGCAGCCTTTCAGTTAGTTGGCTTTTAGGCGTCCCGCCCTGTCGGCTCGTTGGAGTTTCAGCTTTGTTTCCATTCGGCTATTTGGCTTCGACTTCTTTGCTTTGGCATCTCGTCCCTCGACGCCACGTCCGGGTACCGATATTGGCACCCTTGAAGACCGAAAAAGGTGAATTTATTATGGGGAACAAGGAAAGGGTAGATGAGTTGAACAGGTACTTTGGATCTGTCTTCACTAAGGAGGACACAAACAATCTTCCTGATATAGTATTTCTGATATATTCCTGGTCAGAGGATCTGGGGTGACGGAGGAACTGAAGGAAATCCACATTAGGCAGGAAATGGTGTTGGGTAGACTGATGGGACTGAAGGCTGATAAATCCCCGGGTCCTGATGGTCTACATCCCAAGGTACTTAAGGAAATTTCTCTAGAAATCGTGGATGTATTGGTGATAATTTTCCAATGTTCTATAGACTCAGGATCAGTTCCTGTGCATTGGAGGGTAGCTAATGTTATCCCACCTTTTAAGAGAGGCGGGAGAGAGAAAACAGGGAATTATAGATCAGCTAGCCTGACATTGGTGGTGGGAAGATGCTGGAGTCAATTATAAAAGATGAAATAACCGAACATTTGGATAGCAGTAACAGGATCGGTCCGAGTCAGCATGGAGTTAGGAAGGCAAAATTATGCTTGACTAATCTTCTGGAATTTTTTGAGAAGTAACCAGGAAAATGGACAAGGGAGAGCCAGTGGATGTAGTGTACCTGGACTTTCAGAAAGCATTTGATAAGGTCCCACATAGGAGATTAGTGGGAAAAATTAGGGCACATGGTATTGGGGGTAGAGTGCTGACATGGATAGAGAAGTGGTTGGCAGACAGGAAACAAAGAGTAGGGATTAACGGGTCCCTTTCAGAATGGCAGGCAGTGGCTCGTGGGGTACTGTAAGGCTCGCTGCTGGGACCGCAGCTATTTACAATATATATTAATGATTTGGATGAAGGGATTCAAAGTAACATTAAGACATTTGCAGATGACACGAAGCTGGGTGGCAGTGTGAACTGTGAGGAGGATGCTATGATAATGCAGGGTGACTTGGACAGATTGGGGGATTGGTCAGATGCTTGGTAGATTACGTTTAATGCGGACAAATGTGAGGTTATCCACTTTGGTAGCAAAAACAGGAAGGCAGATTACTATCTAAATGGTGTCAAGTTGGGAAAAGGGGAAGTACAACGGGATCTGTGGGTCCTTGTTCATCAGTCTATGAAAGTAAGCATGCAGGTACAGCAGGCAGTGAAGAAAGCTAATGGCATGTTGGCCTTTATAACAGGAGGAATCGAATATAGGAGCAAAGAGGTCCATCTGCGGTTGTACAGAGCCCTAGTGAGACTACACCTGGAGTATTGTGTGCAGTTTTGGTCCCCAAATTTGAGGAAGACATTCTTGCTATTGAGGGAGTGCAGCGTAGGTTTACAAGGTTATTTCCCGGGATGGCGGGACTGTCATATGCTGGGCTTGTACACTCTGGAGTTTAGAAGGATGAGAGGGTATCTCATTGAAACATATAAGATTGTTAAGGGTTTGAACAAGCTAGAGGCAGGAAACATGTCCCCGATGTTGGGCGTGTCCAGACCAGGGGCCACAGTTTAAGAATAGGGGTGTAAACCATTTAGAATGGGGACGAGGAAACACTTTTTCTCACAGAGAGTGGTGAGTCTGTGGAATTCTCTGCCACAGAGGGCGGTTCTCTGGATGCTTTCAAAAGAGAGCTAGATAGGGCTTTTAAAAATAGCGGAATCAGGGGATATGGGGAGAAGGCAGGACCTGGGCACTGATTGGGGATGATCAGCCATGATCACATTGAATGGCTATGCTAGCACGAAGGGCCGAATGGCCTCCTCCTGCACCCATTGTCTATTGTCTATTGAAAAGCTTCAAAAAAGATTTACGAGGATGTTGCCAGTATTAGAGGGTGTGAGCTAAGGCAAGAGGTTGAGTAGGCTGGGTCCCTATTCCCTGGAGTGCAGGAGGATGAGCGGGGATCTGTAGAGGTGGACGAAATCATGAGAGTAATAGATTGGGTATAAGCTGCCAGAGGAAATAGTTGAGACTGGGACTGCCCCAACATTTCAGATGCAGTTAGACAGGTACATGGATCGGACACGCTTAGTTTAGTTTAGAGATACAGTGCAGAAACAGGCCGTAGTGTTTAGATAGGAATAGATCGGGTAGATGCACAGAGTCTCTTGCCCGGAGTAAGGCAAAGGAGGACCAGAGGACATAGGTTCAAGGTGAAGGGGAAAAGATTTAAAAGGAATCTGAGGAGTAACTTGTTCATTCAAAAGGTGGTGCGTGTATGGAACAAGCTGCTAGAGGAGGTAGCTGAGGCTGGGACAATCACAACTTTTATGAAACAGTTAGACAGATACATGGATAGGACAGGTTCGGGGGATATGGACCAAAACGCGGGCAGGTGGGACTAGTGTAGCTGGGACATTGTTGGCCGGTGTGGGAAAGATGGGGCGAAGGGCCTGTGTCCACATTGTATCCCTCTATGACGATGACTTTATGACTCTATAGAGTCATGGTGTCATATAGTCATGGAGCCATAGATTCATAAATAGACAGATAGAAAACCATATTGTCACATGTGACGTCACAATGAAATTCTTTGCTTGCATACTTTGCTAAGGAATGCAAATAGTAGCCTATAAAGGGCGCTTACAAATTTACAACTCCTGATGGTGGGGGGGTCAGTACACATGATGGACTGGGCAGTGTTCATCACTTTTTGCTGTCTCCTTCGCTCCTGAGCTTTCGAGTTGCCAAGGGGGTGGCACATTGTGAGGCAGCGTTAGAGCTACTGCCTCACAGCACCAGAGACCTGGGTTCGATCCTGACTACAGGTGCTTGTCTGTACGGAGTTTGTACTTTCTCCCCGTGACTGTGCGGGTTTTCTCCAGGAAGCTCTGGTTTCCTCTCACCATCCAAAGACATGCTGTTTTTTTTAGGTTAATTGCCTTGGTACAATTGTAAATTGTCCCTAGTGTGTGTGTGTGTGTGTAGGGTAGGTAGTGTTGTGCACAGGGATCACTGGTCGGCACGGACTCAGTGGGCTGGAAGTCCTATTTCCCCGCTGTATCTTGAAATCTGAAGGCTAAAGTCTAAACATTATTCCCTTTATCCTGTTTCTGCACACTGTGGCAATAAACTAAACTAAACTAAACTAAACCCCGGCCATGATGCAACCAGTCAATATGCGCTTTACCCGTGTAGAAGTTCAAGAGAGTTCTCTCTGACATACTCAGGTGGTTCCTAATACTCAGATCATTCCACATCCTAAAGCTCCCTCATGAACAACCTGCCCCAAACTGCAGCTGATATTTCACAAGATGGAATAACCTGCCTTTTTCTTTGTGTTATTTTTCCTTCTATACATGATACCACCTGATGACAAGGAGCCACTGAAAGCGATGGGGATGACTATCTTTTTATTGGTAAGCACTGACTCAAGTCTCTGAAGCCTCTGCTTCCTGTAACGTTTTGGGTTGGGCTTCAGGTTTATTGCGGCCTCTACACCAGGATACAATGTAAAGCTTTTTGGTCGGTTGATCGAATTAGTTTGGAACGTACAGCAGGAAAACAGGCCCTTCGGCCCACTGAGTCTACGCCGATCATCGATCACATGTTCACACAGTAGTTCCACGTTATCCCACTTCCTCATCCATTCCCTACACACTGGAGGGAATTTACAGAGGACCAATTAACCTACAAACCCACACGACTTTGGGATGTGGGGGGAATCCAGAGCACCCGGAGGAAACCCACGCAGTCACGGGGAGAAAGTACAAACTCCACATATATATACAGCACCTGAGGTCAGGATGGAACCTGGGTCTCTGGCACTATAAGGCAAAGTGATGCATTGGTAGAACTGCTGCCTCACAACGCTAGAGAACCGGGTTCGATCCTGACCTCGGGTGCTGTCTGTGTCTGTGTGTGTGTGGAGTTGGCACGTTCTCCCTGTGACAAGTGGGTTTTCTCCGGGTGCTCCGGTTTCCTCCTACGTCTAAAGACATGCGGGTTTATGGGTTAATCGGCCCTCTGTAAATTGCTCCCCAGTGGGTACAGAGAAAGTTGGATAAAGTAGAACTAGTGTAAAAAGGGGTGATCGCTGGTCGGCAAGGACTCGGTGGGCCGAAGGGCCTGTTTCCATGCTGTTTCTCTAAACTAAATTAAAACGGCACTGTGCCGCCCCATCTGAATGTGGTGCAAAGGGGAAGATACAGAGCGTTCATTGTCACGTGTACTGAGGTACAGTGAAAAGCTTTTGTTGCGTGCTAACCAGTCAGCAGAAAGACAATACATGATTACAGTCGAGCCATTTACAGTGTATAGATACATGATAATGGAATAACGTTTAGTGCAAGGTAAAGCCTGGAAAGTCAGATAGTCCACGGGTCACCAATGAGGTAGATAGTAGTTCAGCACTGCGCTCTAGTTGTGGTAGGATGATTCAGTTACCTGCGGGAAATGGAGGGGGAAGTGGGTAGAGAGAGTGAGGGTGGAGGGAGGGGGAGGGAGGGGATGGTGCAGTTGCCAGTTTTCACACTTCTATACCTTTTGCCTGATGGGAGAGGGGAGAAGAGGGAGTGGCCAGAGTGTGATTTGTCCTTGATTATGCTGCTGGCCTTGCTGAGGCAGCGTGAGGTGTAGATAGAGTCAATGGAAGGGAGGTTGGTTTGTGTGATGGTTTGGGCTGCTGGCCTTGCCGGGGCAGCGTGAGGTGTGGATGCAGTCAATGGAAGGGAGGTTGGTTTGTGTGATGGTTTGGGCTGCGTCCATAATTCGCTGCAATTTCTTGCGGTCGTGGACGGAGCTGTTCCCAAACCAAGCTGAGATACATCTTTCTATGGTGTATCTGTAGAAGTTGGTGAGTGTTGGCATGAAGGGGTGCTGGACTGGGGATCAAGATAGGTGGGGAGTGGGGGAGGTGAGGGGGTGGGTGTGTGGGGTGGGGGGTGGGTTGGCACTATTTGTGGGCTGCATGAAGCTGGGTGTACAATGTTTCTGCAAAATGCATGGGAAAGGGCCACAACCCGAAACGTCACCCATCCCTTCTCTCCAGAGATGCTGCCTGTTCCACTGAGTTACTCCTGCTATTTGTGACCACCATTGAAAGATGGACGACATTAGTTGTGTTGGATGCAATTGGCTTCTGCAATGATGCTTCTCTTATTTCACTTCTGCTGTAGATGTGCTCGGGTGCATCTTCAAAACCTTCTCCTCCTCCTTGAGAAAATGTCGGGACACTCACGACCATCACATGAAGGATGATCTTTAAGGTAATGTGTACCTGGTCCAGAATCATGTCACAACAGGCATTTCGTACTAAATTTACATTTTAGCTGGAAAAGGTTTACAGAGGAGATTTACGAGGATGCTGCCAAGACTCGACGGCTGAAGCTATAGGGGGAGGTTGGGCAGGCTAGGACTTTATTCCTTGGAACGCAGGAGGATGAGGGATGACCTTATAGATGGTGTACAAAATCATGAAAGCAATAGATCTTGTAAACGCACAGTCTCTTGCGCAGAGTAGGGGAATCGAGAACTAGGGGACACAGGTTTAAGATGAGGGCGGAAAGATTTAATAGGAATCTGAGGGGGTAATTACTTTGCTCAAATGGTGGTATGGAATGAGGTGCTGGAGAAGGTATTTGTGTCAGGTACTATTGCAATGTTTCAGAAGCATTTAAGAATGTTTTTCTTCCCAGCTTTTCTTCCCATTAAGAATGCTTTTCTTCCCAGTTGTAATCAGGCAACTGAATCATTCTACAATACCAGAGAGCAGTGCTGAACTACTATCTAACTCTCTGATGACCCTCCGACTATCCTTGATCAGACTTTGCTGGCTGTACTTTGCACTAAACTTTATTCCCTTATCATGTACCTGTACACTGTAAATAGATTAATTGTAATATCTTTCTGCTGGCTGGTTAGCTCGCCACAAAAGCTTTTCACTGTACCTCGGTACATGTGACAATAAACTAAACTAAGCCAAACTAAACCAGACGTGTACATGGATCGGACATAGGTTTAAAGTGAGAGGGGCTGTAAGCAATGTAAGGCAGTAACTCTACCGCTGCACCTCCATGCGGTCCCAAGCACATCAGGTGTTGCATCTCCTGCAGTTGCAGTGGAAGGTACCTGGGGAGGAGGTGATTTGGGTGGGAAGGGATGAGTTAACCAGGGATGTGCATATACATCAGGGTGTATCATGGTAATAATATATATTTTAATTATCTTTGAACAGGCTGCCTGCAGGCCCATTCTCAAAGCTGTAAGTCCTTCCTCTTCAGCACGAGGCTGCTTTGTGATCATCCAATTCCCGCAGAAAACGACCTCTGGATAAAACAGCATCGCATCGTTCCATTGTCCTGAAATTCGCTTCTTTGCAACTCTATCCTCTACCCACAGAAATTCGCTTGTTTCGAAATTAGTTCAGTTTGGTTTAGCGATACAGCACGGAAACAGCCCTTCGGCCCATCGAGTCCGCACCGACCAGCGATCCCCGCACATTAACACAATCCTACACACACTTGGGATAATTTACAATTTACAGAAGCAAATGAACCTACAAACCTGTACGTCTTTGGAGTGCGGGAAGGAACCGGAGCACTCGGACAAAACCCAAGCAGGTCACGGGAAGTGCGGACAATCTCCGGACAGACAGCGTCCGTAGTCCGGATCTAACCCGGGTCTCTGGCGCTGTGATGCAGCAACTCTACCGCTGCGCCACCGTGCCTCCCCTTAAATACGAGCAATGAATGTGAGGGGTGGGGATGGGGATTTGGGGGAGATGGAGGGGTGGGGGCAGGGGATGGAGGGGTGGGGGCAGGGGGATGGAGGGGTGGGTGTAGGGTCAATGTCTACATTTAGCCTTCTCTCAACACACCGTTCTGTGCTGCCCCCCTTCTCCCTCTCTGTGTAGTTGGGATGGAGAGGAGGTAGAACGACCTAACTGTAACTCCATCACCCACCGCCTCCCTTTCCCTCTCTCTAACTCACTCCACAACCCTCCCCCAAACTCCCACCACTGTCCCCTCCTCTCCCTACCTCTTCTCCACATAACCTCATCTCCTGCCCTCCACCTTCCCCAGATCCCTCAGAACCCCCTACCCATCCCTCCCCCTCCTAACCCTCCTCCTCCCCACCTTCCACAATCTGCCCTCCTTCTAACTTCCTCCCTCCCCATTAACCGTCTAACACCCATTCTCCCTCTAAATTCCCTCTCCCTCCCTTCCCCCCCCCACCCCCTCCTTCTACCTATCCCTCCCCTCCCCCCAATACCCTCCCGGACCCTCTCTCCCCCGCCCTCCCTTCCTCCTCTCCACCCTCTACATCTCCCTTCCCTTTCCTCGAACGCCCCACACCTCTCCCTCCCTTATTCTAGCACACTCAACCACTTCTCTCCACCACCGTCCCCTCTCCCTCCCCCTCCCTTCCACCACACTCCCCCACCTCCCTCTGACCTTCCAGCCCCCGCAGTGCCACCCTCCCTCTAGTGTAACCCTGTGGCTCTAATGCGTGGCAAATGCCGACTCCTCTGATTACGATTTGCTAAGTTCGCTGTTTCTGCATCTTGTTTCCCGACACGTTCGTGTTTGTAAAGTCTTTATTTTTTTCACTCGCACTGTTTGACAAAACCCGCTGCCTTCCAATCAGAAATTACAATAAAATTTGATTTTCAACGACGTTGCTTTCATTCGATGCCAAAATGTGAAAGACAAATTTAGTTTAATTTAGTTTAGTGATATAGCATGGAAACAGGCCCTTCGGCCCACGAGTCCGTGGAGACCAGCGATCACCCGTTCTCACCGTCTATATCTCTCGTTTCCCTGATCCCTGACCAGTCTGAAGAAGGGTCTCGACCCGAAACGTCGCCTATCTCCTTCGCTCCTTAGATGCTGCTGCACCCACTGAGTTTCTCCAGCTTTTTGTGTACCATCACCCGTTCAAACACTGGTCCCATATTATCCCACTTTCTCAGCCACTCCCTGCACACCAGGGGCAATTTACCATATAATACGATAGAACTTTATTTATCCCAGGAGGGAAATTAATCTGCCAACAGTCGTAAAAACACAAAATACATGAAGCATGAAATTAAAGTGACGAGTGGAAATGATTGGGGATGTGCAAAGATTGGGGAGGGTGGGGGAGTCAATATACCCCACGACTGAAGGCCAGTTATCCAACAAACCCGCACATTTAGTTTAGTTTAGTTTAATTTAGTTTATTTTAATTTAGTGATACAGAGCCGAAACTGGCCCGTTGGCTCACCGAGTCCACCAACACTATCCTACATGCCAGGGACAATTTACAATCTTCGCCAAAGCAAATTAGCCTACAAACTTGCATGTGTTTGGAAGGTGGGTGGTAACCGGAGCAACTGGGGAAAGCCCACGCGATCACGGGGATGGCGTTCAAACCTTTTGCGCACACCACCCGTGGTCAGGATGGAAACGGGTCCTCCGGCACTGTAAGCCAGCAACTCTATCGCTGCGCCACCGTGCCGCTCATTTTAGGGATGTGGGAGGAAACCGGAGCACCGGGAAGAAACCCACGCAGTCACAGGAAGAACGTGCAAATTCCACACAGACCGCACCAGAGGATGGGACTGAACCCGAGTCTGTGGCACTGTGAGGCACTACGTCACCATTACAAATTGTATGATTTCTTTCCCGCATAACATAGAGATTAATTACAGCTTCCCATTTCTACAGTTTTGAGAAAATTGAGTTTATATTTGGAGGGATATGCAGGCAAGGGATATGCAGGCATCATGTTCGGCAATGGCAGCAGTGGGCCAAAGCTGATGTGCTGTACTAAGGCCATGAGGTCATAAGCAATAAGAGTAGCTTTAGGCCATTCGGCCCATCAAGTCTTCTCCGCCATTCAATCATGGCTGATCTATCTCTCCCTCCTAACCCCATTCTCATGCCTTCTCCCACTTTCAGAAGGCTTTGCACAAGGTCCCACATAAGAGATTAGCATACAAACTTAAAGCACACGGTAATGGGGGTTCAGTGTTGATGTGGATAGAGAACTCGCGGGTAGACAGGAAGCAAAGAGTTGGAGTAAACGGGTCATTTTCAGATTGGCAGGTAGTGACTAGTGGGGTACCGCAAGGCTCAGTGCTGGGACCCCAGCTATTTACAATATATATTAATGATCTGGATGAGGGAATTGAATGCAACATCTCCAAGTTTGCGGATGACACGATGCTGGGGGGGCAGTGTTAGTTGTGAGGAGAATGCTAGGAGAGTGCAAGGTGACTTGGATAGGTTGGGTGAGTGGGCAAATGCATGGCAGATGCAGTATAATGTGGATAAATGTGAGGTTATCCACTTTGGCGGCAAAAACAGGAGGGTAGACTATTATCTGAATGGTGGCCGATTAGGAAAAGGGGAGATGCAGCGAGACCTGGGTGTCATGGTACACCAGTCATTGAAAGTAGGATTGCAGGTGCAGCAGGCTGTGAAGAAAGCGAATGGTATGTTGGCATTCATAGCAAATGGATTTGAGTACAAGAGCAGGGAGGTTCTACTGCAGTTGTACAGGGTCTTGGTGAGGCCACACCTGGAGTATTGCGTACAGTTTTGGTCTCCTAATCTGAGGAAAGATATTCTTGCCATAGAGGGAGTACAGAGAAGGTTCACCAGACTGATTCCTGGGATGGCAGGACTTCCATATGTGGAAAGACTGGATAGACTCGGCTTGAACTCGCTGGAATTTAGGAAATTGAGGGGGAAACTTATAGAGGCTTACAAAATTCTTAAAGGGTTGGACAGGCTAGATGCAGGAAGATTGTTCCCGATGTTGGGGAAGTCCAGAACAAGGGGTCACAGTTTAAGGATAAGGGGGAAGTCTTTTAGGACCGAGATGAGAAGATCTTTTTTCACACATAGAGTGATGAGTCTGTGGAATTCTCTGCCACAGAAGGTAGTTGAGGCCAGTTCATTGGCTATATTTAAGAGGGAGTTAGATGTGGCTCTTGTGGCTAAAGGGATCAGGGGGTATGGAGAGAAGGCAGGTACAGGATACTGAGTTGGATGATCAGCCATGATCATATTGAATGGCGGTGCAGGCTCGAAGGGCCGAATGGCCTACTCCTGCACCTATTTTCTATGATTCTATGATTCTATGAATGGACTTTGGTCACTCGCGTTTTCTCTGAAACGGAGACAGAGACGGCGAGAAAGCGAAGGGAATGGTTGGGGCTCGAGCAGAGGAAAGTGGAGCTGGTTGGAAACTACTAGCAGTGAGGGAGATGAAGCAGCACCGACACAGACATGATGTACCTGAGAGACGTATCCTGCAGAGAGTTAGGCAGAACCTGAGCACAATGGGCTCCCACCTGGAACCGGGAATTCGGGTTAATGGTCCAATTCTACAGAGCCATCGTAGAGCCTGTCCTCACCTTCTCCATCATGGCCTGGTTTGGCTCAGCCACCAAGCACGACACCTGGAGGCTGCAGCGAATCGTCCGATCAGCTGAGAAGGTTATTGGCTGTAACCTTCCCTCCATTGATGAACTGTACATTGCAAGGGCCAGGAAGCGAGCGGGCAAGATCATCTGTGACCCCTCTCACCCTGGCCACAAACTCTTTGAATCACTTCCCTCTGGAAGGCGACTCCGGACTGTCAAAGCTGCCACAGCCAGACATAAAAACAGTTTTTATCCACGAGTAGTTGCTCTACTCAACAGCCAAAAAACTGTAGCCTCCCTTTGATCTGGTATTTTGTTGGTTGACATGCTTGATCAATGGTGTTTTATCATTAACTTTTTATTATTATTAATGTTTAGTGTTTTCGGAGTCATTCGTAACTGTTACTGTATGTCATGTTGTTACTTGTGGGCGGAGCACCAAGACAAATTCCTTGTATGTGAATACTTGGCCAATAAACGTACTTACTTACTTAACCCAATTCATCCAAAGATCGTGTGTAACCCTCGATTCTCCAGCATCTGAAGTTCCTTCTTTAACACTTCATCCAAAGATCCGTTCCGATGAAAACGAATCTGTTG
>CM069160.1:9073756-9129427 GCA_035221665.1 Okamejei kenojei
GGAAACTCTTGGACAGGTACATGGATTGGACAGGTTTGGAGGGATATGGACCAAGGGCAGGCAGGTGGGACAAGTGTAGCTGGGACATTGTTGGCTGGTGTGGGAAAGTTGGGTAGATGGGGAATGTTGGTCGGTGTGGGAAGTTGAGGTGAAGGGCCTGTTTCCACGCTGTATCACTCTGTGACTAGCGTATAATGGGCATGTTGGCTGGTGTGGGCAAGTTGGGCTCAAGGGCCTGTTTCCACACTGTATCACTCTGTTACATAGGTAAATGGGGCACTTTGGCCGGTGTGGGAAGGTTGGGTCGAAGGGCCTGTTTCCACACTGTATCACTCTATCATGTGTGTAGCTAGGACATTGTTGGTCAGTGTGGGTAAGTTGGACTGAAGGGCCTGTTTCCATGCTGTATCACTCTGACTAGTGTAGATGGAGCATGTTGGCCAATGTGGGCAAGTTGGGCTGAAGGGCCTGTTTCCACGCTGTATCATTCTGCAACTGGTGTAGATGGGCATGTTGGCCGGTGTGGGCAAGTTGGGCTGAAGGAAGGGCCTGTTTCCACGCTGTATCACTCTGTGACTAACTCGTCTCTCCGCCTCGCTCTACAGAGCTCCCTCCGCGAGACGCGCTGGACCTGCCTCTCTCTATCCTGGAGGTGGGCAGTTCGGGCAGGTTTGATCTGATCACTCGGCCACTGAAGAAAGATGTCATCCACCCCTTGACCACGGTGAGTTTGTGGAAGCTGCGACCCGGCAGACTCACGGTGGCGCAGCGGTAGAGTCGCTGCCTCACAGCGCCGGAAGCCCAGCTTCCTTCCTGACGACGGTCGCTGTCTGTACGGAGTTTGCACGTTTTCCCCGTGCCCTGCATGGGTTTTCTCCGAGATCTTCGGTTTCCTCCCACACCCCAAAGACGTGCAGGTTTTTGTAGGTTAATTGACTTGGTGTAAATGTAAAAATTGTCCCTAGTAGGCGTAGGATAGTGTTAATGTGCGAGGATTGCCGGTCGGCACGGACCCGGTGAGGCGAATGGCCTGATTCCGCGCTGTAACTTTAAACTAAGGATGACTACTGCACAATAACTTTCAAACATAGATGCAAAATGCCGGAGTAACACAGCGGGACAGGTAGCATCTCTGGGGAGAAGGAATGGGTGACGTTTCAGGATCTATCGAAACATATATATAAGACTAGACTAAGTGGGACCCGTTGGGTCCCAGCTTCACACGGGAGGGCTGGTCCCTCAATGCAAAATTCCACCTCTCCATCAATTCCAATATTGCTGGCCAGTGGGGGGAAGGGGGGGGGGTGGCTTTCTGGAGCGCTAGTATGTGTGTTGTGTGTCAAAGAGACTGGTTTCCAGAGGGCTAGTATGGACATTGTGGGCCAAATGGATTCTTGGCCAGGCAGCTCAGTCACTCTGGCCAGGTAGCGCAGTCACTCTGGCCAGGCAGCGCAGTCACTCTGGCCAGGCAGCGCAGTCACTCTGGCCAGGCAGCGCAGTCACTCTGGCCAGGCAGCGCAGTCACTCTGGCCAGGCAGCGCAGTCACTCTGGCCAGGCAGCGCAGTCACTCTGGCCAGGCAGCGCAGTCACTCTGGCCAGGCAGCGCAGTCACTCTGGCCAGGCAGCTCGGTCACTTTGTGCAAGGATTTTAGAACCAATAGACACTTTTTGCAACCATTTAGAACCAATAGACACTTTGTGCAAGCATTTTAGAACCAATAGACACTTTTTGCAACAATTTAGAACCAATAGACACTTTTTGCAAGCATTTTAGAACCAATAGACATTTTTTGCAAGCATTGTAAAGCCAATAAACACTTTTTGCAAGCATTTTAGAACCAATAGGCATTTGTTGCAAGCATTTAAAAACCAATAAACACTTTTTGCAAGCCTTTTAGAACCAATAGGCACTTTTTGCAAGCATTTTAGAACCAATAGACACTTTTTGCAAGCATTTTAGAACCAATAGACACTTTTTGCAAGCATTTTAGAACCAATAGATACTTTCTGCAAGCATTTTAGAACCAATAGACACTTTCTGCAAGCATTTTAGAACCAATAGACACTTTTTGCAAGCATTTTAGAACCAATAGAGACACTTTTTGCAAGCATTTTAGAACCAATAGACACTTTTTGCAAGCATTTTAGAACCAATAGGGACACTTTTTGCAAGCATTTTAGAACCAATAGAAACTTTTTGCAAACATTTTAGAACCAATAGACTTTTTGCAAGCATTTTAGAACCAATAGAGACACTTTTTGCTAGCATTTATAGAACCACATTAAGGGTACTCATAGTTCAGTGCTCAGTGCTATTCAGAGCTCAGAGAGATGTGTTCAGTGCTATTCAGAGCTCAGAGAGATGTGACCCTCTGGCTTCCTCCATCTTGCACAGACTAAGTGAGGCACACCACTTCCAGGTTTTATAGTCCCTCCCCCTCCCTCCAGCAGGGACAGCAGAGAAAATGGAGAATTTTTAAAAAACATTAATATCTCTCTGATTTTCATATCTCACCGATCATCGATGGGAAAAATTGTCTGGTCCAGGAAGGCAGAGGGGGGCTCTGAACGTGATGGCCAAAAATGACGGCCGTAGGTGGCGGCGTTCTCTCGGAAATCACACCAAAGTGAGCCAAAAGCGGTCAAGATCAGACTTCTAGTAATATAGATTACGAGACTAAGTGGGACCCGTTGGGTCCCATGTTCACACGGGAGGGCTGGTCTCCCAACACAATATTCCACCTCTCCACCAATTCCAATATTGGTGGCCAGTGGGGGGGGGGGGGCTTTCTGGAGCACTAGTATGGGTGTTGTGGGCTGAAGGGACTGTTTCCAGAGGGCTAGTATGTACATTGTGGGCCGATGGATTCTTGGGCTGGCAGCAAAGTCACCCAAGCCTGGCGTGCTGGCAGCTCACTCATGGCTGGTGGGTTGGTAGTTGACTCGCAGCTATTCCTTGAAATTCTATTACAAGCAGGGTGCAAGGCCACCAAATTCAAATGCAGTTGCATACCATTTTAAGCAGGGTGCAAGGCCACCAAATTCAAGTGCAGTTTCATACCATTCAATAGGGTGCAAGGCCACCAAATTCAAGTGCAGTATCATACCATTTCAAGCAGGGTGCAAGGCCACCAAATTCAAAGTCTGAAGTAGGGTTTCGGCCCGAAACGTTGCCCATTTCCTTCACTCCATAGATGCTGCTGCATCCGCTGAGTTTCTCCAGCATTTTTGTATACCCTCCAAATTCAAATGCAGTTTCATAGCACTTCAAGCAGGGTGCATGGCCACCAAATTCAAATGCAATATCCTACCACTTCAAGCAGGTTCCAAGGCCACCAAATTCAAGTGCAGTTTCATACCATTTCAAACATTCAATGTGATCATGGCTGATCATCTCCAATCAGTACCCCGTTCCTGCCTTCTCCCCATATCCCTGACTCTGCTATTTTTAAGAGCCCTATCTAGCTCTCTCTTGAAAGCATCCAGAGAACCTGCCTCCACCGCCCTCTGAGGCAGAGAATTCCACAGACTCACCACTCTCTATGAGAAAAAGAATTTCCTCGTCTCCGTTCGAAATGGTTTACTACTTATTCTTAAACTGTGGCCCCTGGTTCTGGACTCCCCCAACATCGGGAACATGTTTCCCGCCTCTAGCGTGTCCAAACCCTTAACAATCTTAAATGTTTCATTGAGATTGCCTCTCATCCTTCCAAACTCCAGAGTGTTCAAGCCCAGCTGCTCCATTCTCTCAGCATATGACAGTCCCGCCACCCCGGGTATTAATCTAGTAAACCTACACTGCACTCCCTCAATAGCAAGAATGGCCTTCCTCAAATTAGGGGACCAAAACTGCACACAATACTCCAGGTGTGGTCTCACGATGGCCCTGTACAACTGCAGAAGGACCTCTTTGCTCCTATACTCCTCTTGTTATGAAGGCCAACATGCCATTGGTTTTCTTCACTGCTTGCTGTACCTGCATGCTTACTTTCAGTGACTGATGAACAAGGACCCCCAGATCCCGTTGTACTTCCCCTTTTCCCAATTTGACGCCATTTAGATAGTAGGTGCAGTTTCATACCATTCAATAGGGTGCAAGGCCACCAAATTCAAGTGCAGTTTCATACCATTTCAAGCAGGGTGCAAGGCCACCAAATGCAAATGCAGTTTCATAGCACTTCAAGCAGGTTGCAAGGCCACCAAATTCAAATGCAGTTTCATACCACTTCAAGCAGGGTGCAAGGCTACCAAATTCAAATGCAATTTCCTACCACTTCAAGCAGGGTGCAAGGCCACCAAATTCAAATGCAGTTTCATACCATTTCAAGCAAGATAAAACCACCATAAGAAACACATAGAAAAACACATAAAAACCACACTCATAGTTCAGTAGACATTCAGTGTGTTCAGTTGATTCACAGCTAATCCTCTGGCCCTCATGAGTGGAGGGGAACTCTGAGTAAGATAGCCAAAAATCAGCCGTAAGTGGTAGCGTTTCTTCTAATATCAATATCCAGCACAAACAGGGTCAAGATTAGACTTTTAATTTTATAGATAACTACACTAAATGGAACCCGTTGGGTCCCATGTTCACACGGGAGGGCTGGTCCCCCAATGCAATATTCCACCTCTCCACCAATTCCAAGATTGCTGGCCAGTGTGGTGGTGGGGTGGGGGAGCTTTGTGGAACACTAGCATGGGTGTTGTGGGCCGAAGGGACTGGTTTCCAGAGGGCTAGTGTGGATATTGTGGACCGAATGGATTCTTGGGCTGGCAGCTCAGTAACTCAGGCCTGGTAGGCTGGAATCTGCCAGAAATACAGCCAAGAACAGGTGAGAGAGAAGCGGCAGAGGGTGGACAATCAATTTTAGCCATTTTCAACTTTTTTTCCAGTTGCAAAAGGCACGCAGTTGCATAATGCACACAGTTGCAAAAGGCACACCGTTGCAAAAGGCACACCGTTGCAAAATGCAAACAGTTGCAACATGCACACAGTGACAGGAGAGAGAATCTCAAAAATTTAAAAACATTAATGTCTTTTATTTTTCATCGATGGGAAAAATCCTCTTGCTCTGACAGCTGGAGGGGGACTCTGAGTAAGATGGCCAAAAATCACAGCCGTATAAGGTAGTGTTTTTTCTAAAATCAATATACAGGGCAAACAGGAAGTGGTCATGTTGAGACTTTTAATTATATAGATTAAGGTGATTGAACACACATTGTTGTTCATCTGTCCACTTTATCATCTATATCTCTTGTTTCCCTTATCCCTAACCGGTCTGAAGAAGGGTCTCGACTCGAAACGTCTCTCATTCCTACTCTCCAGAGATGCTGCCTGCCCCGCTGAGTTACTCCAGCATTATGTGTCTATTGCCCTGTACTGAATATCCCTCCATAAACCCTTCCCTCTCCTCCCTCCCTCTTTCTCCCCTTCTCCCCTCTCTTTCCGCCCTCTCCCTCCCTCTCTCCCGTTCTTTTCCCCTCCTCTCTCCTCTCTCCTCCCTCCCTCTCCCTCCTCCCTCCTCTCTCCTCCCTCCCGCTCTCAACCCCCTCCCCCACAGTAGAGAAAACTTCCACAACGGATTGCCTCCTACGCCTTGGACCTGATCGCGGGAGGCAGAGTTGCACTTTCTTGTCCGACCGAGAAATAGGATTCCCTGCATCACTTTGAGAACTCCAGAAGTAAGTTCCCGGGGTTGGGGACGGAGGGCGCAGGACAGGGTGGTAAGGGGGGTGGGGGTGGGGGGGGGGGGGGGGGTGGAAGGTTTCATCGGCACGCCATACTTCAAACCTGCGGGTAGGCACGTAGATGGACAATTGGGGGGGGGGGGGGGGCATTGACACAGAAATGAGCTCTCTCTTGAGTTAGATGCAGATTGAGCTGAAAGTAAGCATGCAGGTACAGCAGTCAATGAAGAAAGCCAATTGGCCTTCATAACAAGAGGAGTTGAGTTAAGGAGCAAAGAGGTCCTTCTGCAGTTGTACAGGGCCCTAGTGAGACCACACCTTGAGTATTGTGTGTGGTTTTGGTCCCCTAATTTGAGGAAGTTCATTCTTGCTTTTGAGGGAGTGCAGCGTAATTCAGGTTAATCCCCGGGATGGCGGGACTATCATATGCTGAGAGAATGGAGCGGCTGCGCTTTTATGCTCTGGAGTTTAGAAGGATGAGAGAGGATCTTTTTGAAACATATAAGATTGTTAAGGGTTTGGACACGCTAGAGGCAGGAAACATGTTCCCGATGTTGGGGCCGCAGTTTAAAAATAAGGGGTAGGCCATTTAGAACGAAGATCAGGAAACACTTTTTCACCCAGAGTGTTGTGAGTGGGTATTTCTCTGCCTCCGAGGGCAGTGGAAGCCGGTTCTCTGGATACTTTCAAGAGAGAGTTAGATAGGGCTCTTCAAGATAGCGGGTCAGGGGATATGGGGAGAAGGCAGGAACGGGGTACTGATCAACCATGATCACAATGAATGGCTGGCTCGAAGGGCCGAATGGCCTACTCCTGCACCTATTGTCTATTGTCTGTGTGTGTGGTGTCACTGACACTGTGTGTGTGGGTGTGTGTGTGTGTCACAGGGTCTGGCCCAGAGTGCGATGTCTCGATGCCCTCTACCATGTGGACGTCACTCCCGTCCATTCAACGCTCGAGGTAGAGCGGAACCAGACAACCGGGGAACTGCTGGGGTACAAGGAGGTAGGAACTGATCTCTCTCAGTGTGGGGGGGGGGTACTGGGGATGGGGTGGGGGTGGGAACAGTACTAGGGTATGGAGGGGGGGGCGGTGCAGCAGACCCACCAGACCCTGGCGAGGTGGGGGGAGTGTGTTCAGTGGGGAGGTTGTGGGTGGGTGTGTGTGTGTGTGCGTGCGTGTACGTGTGAGAGGGGGTGGCTGAGTGTGTGTGTGTGCGAGCATGGTTGAATGTCAGTGTGGGTGTGTGTCAGAGTGTGTGTGTCAGTGTGTTTGTGTATGAGGGTGTGCGTCAGTGTGTGTGTGTGGGTCAGTGTGTGTGTCAGATATGTGTGTGTGTGGGTCAGTGTGTGCGTAGTGTCCCAGTGTGTGTTTGTGTTTGGGTGTGTGTTTGTGTTTTGGGTGTGTGTCAGTGTGTGTGGTGTGTCATTCAGTGTGTGTGTCAATGTGTATGTGTGTCAGTGTGAGTGTGGTTGTCTGTGTCAGAAGTGTGTGTGTGTGTGGTTGTCAGTGTGTGGTGTGTGTGTCAGCGTCAGTGTCAGTGTGTGTGTGTGTGTGTGTGTGTGTCAGTAGTGTGTGGGTTAGTGTGATGTGTGTGGGTGGGTTGATGTGTCAGTGTGTGAGTGTGAGATTGGGTCAGTGAGAGGGGTGTGTGGGTCAGTGAGAGAGTGTGGGTCAGCATGTGTGTGTGTGGGTGTGTGACAGTGTGTGTGGGTTTGTGTGGGTGTGTATGTGTGTCTCAGTGTGTGGGTGTGGGTCAGTGTGTCTGTGGGTTAGTGTGTGTCGGCATGTGTGTGTGAGATTGTCAGTGTGTGTGTGAGTGTATTGTGTCCTTGGACAGGTGCTACTGGAGGACACGGGGCTGTCGGTGAAGAACTCGCTCTCCTTGCACAGACCACCCGGACCCCCGGACCAGAGCGTGAGGGGCAGCTCCACCAACTACCCCTTTGGGCCAGGTAGTGTGCGAGTGATACACCCCCACCCCCTCCCTTCCTCTTCCCTCCCCCTACCGTACACCTCTCCCCGCCCCCCACCACCCCTTCTCCCTCACCTCCCCTCCCCTCCCCTCCTCCTCCAGCTGCACCAATTACACCTTCATTACTCCTTTCTGGCCTAGAGGTACTCTGCCCGATACCAACTCACACCCCCCCCCCGTTCCTTCTCCCCTCTCTCCCTCCCTCCCCTATCTCCTCCCCCTCTCCTCAGTATCACTTGCCTATATACTGAAACTAAAGTGAACACCCCCTCTCTTCTCCCCTCCCCCCCCCCCCAAACTGCAGGGGGCATGATGGAGCCTAGCCTGGACAGGATACAGGAGACGGTGGTCGGAGCTTTGTGGAGGACAACGGACTTCCATAACAGTGACTGCTCCCACACTGGGGGGGGGGGGGGGGGCGGGGGGGGGAATGGGTGGGAGGGGTGGGGGAAACCAGGGGGAGGGGGGGATATGTGAGGGTGGAGTGGGAGAGGAAGTAGGGGGGAGGGGCGAGGTGTGGGTGTTGGGTGGGTGGTGTGGGGGTGGAGGTAGAGGCCAGACGGGTAGAGGGGAGAGATGTGTGTGTGGGTGGGTTGGGGGGGGGAGAGGAACCAGTTGGGGGGGGGGGGGGGAATTGGTAAGGGAGAACATTATGGGTGGTGCGGGAGGCAAGAGAAGGGGTGGGGTGGGGGGGAGTGTGTGAGATGGGGGAGGGGGGGGCCCCCCGATGATGCTGGTAGGAGGTCCCGCAGCAAGGGGGGGGGGGAGGGGGTAGATGTGGGAGTTTGTGTGTGAGAGGACCCCCCTCTCCCCCCTTAATGCTGGGAGTTCTGCACCCCCTAGTTCTCTCACTGACCCCCCTTCTCCCTCTCCCTCTCCCTCTCCCCCTCTCCCTCTCCCCCTCCCCCCTCCCCTCCCCCTCCCCTCCCCCTCCCCCTCCCTCTCCCCCTCCCTCTCCCTCCCCCCTCTCCCCCTCCCCTCTCCCCCCTCTCCCCTCATCTCCCCCTCACCCCCCCCCTCTCCCCCTTTCCCGTCCTCCCCCTACCCTCTCCCTAGACCTGACTCACTATTCCTCCCGGTTGGAAGAAAGGAATGACATCACACAATCCGGGTAATAAGCCCACTGGGGGGGGCAGAGGCGTTGGGGGTCGAGAGGGGGGGAGAGGGGGAGAAGAGGGGGGAGGGGGGAGAGGGGAGAAGGGGAGGACTGTGAGGGGGGAGGGGGGTGGGGAGGAGAGGGGGGGACGATGGGAGAGAGGGAAGGGAGAGGAAGGAGGGGAGGGGGAGAGAGGGCGAGGGGGGAGAGAGGGGCAGGGGAAGAGGAGGGGAGGGGGAGAGAAGGGACCGGGGAGGGAGAGATAGAGAGAGGGGGGGGTGAGAGAGGGGAGGGTGATGAGGAGGGGAGGGTCGATGAGAGGGGAGGGGGAGAGAGAGGGGAGGGGAGCGGGAAGGGGGAGAGAGGAAAGGGGGAGACCAGAGAAGGGTGAGTGAGGGGACGGGGGGGAGCGAGGGGAGGGGTGAGCGAGGGGAGGATGAGATAGGGGAGGGGGAGGAGAGGGGAGGGGGAGGACTTGCGTATTAAAAACACGAGAGGGATAAACTGGGCTGCCACCAGGTTATCGGGAAAGATAATTGTCAAGCTTGAAAAGGGTTCGGAGAAGATTCCCGAGGATGTTGTTCAGGTCTAGAGGGGTTTGTGAGTATAGGGAGAGGTTGAGCAGGCTGGGTCTCTGTTCCATGGAGCGCAGGAGAATGAGGGGAGATCTCTATAGAGATGTACAAAATCATGAGAGGATTAGATCGGATATAGATGCACAGAGAGTCTCTTGCCCAGAGTTAGGGGAATCGAGGAAGCAGAGGCCTTAGGTTCAAGTGAAGGGAAAAGGTTTTCTATAGGAATCGAAGGTTATGGATGGTGGGTTGTTATGGAACAAGCTGCCATGAGGTGGGAGTTGAGGCTGGGGACTAACCCGTCGTTTAAGAAAGAAACAGTTGGCAGGTCGTGGATAAGACAGGTTTGGGTGGATATGGACCAAAACGCAGGCAGGTGGGATAGTGTAGTGGCCGGTGTGGGATGAAGGGCCTGTTTTTCCAACACTGTCACTCTGATTAGATCAAGGGTTTTCCAGTGTGTACAACGCCAGCCACTCCATTCTATCAAATATGACCAGTCCTGCCATCCCGGGGGGAATTCCACAGACTCACAACTCTCTGGGTGGAGGAAAGAGTGTTTCCTCGTCACTGTTATAAATGGCCTACCCCTTAAATGTTTAAACTGTGTGGACTCCCCCAACACCGGGAAAAATGTTTCCTGCACTCCAGCCATGTCCAATCCCATAATGATCTTATATGTTTCAATCAGATCCCCCTCTCTTTCTTCTCAACTCCAGGAGTGTACAACGCCCAGCCCCGTTCCATTCTATCACTTATGACAGTCCGCTCTAGTCCCGGCGAAACCTACGCTGCGCTCCCTCAATAGGCAAGGAATGTCCTTCCTCAAATTAGGAGACCAAAACTGCACACAATACTCCAGGTGTGGTCTAACGAGGGCCTTGTACAACTGCAGAAGGACCTCTTTGCTCCTATACTCAACTCCTCTTGTTATGAAGGCCAACAGGCCATTGGCTTTCTTCACTGCCTGCTGCACCTGCATGCTTACTTTCATTGACTGATGAACAAGGACCCACAGGTCCTGTTGTACTTCCCCTTCTCCCAACTTGACACCAGTCAGATAATAATCTTGTTGGCATGATCATATTTAATGGTGGTGCTGGCTCGAGGGGTCGAATGGCCTACTCCTGCAGCTGAATTCTCTGCCTCAGACGGCGGTGGAGACCGGTTCGCTGGATGCTTTCAAGAGAGAGTTAGATAGAGCTCTTAAAGATAGCGGAGTCAGGGGATATGGGGTGAAGGCAGGAATGGGTTACTGATTGTGGATGATCAGCCATGATCACATTGAATGGCGGTTCAGGCTGGAAGGGTCGAATGGTCTACTCCTGCACCTATTGTCTATGGATCTATTACTGCTGTCTGCTCTCTCTCTCTCTCCCTGTCCGCAGCTACAGAGGAGAAGCCCTCCCCCGGCCTTCTCAACCTGGCTCAGTGGTGGGGGCCTATGGGACGACTTTGACCTGGGCGGCTTCCAGCGAGGAGGACGAGGGGGAGAGAGGAGGGGAGTAGAGGAGCGGCGAGGGGGAGAAGAAAGGAGGGGAGAGAGGGCTGCCTCGGCCCGCACCATGCTCGTCTGGAGGTGATGGTGCTGGAGGTGAGGGGGGGGGAGGGGGAGAGGGAAGAGCGGGCCTGCCCTGGCCCGCACCAGCAGTCTGGAGGAGATTGGTGCTGGAGAGTGAGAGAGAGGAGGGGGGAGAGAGGGGAGGGGAGCGGGGATGATTGGGGAGAGAGGGGGAGGGGAGCGAGGAGAGAGGGGGAGGGGGGGAGAGGAGTGGGGAGGGGGGAGAGAGGAGGGGGGGAGAGAGGGCCTGCCTGGCCCGCACCGCTGTCGGAGGAGATCGTGTGCTAGGGGTGAGGGAGGGGGGAGGGGGGGAGGAGAGGAGGGGGGTGAGAGGGGGAAAGGGGAGAGAGGGGAAGGGGAGAGGCCTGACCTGGTTCCGCAACAGCACGTCTGGGAGGAGATGGTGCTGGAGGTGAGAGAGAGAAGGGCCTGAGGAGGAGAGGAGGGGGAGCTGAGGGAGATGGGAGGGGAGGGAGGAGAGGGGAGGGGGAGGGGGGCTGCTGAGTGTGAGTGGGGGCTGTGGACAGGGTACGTTTCTCACCCCCCCTCTCTCTCGTGTCTGTGTGCAGGCGGGCGTCATGCGTTGCCCCCACCCCGGCCAGCGCGTGAAGGGGTGGTCTCGGGGGATGGGGCGGGGAGCAGTGGGCTGTGCCCGTGGACATCACCACCCCTGGTGGACGACTTTTCTACAAACGCGTGCCGGACCCCGCCTTTAAGGTGAGTCCCCCCACCCCCCACCCCCCCCCCCCCACACCCAGACCATTGGTAAATGCCACGTGGTTCGGGCCCCGTCTCCCCCACCTCCCACCCCCCCCCACCCCACCCCCCCCGACCCAGACCCGCCTTTGTGAGGACACCCCCCCACTACCGACACTGAGCCCGGACCATTCCCCCTTCTCCCCTTCTCCCCACCGACCCAGACCCCCGTTCAAGGTGAGAAGCCCCCTCCCCCACCGACACCGGGCCCAAACCAAACCCCCCCGACCTAGACCCAGACCCTCCTTCAAGGTAGAGATACCACCCGACACCGGATCACCCCCTCCCCCGCTCCCACTCCACCTTCAAGGCGAACCCACAAACCCCACCCCCAACCCCCACTCCACACCGACCCCGACTTGAAGTTAAGACCCCCCAGCCCCAGACCCCCCCACCATGCCCAGCCCACCATCGGACCCCTGACCCCCACCTCTGCCCCCCCCATCCCACTCTGCCACACACCCATGCCTCGCCTTCAAGTTGAGACCCGACTCCGACCTCTGCCCCCCATCCACTCTATGCCACACCCCCCACCCCCACCTTCAAATTGCAACACTGCTCTGTGCCCACTCTCTCCTCACCCAAAACCCCCCTCCCAATCCGATTTTCAAGGTGAGACCCACCCCGGCCCCCACTCCAAGCCAGCCACCCACCCTGAAAATAAACTAAACTGATCCACAGGATAGTTGGATAACATTTCGTGGAACACTAGACTAAGTGGGATCCGTTTGGTCCCATGTTCACACGAAAGGGCTGGTCCCCAACGCAATATTCCACCTCTCCACCAATTCCAATATTGATGGCCAGTGGGGGGGTTTCTGGATTGCTAGTATGGGTGTTGTGGGCTGAAGGGACTGGTTTCCAGAGGGCTAGTATGGACATTGTGGGCCGAATGGATTCTTGGGCTGGCAGCTCAGTCACTCACGGCTGGTGGGCTGGCAGTTGAGTCATGGCTATTCCTTGAAATTTCACTTCAAGCAGGGTGCCAGGCCACCAAATTCAAGTGCAGTTTCCTACCACTTCAAGCAGGGTGCAAGACCACTAAATTCAAGCGCATTTTCCGACCACTTCAAGCAGGGTGCAAGGCCACCAAATTCAAATGCAGTTTCATGCCATTTCAAGCAGGGTGCAAGGACACCAAATTCAAATGCAGTTTCATACCATTTCAAGCAGGGTGCAAGGCCACCAAACTCGAGTGCAATTTCATACCATTTCAAGCAGGGGGCAAGGCCACCAAATTCAAATGCAGTTTCATACCATTTCAAGCTGGGGGCAAGGCCACCAAATTCAAATACAGTTTCATGCCTTAAGGATAAGGGGGAAATCCTTTAAGACCGAGATGAGAAAGACTTTCTTCACACAGAGAGTGGTGAGTCTCTGAACCCTCTGCCCAGAGGGATAGTTGAGGCACAGTTCTTGGCTATATTTAGAGTGAAGTTGGGATGTGCCCTTGTGGCTAAGGGGGATCATAGGTATGGATAGCAGGCAGGTACGGATACTGAGTTGATGATCAGCCATGATCATATTGAATTGCGGTGCAGGCTCGAAGGCTGATGCCTACTCCGCACCCTAATTTCTTCTATGTTTTCTATGTTTCTATTCCACTTCAAGTAGTGTGCAAGGCCACCAAATTCAAATACAACCATAAGCAGATTCATACCACTTCAAGCAGGGCCCAGTAGCCAACCAAATTCAAATGCAGTTTCATACCAATTGCAGCAGGTAAAACTAACCATTAAACCACATGAAAACCTACATAACAAAACAACAAAAAAACCACACTCAAATTCAGTAGACATTCAGTGTGTTCAGTTTATTTCCCCAGCTCAGACTGAGAGTCGTTAATACCCCTCTACCTCCCTCCCCCATATTGCAGAGACTGTGCTACGCCCTCCACTTCTGGGTTTTTATAGGCACCTCCCCCTCCCCACCAGAAGGGGCATGGTCCACTTGGCAATTATTTACATACAGTAGTGAGAAATCACAACATTTTAAAAAAAAATAATGTCTTTTTATTTTTTCATCGATGGGAAAAATCCTCCTGGTCCACATTTGCCTATTTCAACCCAACCACTTTTGCCTTTTCAAACCAAACCACATATGCGTTTTCAAACCAACCACATTTGTCGTTTTCAAACCAACCACATTGCCTTTTCAAACCAATCCATTTGCCTTTTCAAAACCAAGCCATCATTTGCTTGGGGTGGGATTTAAAAACCACATTTCCTTTTCCAAATCCATCCACATTGGCTTTTCCAAACCAACCACATTTGCTTTTTCAAACCAACCACTTTCATTTTCAAACCTCATTTTCAAACCACATTAAGGACAGATCAGTAAAACCACACTCACAGTTTAGTAGACAAGTGTTTCAGATATCGCACCTCAGACAGAGAGCTGTGACTTCTCGCTTACCCATCTTGCAGCGACTGAGGCACGTCCACACTTCCGGATTTTATAGTACCTCCCCCCTCCCACTGGAGAAGGCGTGGCCTTCATGGCGTGATTGACAGGAGAGAGAATCTCAACATTTTTAAAACATTCATAAATCTTTTATTTTTCATCCATCGTGGGAAAAATCTTCTGCCCTGACTGCTGGAGCCCGATATCGCCAAAAATCACAAACCGTAAGTGGTAGTGTTTTTTTCTAAAATCAATATCCACGCAAACAGGAAGTGGTCCTAGTTTTGACTTTAATATAAAATAGACAAAGTGGGACCCGAATGGGACGTCAGTCACAAGACTAGTTTTCCCCCAACATAACCCGATCCCCAATGCAATAATCGCCCCCCACTAACCCAAAGCCCCCACGGGGCGGCCAATGCACCCTCAACACAAAACCCCCTCCCTAACCTAAGATACCTCCACTATCCCCCCTGCCTCCCCCCCTGCACTCGGACATAAAATAAAAAAAATCCAATTGCACTTCCCCTAATGAGATACCAAACTCACCCTCACCCAAAAGATGATTAGATTGTTTTTCTTCTTCCTCCCCCTCCTCACAATGCTGCGCTCCCCCCACCTCTGCATTCCACTACTAGGCCCGACACCCCTCTCCCTCTTCTCCCCTTCCCCCCCTACCCCCTCTTCTCTCGTCTTACCCCACTCTCGCTTCGCACCCTCTTCCCGTCCCTCTCCCTTCCCCCCCTTTACTTCCCCTCCCACTCTCTCCTCTTCACTCCCCCCTCTCTCTCTTCTCCCTTCCCCCTCTCTCCCTTCCCCCTCTCTCCCTTCCCTCTCCCTTCCCCACCTCCCCCATCTCTCTCCCCCCCCTCCCCCACCTCTTTGCCCCATTCTCTCTCCTCTCCCCCCGCTCTCTGTTCTTTCCCCCCTTCTCTCCCCCCTCTTTCACCCTCTCTCTCTCCCCCTCTCTCTCTCGTACTCACTCCCCCTCTCCCTCTCGCCCTCTCCCTCTCGTCCCCTCCCCCCACTCCCTCCCCCTCTCCCTAACCCCCCTCTCCCTCCCCCCCTCTCCCTCTCCCTACCTCTATCTCACCCCCTCCTCCCTCTCTCTCAACCCCCTCTCTACCCCCTCATCCTCCCTCCCCTTCTCTCTCCCTACCCCCTCTTCGGTTCGTCACCTCTCTCACCTCCCTCTCCCCCCCTCTCTCTCCCACCCTCTCTCTCCTCTCTCCCCCCCCCCTCTCATCTTCCCCCCCTCTCTCTCCTCCTCCTCCGTCCCCCCTCTCACCCCACTCTCTCTCCCACCCAGTGGCCCTTTGAACCAGACGTGATTCGAAGCTGGCCCAACCTGCGCTTGAGTCGCACGAACTCGTGATCGGTCGCTGCCCACCACTCCGCGGGCAAACCGTGGTGGCAGAGTACGCCATCGCCCTCTCCCAGAAACACATGACCAGGTCAGTGGGCAGGGGTGGGGGCGGAGAGCAAGGGTCACTCCGGGAATGTGCTCCCCCACACTCCCTCTGGCTCTCTCTCTTGCTCACGCTATCTCTTTCTCTCTCTCTCACACTCTCTTTCACTGTGTCTCTGTCTTTCCCTCTGTCTTTTCTCTTTGTCTTTCTGTCTTTCTCTGTCTTTCTCTCTGTCTCTTTGTCTCTCTCTCTCTCTCACACTCTCTGTCTCTCTCTGTCTCTTGCGCTCTCGATTTCTCTCTCGTACTCTCTTTCTCTCTGTCTCTCTCACACCTCTCACACTCTTTTTACCCCACACTCTCTCTCCTCTCTCTCTTGTCTCCCCAAACTCTCTCACACTCTCTCCTGTCTTTCTGCTCTCTTTTCTGACTCTCTTTCACTATTTCTCTCACACTCTCTCTTTTCTCTTTTCTCTCTCTTTTTCTCTCTCTTTCACTCTCTTCTCTCTCTCTCTCTCTGTCTCTGTCTCATCTCTCTCTCTCACTCCCTCTCTCACACTCTCTCTCTCTGTCTTTCTCTCTCTTTCTGTTCTCTCTTTCACTATGTTCTCTCACACCTCTCTTTTCTCTTTCTCTCTCTCTTTCTCTCCTCTTCACTCTCTGCTCTCTCTCCACTGTACTCTGTCTCACCCTCTCTCTCTCACGCCCCCTCCCTCTCTCGACACTCTCTCCCCATTCTCTCTCTCTCTCTCTCTCTCTCCCTCGGCCCTCCCCCTCACCCTGTCTTTTCTCTCCCTTTCTTACCTCGCCATCCTCGCACTCTCGACACTTTTCTCTCCCCCCTCCTCACTTCTCGTCTCTCCCCCTCCACTCTTCCTCTCCCTCTCACCATTCTTCTTCCTCCCTCTCCCTCACCCCCCCATCTCTCTCTCTCCTCTCTCTCTCTCTCTCTCTCGCTCACTCTCTCACTCTCTGAGCGTCCCTGTCCCCCCTCACCCTGTCTTTCTCTCCCTCGCCCCTTTCTACCTCGCTCACTCTCTCACACACTCCTCTCCCCCTCTCTTCCTCTCCCTCTACCCATTCTTTCTCCCCTCCTCTCCCTCACCCCCCCTCTCCACCTCTCTCTCTCACTCACACACACAACACACACACACACACACACACACACACACACACACACCACACACACAGCACCCACACACACACACACACACACACACACACACACACACACACGCACAGACGCACAGACATATTCACACCACACACACCACACACACACACACACACCCCACGACACACACACACACACACGCACACACGCACAGACATATTCACACACACAGACATGCACACACACACAAAAAAAGCCACACACACAGACACACACAGAGGACATATTCACACCCATAGATAGCAAACCCACAAAAAAACAAGGCCACACACACAGACACACACAGACACTCACACACAGACACAGGTTTGTAGGTGAATTGGCTTGATAAATGTAACTTGTCCCCAGTGTGTGTGTGTGTAGGATAGTGTGAGTGTGCGGGGATCGCTGGTCGGTGCGGACTCGGAGGGCCGAAGGGCCTGTTTCCGCTCTGTATCTCAAAACTAAACATACTAAACCAAAATGAAGGACAGGGGGAGTCAAAGATTACGGGGAGAAGGCAGGAGAATGGCAATGAGTGGGAGGGATGGATCAGCCGTGATTGAATGGTGGAGGAGCCGAGTTTAGTCTCGAGATACAGCGCAGTAACGGTCCCCTCGGCCCACCGGGTCCGCGCGGACCAGCGATCCCCGCACGCTAACACGATCCTACACACACCGGGGACAATTTACACTTGTACCAAGCCGGTTAACCTACAAATCTGTACATCCTTTGGAGTGTGGGAGGAAACCGGAACTCCCGGGGGAATACCCACGCAGGTCACGGGGAGAGCGCCGTGAGCCGATCGCGAGTTCTCCGCGTTTGTCTCTCAGGACGATTTACACGTCGCCCATCAAGGCCTTGTCCAACCAGAAGTTCAGAGACTTCAAGAACACCTTCAAAGATGTCGGGCTGCTGACTGGCGATGTCCAGTTACATCCCGATGCTTCCTGTCTCATCATGACCACCGAGATCCTCAGTCCCCAGTTTTCCTCCCCTCCCCACCCCCAGCCACCCCTCCCCTCCCCCACCCCTTCCGTCCCCCTACCCCATCCCCTCCGCACCCCTCCCCATCCCACCCTCCCCTCCCTTCCCCACCCATCTCCCATTCCCCTCCCCACCCATCTCCATCCAACCCCACCCATCTCCCACCCTCCCCACCCCACCCATCACCCACTCCCTCCCTCTCCCCTCCCCTCCTGGCCCGCAGGGTGTGAGTGTGAGGTGTTGATCTCCGCAGGTCGAGCTCTACAACGCTCCGACCTCATCCGTGACCTGGAGTGGGTGATATTCACGAGGTCCACTACATTAACGATGCCGATGTCAGCCTGGTCCCCTCTCTCTCTTCCCCCCTCCTCTCTCACCCTCTCTCCCCTCTTCTCACCCCCTCTCACTCCCCCCGTCCCCCCTCTCTCCCCCCTCCTCCCCCTCCCTCCCCCTCCCTCACCCCCCCCTCCCTCCCCCCTCCCTCCCCTCCCTCCCCCTCCCTCCCCCTCCTCTCCCCCCTCTCGTCCCCCTCTTCTCCCCCCTCACCCCCTCCCCCCTCTCCCCTCTCTCCCCCTCTCCCCCCTCTCTACCCCCTCTCTCCCCCTCTCTCACCCCCTCCTCTCCACCCCTACACTCCCCCCTCTCCCTCCCCTCCCCCTCCCTTTCTCCTCCCTCTCCCCTCACTCCCCTCTCTTTCTCTCACCCCCCTCCTCTCTCTCTCTCTCTCCTCTGTCTGTCTCGCTGTCTCTCTCTCCTGTCTCTCTCTCCCTCCTCTCTCTCCCCGCTCTCCTCCCCCTCTCTCTCCCTCCCCCCTCTCTCTCTCTTTCCCTCTGTGTCTCTCTCTTTCTCTCTGTTAAAATCGACTGTCTCTCTATTTAAGTTTATAATCATCTCTGTCTCTCTCTCTCTACTCTCTCTCTCGACATTCTCACTCCCCCTTTTCTGCACCCTCTCTCTCTATCTCTCTCTCCCCTCTCTCATTCCTCCTCTCTCCTTCCCCTCTCTCTTCCTCCCCTCTCTCTTCCCCTCTCTCCCTTTCCCTCTCTACCTCTTCTTTCCCCTCTATCTATCTCTTTCCCTCTCTCTTCCCCTCTCTATCTTCCCCTCTCTCTTCCCCTCTCTCTTCCCCCCTCTCTTCCCCTCTCTCTTCCCCTCTCTCTTCCCCTCTCTCTTCCCTCTCTCTCCCGCTCTCTTCCGGGGGGGGGGGGGGGGGGGGGGGGGGGGGGGCTTCTCTCTCCCCTCCTCTCTCAATCCTTCCCCGTCTCTTTCCCCCTCGCACATCACCCCTCTTCCCTCTCACTTCCCCCTCTCTCTCCCCCCTCTCTTCCCCCTTCTCCTCTTCGCCCCGCGTCTCCCCTCCTCTCTCCTCTCTCCCCCTCTCTCTCCCCTCTTCCTCTCCCCCTCTCCCCCTTCCCCCCCTCTCTGCCCCCCTCTCCCCCTCTCCCCTTCCCCCCTCTCCCCCCTCTCCCTCTTTCCTCTTCCCCTCACTCTCCTTCTCTCTTTTCTCCCCTCTCTCTTCCCCTCTCTCTTCTCTCTTTCCCCTCTCTCTCCCCTCCCCTCTCTTTCCCCTCCCCTCTCTATTCCCCTCTCTTTTCCCCTCCCTCCCTCTCTCTCCCCTCCCTCCCTCCCTCCCCTCTCTCTCCCTCCCTCCCTCCCCTCCCCACTCCCCGTCCCCCTCCCCTCCCCCTCCCTCCCTCTCTCTCTCTCCCTCCCCCCTCTCTCGTCCCCCCCCCTCTTTTCTCCCCCCTCTCTCTCCCCCCATCTTTTCTCCCCCCTCCCCTCCCCCTCCCCCCCCTCTCTCTCCCCCATCTCTCTCCATCTCTCCCCCTACTCTCAGTTTCTCTCTTTCTCTCACTTTCTGTCTGAGTTCTAACTCTCTCTCTCATTTCTCCCCTGTCCCCCTCTCTCTGTGACCGTCTCTGTCTCTACTGAGAGTAGTGTGGGGGGAGGTGCTGACTCTCTCCCTCTCTCTCTCTCTCTCTCCCCCTCCTCTGACCTCTCACGTCCCCGATTCCTCTCTCTCCCTCTCTCCTCTCCCCCTCTCCTCTCTCTCAGAGTGGGAGCGGTTATGGGAAGAGGTACTGATTCTCTCTCGCTCCACTCTCTCTCGCTCTCTCTCCCCCCTCTCTCCACTCTCTGACCCTCTCACTCCCCTTCGCTCTCTCTCCTCTCTCTCTCTCTCCCTCTCCCTCTCTCTGCAGAGTGGAGCGGTTTGGGAAGAGGTACTGATTCTCTCTCGCTCTCTCTCTCTCTCTCTCTCTCCCCAGCGAGGCGTGGTGTGGGAGGAGGTGCTGATCATGCTGCCAGACCACGTCAACCTGATCCTGTTGAGCGCCACCGTGCCCAACACGCTGGAGTTTGCCGACTGGATCGGGTGAGTTACCACCTGACGTGCCGCAGGTAGCCTTTCGCCAGCACCCTCCAGGTCTGGCACGGCAAGGCACACAGACAGCCCCTCGGCCCACTGGCCACGCTGACCGCCAGTCACTAATCTAACAGCCCCTCGGCCAAGCTGACCAAAAGACTTTTTAAAATCTTTTTATTTCTGTTAATTTCAAAATAGACTTCTTCTTCTTCTTTCGTAAGGCGTGCACTTCCTAAAGGGGCTGTCCCACTGCGGAGACCTAATTGGCGAGTGTAGAAGAGTTTAGGAGAGTTTGAGAGAGTGTCATGTTGAAGACCTCCTTTGACTATGTCGAAGACCTCCTTCAACCTCCTTCGACTATGTTGAAGACTAGCTACGATTAGCTTCGGGAAAATTGGACACCGAATAGTGGAGAGTGAAGACGACCTTCTTCGACCTCTCTTCGATTATGTCGAAGACTATCTACGACTACCTTCGACCACCCTCGGTTACCTACGACTAACATGCCGACCCACTACGACCTACTTCGAATAAACCTGCGAGTAAAACAAATTCGATTTTTTTCCTTGGATACCCTTTTTTTACTCGCGGGCATTTTTCTGCAAGTTGAAAAATACGCAGCGACCTAGCTGAGGCCTCGAGCACGCGGGGACCACTCTTGAGCATGAAGGAGGGTTACAGAGACCTCCTACGACCCCGTGTCGACCATGCTGCGAGTATGAGTCGAGGGCAAACTCTTCTAAACTCGCCAATTAGGTCGCCACCGTGGGACAGGCCCCTTAAAGGTGCAGGACAACTTGCTCTGTTTGATCTTATTTGACTGTGCCCGCCGGGTTTGATTGCGTTCGTCGAAACAGGGCGGACCGCGTGAAGGTTGCAATCTCCCACCCCGCACAAAATAGACTTTATTCGTCATAAATAGGAACAATTCCCGAGCCGAGCAAAACATTTCTTCCGGCATTTGCGGAGGCGATACAAAATATTCAAGACGGTTTCCACACATTGCTCAAGATTCACCGATTTCTCCCCCACCCGTGCCATTCATGTGGCCCACTCGCGTGAATCCCCTTCCCTTATTTTGAAGTGGGTCCTCACACCACACGCATTCCAACACCCTGCCCCCCATGTCCAGCAGCGGATGGACCCTAGACTGTGGCCCTCCCCCACCGAGCCTTTACACTAATCTAACAGCCCCTTGGCCATCGATACCCCGTGTGTGTGTGTGTGTGTGTGAGTGTGTATCTGTGTGTGTGTGTGTATCTGTGTGTGTGGTTCTGTGTTGTGGGTCTGTGTGTTGTGGGTCAGTGTGTGGGGTGTATGAGAATCTTCTTTGTGGTGTGTGTCTGTATGTCAGTATGTGTGTCTGGGTGTGTGTGTGTATCTGCGTTTGTGTGTATCTGGGCTGTATGTGTGTGTGTGTAATCTGTGTGTGTGGTACCTGTGTGTGTGTGTCAGTGTGTGTGTCTGTAATGTGCCATGTGTATCTGTGTGTGTGTAATCTCTGTAGGTGTTGTGTGTGTGGTGCCTATGTGTGTCTGTGCGTGTCTATGTAGGCCCATGTGGTGTGTGTGTGTGTGTGTGTGTGTGTGTGTGTGTGTAGCGTCTGTGTGTGCGTCTGTATCAGGGAGTGTGTCTGGGCCTGTATGTGTGTGTGTGTATCTGTGTGAGTGTGTATAAATGTGCCTATGTGCTTCTGTGTGTGCATGTGTACTGTGTGTGTGTCTGTGTATGTGTACTCTGTGGTGTGTGTGCGTGGTGTATGTGTCTATGTGTGTGCCTTATGTTGTCCTGTGCGTGTCTATGTGTGCCTGTATGTGTGTGTGTGTGTATGGCCGTCTGTGGTGTGCCTCTGTATACCTGGATGTGTGTGCTGCTGTTGTGTGTGTGTGTGTGTGTCTGTGTGTGTAACATGTGTGTGTGTGTTTGTTGTGTGTGCGTGTGTGTGTCCTATGTGTCCCCTGGGATGCGTCTGTGTGTCGTCTGAACCTGGATCTGTGTGTCTGGCTGTGTGTGTGTGTGTGTGTGTGTGTGTGTAAATGGCAGTGTGGAATAGTGTCTCTGGCCCAGCCGTCTGTGTCCGTGGCGAGGTGTCTGGACGGTGTCTGGCCCAGTGTGTGGGGCCGTGTGTCTAGACGGAGCCCGGCCCTGACGTCTGTGTCTGCGGCGTGGTGTCTGGCCCCGTGTGTTGGGGCCGTGTCTAGACGGAGCCCGGCCCTGATGTCTGCCCCCCCTCCCCTCCCCCCCGCCAGGAGGATAAAACAGAAGAAGATCTACGTGATCAGCACCACGAAGCGACCAGTCCCCCTCGAGCATTACCTGTACACCGGCAACAGCCACAAGACCCAGACAGAGTCCTTCCTGCTGCTCGACGCCCACAAGGCAACTTCCTCACCAAGGGGTGAGTGCGGGGGCTGGGTGGAGGAGGGGGCAGGGGGGGAGGAGGGGAGGAACATAGTGTGGGGGTCGGGGGGGGTGGGTGAGAGTGGGGAGAGTGTGTGTGGTGAAGGTGTTGGAATGGGGAGGATATTCAAGTTATTTATTATGTAACCCCTCGCCCCCTCTCCTCCTTCACCGTCTACCCCCTTCTCCCTCTTCCCCCCCCGCACTCACCTCTCCCCAGTCTCTCCATCACTCTCACCTCCTACCCCTCTCTCCCCCTCTTCCCCTCCTCCCCTCTCACACGCTCACCTCTCTCACCCCCCTCTCACCCCCACTCTCTCACCCCCCCCTCCCCCTTTATTCCGTCACTGTCCTCTCCCCCCTCAACCCTCTCCCCCTCAGACCCTCTCCCCCCTCACAACTCCCCCCCTCACCCGCTCCACCTACCACCCGTTCCCCCTCGCCCCTCACCCCCTCTCATTCACTCCCCCCCCTCGCACCACTCCTCTACTCCCTCTCTCCCCTCCTCTCCCCCCCACTCACTCTATCACCCCATCTCCCCCTCTATCCCCTCTCTCTTCCCCCTCTCACCCTCCCGTATCCGCCCCATTCTCCTCTACCCCTTACTCCCCCTCTATCCCTCCTCTCCCCCCCAACTCTCCCACCCATCTCCCCCGCTATCCCCCACTATCACCTCTCCTCTCCCCCTTCTCACCCCATCCGCATCCTCCGACCCACTCCCTCCCTCTCGCTCCCCTCTCCCCCTCACTCCCCCCTCTCCCCCCCTCCTCCTCCCCCCTCTCTCCCCCCCTCTCTCCCCCCCCTCTCTCGCCCCCCCTCTCTCCCCCACCTCTCCCCCCCCCTCCCCCCCCACTCCCCCCCTCTCTCCCCCCCCCCTCTCTCCCCTCTCCCCCCCCCCCTCCACTCCCCCCTCTCTCCCCCCCTCTCCCCCCCCTGCTCTCCCCCCTCTCTCCCCCCTCTCTCTCCCCCCCTCTCTCCCCCCCCCCCCCCCCTCCCCCCATCTCTCCCCCCCTCTCCTCCCCCCCCTCTCCCCCCCTCTCTCCGCCCCCCCTCTCTCCTCCCCCCCCCTCTCTGCCCCCCCCTATCCCCCCCTCCTCTCCCCCTCCCCTCTCTCCCCCCCGTCTCTGCGACCACTCAGCTTCTATGCGGCGGTGGAAGCCAAGAAGCAGCGAACCAGCAAACATTCACAGACGTTCGGGGCCAAACAGCCGGCTCACTATGGGGGCCCCAGTCAGGTGAGAGACCCCCTCACCCCTGGGGGTGTCCAGGACACTGGTGGGGGAGGGTGAACCCCAGGGGCAAAAAGGCACACCCCCCCAAACCTGTCCCCCCCCTGTCCTCCCATTCCTCCCTTCCCTCTCATCCCCCTCCCTCCCTCCCTCCCTCCCTCCCTCCCTGCCTACAGGGCCCCTGGTGAGAAAAGGGGCAGTACAACGGGATCTGAGGGGTCCTTGTTCATCAGTCACTGAAACTAAGCATGCAGGTACAGCAGGCAGTGAAGAAAGCCAATCTCAGCCATGATCACATTGAATGGCTCGAATGGCCGAATGGCCTACTCCTGCACCTATCGTGTATTGTCTATTGTCCACTCATAACAAGAGAAGTTGAGAAAAAGAGCAAAGAGGTCCTGCTGCAGTTGTATAGGGGCCTAGTGATACCACACCTGGAGTATTGTCGGCAGTTTTGGTCTCCAAATTTGAGGAAGGACATTCTTGCTATTGAGGGAGTGCAGCGTAGGTTCACAAGGTTAATTCCCGGGATGGTGGGACTGTCATATGCTGAGAGAATGGAGCGGTTGGGCTTGTATACTCTGGAATATAGAAGGATGAGAGGGGATCTTATTGAATCATATAAGATTATTAAAGGTTTGGACTCGCTAGAGGCAGGAAACATGTTCCCGATGTTGGGGGAGTCCAGAACCAGGGGCCACAGTTTAAGAAATAAGGGGTCGGCCATTTAGAAACACTTTTTCTCCCAGAGAGTTGTGAGTCTGTGGAATTCTCTGCCTCAGAGGGCGGTGGAGGCCGGTTCTCTGGATGCTTTCAAGAGAGAGCTAGATAGAGCTCTTAAAGGTAGCGGAGTCAGGGGATATGGGGAGAAGGCAGGAACGGGGTACTGATTGGGGATGATCAGCCATGATCACATTGAATGGCGGTGCTGGCTCGAAGGGCCGAATGGCCTGCTCCTGCACCTATTATCTATTGTCTCTCGAACTCCCTCCCTCCATTCCGCCAACATAACCAGGGCTGACCCATCATCGCAAGCCCAATGCTAACATTTATTTCAAGAGGACTTGTATTCGAAAACAGGGATGTAACGCTGAGGCTCCATAAGGCGCTGGTCAGGCCGCATTTGGAATATTCTGAGCAATTTTGGGCCCCGTATCGGAGGAAGGATGTGCCGGCTCTGGAGAGGGTCCAGAGGAGGTTTACAAGAATGATCCCAGGAATGAGCGGGTTAACCTATGATGAGCGTTTGTCAGCACTGGGCCTGTACTCGCTGGAGTTTAGAAGAATGAGGGGGGGACCTCATTGAAAGGTTACCGAAGAGTGAAAGGTCTGGATAGAGTGGATGTGGAGAGGATGCTTCCACTCGTGGGGGAGTCTAGGACTAAGAGGTCACAGCCTCAGAATTAAAGGAGGTTTCCTTTAGGAATGAGATGAGGAGAAATGTCTTTAGTTCGAGGGTGGTGAATCTGTGGGATTCATTGCCACAGAAGTCTGTGGAGGCCACAAGTCAGTGGATATTTTTAAGGCAGAGATAGCTAGATTCTTGGTTAGTGCGGGTGTCAGAAGTTATGGGGGGAAGGCAGGAGAATGGGGTCAGGAGGGAGCGATAGATCAGACGTGATTGAATTGGGGTGTAGACTTGATGGGCCGATTGACTTAAAAAATTTTTGGCACCTACATTCTGCTCCTATTATGACTTCTGAACAAGGGTCCCGATCAGAAACCGTGTCTGTCCATCTCCTTCCAGCGACCCTCTGAGTCGCTCCAGCACTTTGTTTAGTGTCCAAAAGTCTTTGTGATAGTTGCTTCCTAAGATGGCGCCCAGACCAGGTGACTGCCTGCGTGCGTGCCACAGAATCAGATGTACAAACTCGTATTACATTAGCTCCACACTCTGATAGTAGTTCTTACTTAACAAACTACTATCCACCTCTTTGGTGACCCTCGGACTATCCTTGATCGGACTTTGCTGGCTTTACATTGCACGAAACGTTACTCCCTTATCATGTATCTGTAGAGTGTGAACGGCTCGATTGTAATCACGTATTGTCTTTCCGCTGACTGGTTAGCACGCAACTAAAGCTTTTCACTGTACCTCGCTACCTACACGGGGCAATAAACTGAACGTAACTCAGCGGGTCAGGCAGCATCTATGGAGGGAATGGAATGGGCGACATTTCGGGTCGAGACCTTCCTTCAGACAAGGGGACGGGTCTCGACCCAAAACGTCGCCCATTCCTTCTCTCCAGAGAAGCTGCCTGACCCGCTGAGTTACTCCAGCATTTTGGGCCAGGCAGCACCTGTGGAGAACATGGATAGGTGACGTTGCACTAAGTGCCGGAGTTATGCCCCTGTCCCGCTTCGGAAACCTGAACGCAAACCTCTGGAGACTTTGCGCCCCACCCAAGGCTTCCGTGCGGTTCCCGGAGGTTTTTGTCCTCCGGCAACCACTTTCAACCAGCATCGCAACCGGTTTTGACGAAAAAATGACCGATTTTAAAAACGGAAACCACTTTCGACCATTAGGGAGACTGACAAAAACCTCCGGGAACCGCACGGAAACCTTGGGTGGGGCGCAAAGTCTCCAGAGGTTTCCGTTCGGGTTTCCTAAGTGGGACGGGGGCATAACTCAGCGGGTCAGGCAGCATCCGGGAAGAACGTGGACATGTGCCCTTGTGTCTGACGTGTGCCCTGTGCCGCCCGTCCCAGGACAAGAGCGTGTGGCTGTCGTTGATCGACGTGCTCAGGAAGAAGGACAACCTGCCGGTGGTGGCGTTCACCTTCTCCCGTAACCGCTGCGACGAGAACGCCAACATGCTGACCACCGTCGACCTGACCAGCTCCGTGGAGAAGTCCGAGATCCACGTCTTCTTCCAGAAGTGTATCTCCCGACTGAAGGGCTCCGACCGCGAGCTGCCGCAGGTAAGGACACCGACCCCCCCAGCTCTCCCAACCCAACCCAGACAACACCCTCCCCCACCCTCTCACACCTCACCTCAACCCACTCAAAAACATCACCCCCCCCTCCCCCCCCCCACCTCACCACCAACCCACCCGGAAGACATCAGACCCCCCACACCTCACCGACCAACCCAACCCGACTCACACCCCTCCGCCTCCAACTCACCCACAATCAGACAACGCCCCCCCCCGCCTCACCTCACCGGTCACCCCCCCCGCCCCACCCGCCCCACCGCCTCACCTCACTTTATTCCTCACCTCAAACCCACACCGAAACACACCCCAACCCCCCACCCCGTCCCACATCACCCCCACCCCACACGGACAACAACCCAACCCACCGCCACTGCAAACCCCAATCCACCGGACACTCGACCCCCTTCACCACCCCACCCCCCCCCCCCCCATCTGCCCGCAAGGGACAGCCCTAGGGCCCCGACCTTGTGCAGTTTTGGTCCCCAAATTTGGTTTCCCCAGAGGAGTTAAGTATAGGAGCAAAGAGGGTCCTTACAGCCGGTGTACAGGCCCAAGTGAGACCACACCTGGAGTAATTGTCTGCTGTTTTGGTCCCCTAATTTTGAGGAAGGTACATTCTTGCTATTTGGGAGTGCAGCGTAGGTTTCACAAGGTTAATTCCCGGGATGGCGGGAACTGTCATATGTTGATAGAATTGTTGACATATGTTTAATAGCTTGTCTCCTCTGGAATTTAGAAGGATGGAGAGGCAGGCGATCTTATTGAAAACATAAAAATTGTAACAGGGCTTGGACATGCTAAAGGCAGAAACATGTTCCAGATGTTTGGAGGTAGTCCAGAACCAGGTGTCACATTAAGAATAATGGGTGAGCCATTAAGAACCGATACGAGGAAAAGCCTTTTGTTTCACCCAGAGAGTTGTGAATCTGTGGCATTCTCTGCTCAGAGGGTGATGGAGGCCGGTTCTCCTGGATGGCTTTTCGAGAGAGAGCTCGATACGGGCTCTTAAATATAGCAGAGTCAGGGGATATGGGGAGAAGGCAGGAGCGGGGTACTGATTGGGGATGATCAGCCATGATCACATTGAATGGCGGTGCTGGCTCGAAGGGCCGAATGGCCTCCTCCTGCACCTATTATCTATTGTCTATAACCACCCCCCACTCCCCCCCCCCCTCCTCATCTCTCTTTCCCCCTCTCCCCACAGGTGCTCAGATGGTGGGGCTACTGAAAAGAGGTATTGGCGTTCACCACAGTGGCATCTTGCCCATCCTCAAGGAGGTGATCGAGATGCTATTCACCAGGGGGCTCGTTAAGGTAAGACCCATGAGAGGGTATTAGCTCTTGTCGGGGCTGGGCCTGTCCGCACTGGAGGTTGGTAACCAAAAACTCACTGACTCCCCGTCTCCATTCCAATCTGACCTTTCCACGAGATCCCACCATTTCAGGCAGCATTCTCTGGAGAACATGTGCTAGGAGACGTTTCACAGAGTGCTGGAGGTAACTCAGCGGGACAGCAGCATCTCGAGAACACGGATAGGTGACTTTCACAGAGTGCTAGAGTAACTGACTGGGTCAGGCATTGCATCTGTGGGGAACATGATAGGTGACGTTTCACAGAGTGCTGGAGTAACTGAGTGGGTCAAGGCAGCATCTGTGGGGAACAGGTTAGGTGACGTTTTCACAGAGTGCTGAGTAACTCAGCGGTCAGGCCAAGCATCTGTGGGGAACATGGATACGGTGCGTTCACAGAGTTGTGGAGTAACTCAGGGCGGGTCAGGCAGCATCTCTGTGAGAAGAAGGAATAGGGCGACAGTTTGGGTCGAGACACCTTTCTTCAGACCTGATTACATCCTCCACCATCCTCAGTTGATAGCCACAGCAGCAGGCATGAAGTCCCGTCCCTCGTTGTCTGTAACTGGTTTTCACCTAGCCCACAGTTAACCGAATATTCTGTACTCTCTGGAATTTAGAAGGATGAGAGGGGATGTTATTGAACATATAAAAAAAAAAAATTAGATTTTATTAAGGGTTTGGACGTGTGGGTGGTGAGTAAGTTGGTGGGTGGTGGTGGGTGAGTGGGGTGGGGAAATGGGTGTGAGTGGGTGAGTTGCTGGTCAGATGAGTTGTGGGGTGTGGTTGCTGAGTGGGATGGGTGTTGTTGTGGGTGGGTGGATGAGTGGAGTGGGTGGTGGATGAGTGGGTGGGTGGGTGGTCGGGGGCTGCACTGCCCGTTGCTGACTCCTGCCGCTTGTGCTACAGGTGCTGTTTGCCACGGAGACGTTTGCCATGGGCGTGAACATGCCGGCTCGCACCGTTGGTGTTTTTCGAATCAACTCCGCAATCCGCAAAACGACGGCTTCCAACCTTCCGTGACCTCACGCCAGGTAACCCCACGTGTATGGGTGTGGTGTGCGTTGCGTGCGTGTGTGAGGGAGAGTGTAGTCCGTGTGTGTGTGTGATTGTGGTGTGGATGTGTGTGTGTTTGTGTCTATGTGATTGTGTGTGTGTGTGTGTGCGCGTGAGTGTGTGATTGTGTGTGGATACGTGTTCATGTGTTTAGTGTCGGGGTGATCCGTGTGTGTGGGTGTGTGTGTGTGATTTGTGTGTGTCTGTGATTGTGTATGTGTGTGTATTGAATGTGTGTGAGTTTGCGCGTTGTGTGTGTGATTCGTGTGTGTGTGTGTGTCTGTGATTGATGTGTAAGTGTGTGTGTGTGAGTTCTGCGGGGTGTGTGTGATTCTGTGTGTGTGTGATTGTGGTGTGTATGCGCGTAGAGTAGGAGTGTAAAACCTGTGTGTTGATTCTGTGTGTGTTTGTCTGTGAGTGTGTGTGTGTGTGTGTGTGTGTTGGTGTGTGGGAGTTGTGTGAGTATGTGTGTGACTGTGGGTGTGTGTGTGTGTGTGTGTGAGTGTGTGTGTTGTGTGTGTGGAGATGTGTGTGATTTGCGGTTGCGTGTGTCTGTCTGCGTCTGAGTGTGTGTGTGTGTGTGATTGGATGTCTGTGTGCTTTGTGTGTGTGTGTGTGAGATAGTGTGTGTGTGTGTAGGTGTGTCTTGCCTCACCCCAGCCCATACATAGGACAGAGTGGATGTGGAGAGGATGGGAGAGTCTAGGACCATAGGTCACAGAATTAAAGGACGTTCCTTTTGGAAGGAGATGAGGAGGAATTTCTTCAGGCAGAGGGCGGTGAATCTGTGGGATTCTTTGCCACAGACGGCTGTGGAGGCCACAAGTCAGTGGATATTTTTAAGGCAGAGATCGATAGATTCTTGATTAGTGCGGGTGTCAGGGGTTATGGGGGTGAGAAGGCTGGGAGAATGGGGTTAGGAGGGAGAGATAGATCAGCCATGATTGAATGCTGGAGTAGACTTAATGGGCCGAATGGCCTAATTCTACTCCTATCATTAATGACCTCTGAACAAGGGTCATGATCAGAAATATCCTCAGTCCATCTCAGCGGGTCAGGGCTGCTCTGGGAAGAGAACATGGCTAGGTGACGTTTCACAGAGTGCTGGAGTAACTCAGCGGGTCAGGCAGCATCTGTGGAGAACATGGATAGGTGACGTTTCACAGAGTGCTGGAGTAACTCAGCGGGTCAGGCAGCATCTGTGGAGAACATGGATAGGTGACGTTTCGCAGAGTCTGGAGTAACTCAGCGGGTCAGGCAGCATCTGTGGAGAACATGGATAGGTGACGTTTCACTGAGTGCTGGGGTAACTCAGCAATTAGTACAGAGTGCGTAGGAACGGTCCGCTGAGACCCCCCCCCATCTTTACTGTGTGTGTGTGTCCCAGGAGAGTACATCCAGATGGCGGGACGGGCGGGCAGGCGGGGACTGGACACCACCGGTATGGTCATCATCCTCTGCAAGGCCGGCGTGCACGAGATGGCTGACCTTCACAAGATGATGCTGGTGAGCTGCTCACACACACCCAGGGAGGGGGGGGCGGGGGGGGAGGGGGAGGTGGGGAGAGGCAGGGGTGGGAGGATTGTGTGGACAGGAGGAGTGGGGGCGGATTGGAGAGGGAAGGGAGGGGAGGGGGGGGAAATGGTGGAGGGGAGGGAGGGGTGGTGGAGAGGGGGAGGGGGGTGTGGGGAGAGGAGGTGGGAGGAGGGGAGAGGAGGGGTGAGAGGTAACGAGAGTAGGGTGAGGAGGGAAACTGTGTCTGGGGGGGAGGGAGGGAGGGTGGGGATACGGGGGCAATGGGGATGGGGTGGGATAGGGTGGGTAGTGAGAGGGGGCTGGAAGGAAGGTAATGAGGGGGACACGACAGGTCTGGGGTGAGTGGGCGGGAGAAAAGGGAGTACAGGAGGCCGGGCCTGATTTCTCTCTCTTTCCACCCCTCTCTCTCTTTCCGCCCCCTCTCTCCCCCCACCCCTCACTCTCCCACTCATTTCCCCATTTTTCCCCCCTTCTCCTTCACCCCCCCAGCTTCCCCCCTCTCTCTCTCTCTCTTCCCCCCCTCTCCCCTCTCTCCCTCTCCTCTCGTCCCCCCCTCGCCGCACCCCTCTCTCAAATCCTCTACCCCTCCCCCTCTCGCTCTCCCTCTCTCTCCCTCTCTCTCCCCCCCCTTCATCTCTCTCGCCCCTCTCTCTCTCTTCTCTTCCTCTCTCCCCACTACTTCTCCTCTCTCACCCCCTCCTTCTCTCTCTATCTACCACCTCATTCCCTCCTCCTCTCTCTCCCCACTCTCTCTCTCTTTCCTCCCCTCTCCTCCCCCGATCCACTCCCTCTCTCCTTCTCTCTCCCCCCCCCAGGGAAAGCCCACACTACTGCAGTCCCAGTTCCGTCTGACATACACCATGATCCTCAACCTACTGCGGGTTGAAGCTCTGAGAGTGGAGGACGTGATGAAACGCAGCTTCTCCGAGTTCCACACTCGCAAAGACACCAAGGTGACCAGCGGCCCTCCCTCCTATACCCACGCCAGATCCCCCCTGCGCGCGACGTCACGTGGCCCGGGCCAAAACCCCTCAGCTGGCCCAGCGGCTGGGCTTTGTGTGCAGTCCAGCACCCAGGCCAGCTCATCATTCACCCAGCCACGGCCCAGTGGCCAAGTCAAGTCAAGTTTATTTGTCACATACACATACAAGATGTGCAGTGAAATGAAAAGTGGCAATGCCTGCGGATCTTCCAACACAACAGAACGGGACCAGTGTTTACATTTAAAAAAGAGACACAACACAGCAGTAAATTACTCCCTGGTGAGATCAGAGTGTACAGTCCCGATGGCCTGTGGGAAGAAAATCCGTCTCATCCTCTCTGTTTTCACCGCGTGACAGCGGAGGCGTTTGCCCGACCGTAGCAGCTGGAACAGTCCGTTGCTGGGGTGGTGGGGGGTCCCTCATTATGTTGCTGGCTCTGGATCTGCACCTTCTGGTGTATAGGTCCTGCAGGGGGGTGAGTGTTGTTCCCATAGTGCAATCGGAATCTCGGCCGAACGCTGTACTCTCCGTGGAGCCTTCCTGTCCTGGGCAGAGCAGTTCCCAAACCAGATTGTGATGTTGCCGGACAAGATGCTTTCTACAGCCCCAGAGTAGAAAGACTGAAGGATCCTCAGAGAGACTCTGAATTTCCTCAGCTGCCTGAGGTGGGAAAGGCGCGGCCTTGCCTTACTCACCAGTTCAGCAGTGTGTGTTGTCCATGTCAAATCCTTTGAGATGTGGACTCCCAGGTATTTAAAGCAGCTCACACTATCCACAGGAGCCCCATTTATCTCCAGTGGCGAATTGCCGTGGGGAATTTGTCGGGTATTTTGACGGTTTGTCCCGTATTTGGGAGTGAGAATGTTGGCCGCACTCGGTCTCCGGCCAGTGGGTGTCTCACTAGCAGCGACCTCTTGCCCCGCAGATGTATGAGCATCAGATCCAGGAGCTGACCAAGAAGCTGGCCAACTGTGACGAGGTGGAGTGCGTGGGTCAGCTGAGCGACCTGGAGAGCTACTACATCACCGTGAGGGAGCTGCTCATCACCCGCACCTCGCTGCAGGTAAGGCCGAGAATGAAGGGGCAGGGCGCCATGTTGAGAAGCTCCATGCAGGGCGCCATGTTGAGAAGGTCAGTGCAGGGCGCCATTTTGAGAAGGCCAGGACAAGCAGGCATGTTGAGAAGGTCACTGTAGGGCAGGGCGCCATATTGAGAAGGTCGACTACATAGGGCTCTTAAGGATAGCGGAGTCAAGTGATATGGGGAGAAGGCAAGAGCGGTTATTAGGGGGAACGGGGTACTGATTGCTGATGATCAGTCATGATCATTTTGAAACGGTGGTGCTGGTTCAAAGGGCCGAATGGCCTACTCGATGCACCCAATTGTCCGATGATTGTCGGGGTGGGCCAGCATCTGTTGACAAGGTCTGGGGGGACACTATAATTAGGACCCACTATAATTATGGAGAGTTGGGGGAGAGAGCCACCATGTTGAGAAGGTCGGGGTGGGAAACCATATTGAGAAGGTCAGGGTGAGCCACCAAGTTGAGGCAGTCGGATGACCTGCAACGTTGAGAAATTTGGGGCGAGCAGCAGCCTTGTGGGTGGGGCACCACGTTGACAATGTTGGGGTGAGCCGCCGTATAGAGAAGGTCGGAGTAAAGTGGCCGTCTTGACAAGGTCGGGTGAGCTGCCCTGTTGCCAAGCTCCACCAAGAGAGGGTGAGGGTGGGCTGCCATGTTGAGAGGGTCGGGGCGAGTAACCATGTTGAGAGGGCCTGGAAGATCTGCCATGTTGATAGGGTCGGGGTGAACCACCATGTTGAGCGTGCCTGGAAGATCTGCCATGTTGAGAGTGTTTGGAAGAGCCACCATGTTGAGAGGGTCTGGACGATCTGCCATGTTGAGAGGGTCGGGGCGAGCAACCATGTTGAGAGGGTCGGGGCAAGCCGCCATGTTGAGAGGGTCGGGGTGGTGATGGAGAGGGGACGGGAGGGGACGGACACGTGAGCTGGGGAGGGGCTGTCCTAGCGGCCGGGCTGGGTGACCGCTGCCCCGCGAGGTTGCGTACCCGTGTACGGAGCTGGGTCCCGTGAGCTGCGCTGAGTCCCTGTGTCCCGTTGACCCTGCAGAAGATGATCATGGAGTCGACCAGTGTGCTGAAGGCTTTGTCGGCCGGCCGAGTGGTGGTGGTGAAGAACCGGCAGCACCATAATGCTCTGGGGGTCATCCTGCAGGTAGGTGTGGGGGAGGGGCTGTCAAGGCAGCAAGCGGGGGGGTAGGGGAGGGGAGGGGGGGCGAGGAGGGTGGGGGATGGGATGGGGCGGGGAGGCTGAGTGTAATGGATGAGATGTTGACTGTATACGAAGCAACGACATAATCCGTCTGTCGACACAAGATGCTGGAGTATTTTCAGTCACTCACCCACTCATCACCCACCCACCCCACACACCCACACACCCACCCACCCACCCAGGAGGGAGTGACCCGGGTGAGACTGGTCCTTGATGATGCTGCTGACCTTGCAGTAGTGTGAGTTGTTGTCTATGTTTTGTGTTGGTTGGTTTGTTGTTTAAAGGTGAGTGATGTAGAGACTGGTTGTTTGTGTGGCAGTGTGAGGTGTAGATGGAGTCGATGGAAGGGAGGTTGGTTTGTGTGAGATGGTCTGGGCTGTGTCCAGGATGTCGAGGTTCGGTACGTTTCAACGAGGTTCCCACTCATCCTTCTGATGTTCGGATGTCTTAAAACTGAAAATCCAAACTGTGCCAGGATGTCGAGGTTCGGTACGTTTCAACGAGGTCCCCACTCATCCTTCTGAACACCAGCGTAGGCACAAAATCTGGGGTAACTCAGCGGGACAAGCAGCATCTCTGGAGAGAATGAATGAGCGACGTTTTGGGTCGAGACCCTTCTTCAGACTGATGTCAGGGGAGGGGGCAGACAGAGATAGAATGTAGTCGGAGACAGTAAGACTGGTGGGAGAACTGGGAATGGGGAGGGGATGGAGAGAGAAGGAAAGCAAAGGCTATCTGAAGTTAGAGAGGTCAATGTTCATACTGCTGGGGTGTAAGCTGCCCAAGCGAAATATGAGGTGATGCCCCTCCAATTTGCGCTGGGGCCTCACTCTGACAATGGAGGAGGCCCAGGACAGAAAGTGCAGGATGGGAAGGAACTGCAGATGCTGGTTTACACCAAAGATAGACACAAAATGCTGGAGTAACTCTGCCGGACAGGCAGCATCTCTGGAGAGAAGGAATGGGTGAAGTTTCCAGTCTGAAGAAGGGTCTTGACCCGAAACGTCACCCATTCCTTCTCTCCAGAGATACTGCCTGACCCGCTGAGATACCCACTGGGACATCAGGTACATTTTGTCTCCTCCACTGCGAAAGCTCGTGAACCCTACAGAGGTTCACCTGCACCTCCTCCAACCTCATCTACTGTATCCACTGTTCAAGATGTGGACTCTTATACATTGGTGAGTCCAAACGCAGACTGGTGATCGTTTCGCTGAACACCTCCGCTCAGCCTGCCTGGACCAACCTGATCTCCCAGCTGCTAAACACTTTAATTCCTCTTCCGATTCCACAGACTCACAACTCTGGGGGAAAAAACGTTTCCTCATCTCAGTTCTAAATGGCCTACCCATTATTCTTAAACTGTGTGGCCCCCCTGGTTCTGGCCTCCCCCAACATCGGGAACATGTTTCCTGCCTGTAGCGTGTCCAAGCCCTGAATAGTCTTATATGTTTAATCCTATATCTATATTACTAAAAGTCTGATCTTGACCGCATTTGGCCCACTGTGGCATGATTTCCGAGAGAACGGCGCCACCTGCGGACATCATTTTTGGCCACCTCGCTCAGAGACCCCGTCCGACTTGCGGGACCAGAGGATCTTTCCCATCGATGAAAATTCAGAGAGATATTAATGTGCTTTAAAAATTCCCTATTCTCTCTGCTGCCCCTGCTGGCGGCAGGGGGGAGGGACTATACAAACCGGAAGTGTTGTGCCTCGCTCAGTCTCTGCCAGACCCAGGAAGCGAGAGGGTCACGGCTCTCTGAGCTGTGAATAACACTGAACGGACGTCTACTCCACGTTGAGTCCCCTTGATGTGGCTGCGGCCATATTGTTAACTTTTTTTTTTACGTTTGTGTTCACAAAATGGATTTTGGTTGTCAGGTGGCTGCAGCCAAATTGTTTGCCTCGCCTTTTTAAAAGGTTTGTGGTCACAAAATGGATTTTGGTTGTCAGGTGGCTGCAGCCAAATTGTTTGCCTCGCCTTTTTAAAAGGTTCGTGGTCACAAAATGGATTTTGGTTGTCAGGTGGCAGCAGCCCAATTGTTTGCCTCGCCTTTTTAAAAAGTTTGTGTTCACAAAATGGATTTTGGTTGTCAGGTGGCTGCAGCCCAATTGTTTGCCTAGCCTTTTAAAAATGTTTGTGTTCACAAAATGGATTTTAGTTGTCATGTGCTGCAGCCAAATTGTTTTGCCTCGCCTTTTTAAGAAGTTTTTGTGTTCACAAAATCGATTTTGGTATGTCATATGACTGCAGCCGAAATAGTTTGCCTCGCCTTTTTAAAAAGTTTGTGTTCACTCAAAATGAAATAAAAATTGTTTGCCCCTCGCCTTTTTTTAAAAGTTTGTGTACACAAATGGATTTTGGTTGTCAGGGTGGCTGCAGCCAAATTGTTTTGCCTCGCCTTTTTTTTTTTTAAAAGTTTGTGTAACACAAGATGGATTTTGGTTGTCAGGTGGCTGCAGCCCAATTGTTTGCCTCGCCTTTTAAAAAAGTTTATGTTCACAAAATGGAACTGGTGGAGAGGTGGAATATTGCGTTGGTACCAGCCCTCCCATGTGATGCTGGGACCCAACGGGTCCACTTAGTCTAGTTTAATCCTATATCTTTAATAATCCTACATGTCAATAAGATCCCCTCCCATCCTTCTAAACTCCAGAGTATACAAGCCCAGCTGCTACATTCTATCAACATATGACAGTCCCGCCATCCCGGGAATTAACTTGGTGAACCTACGCTGCGCTCCCTCAATAGCAAGAATGACCTTCCTCAAATTTGGAGAAATAAGAGACCAAAAACTACACACAAAACTCCAGGTGTGGTCTCACCAGGGCCCTGTACAACTGCAGAAGGACCTCTTTGCTACAATACTCAACTCCTCTAGTTATGAATGCCAACATGCCATTGGCTTTCTTCACTGCCTGCTGTACCTGCATGCTTACTTTCAGTGACTGATGAACAAGGACACCCAGATCCTGTTGTACTTCCCCTTTTCCTAACTTGACACCATTCAAGTTTCCTAACTTGACACCATTCAGATAATAATCTGCCTTCCTGTTTTTGCTACCAAAATGGATAACCTCACATGTGTCCACATTAAACTGCATCTGCCATGCACCTGCCCACTCCCCCCAACCTATCCAAGTCACCCTGCATCCTCACAGCATCCACCCCGCTCCTCGCGGTCACACTGCCAACCCAGCTTAGTGTCATCTGCAATTTAGCTGATGTTACTTTGAATCCCTTCATCTAAGTCATTAATGTATATTGTAAATAGGTGCGGCCCCAGCACCGAGCTTTGCGGTGCCCCACTAGTCACTGCTGGTCCCAGCACCGAGCCTTGCGGTACCCCACTAGTCACTGCTGGTCAGTGTATCGGACACGGTGCCTCTACCCACCCCTCCCCCACACTGTGCCCCCCTCTCACCGCAGGTCTCCACGGACTCTGGCGGACGCACCTTCACCGCGCTGGTGCTGTGTGAGGCCCGGCGGGGGGCCGAGGAGGGGGAGGACGAGGGGGGGACGCTGGAGGAACAGGAAGACCGCACAGCCCCCACCCCCGAACAGCTGCTGACTAGCAAGCTCTTCCTGCCGGAGGGTGAGTCTCTGGCACTCGGCACGTGGAACCCCCCCACCCCACCCTCACTCACCCACCCTCCCCTCCTCTCCTCTCTCCTCCCCCTCTCTCCCTCTTCCTCTCCTCTTCCCTCCTCTGCTCTCCCATACTACTCTCCTCTCTCTCCCTCACTATCCCCCTCTCCTCTCCCCTCTCTCCCCTCCTCCCTCTTTTCTCTCCCCATCTTCTCTCCTTCCCCCCCCTCTCCCGTTCTCTCCTCTCCCCTCTCTCCACCTTTTCTCCCCCTCTCTCCCCTCTCCCCTCTACCCGCTCATCTCTCTCCCTCCCCTCTACTTCCCCCCAATCCCTCTCTCCCCTCCCTCCCCTCTCTCCCTCTCTTGAACCCCCCCCCACCATCCGCTCCCTCTCTCTCCTCCCTCTCTCGTCTCCCCTCTCTCCTCCCCTCTCTCCCCCTCCTCCTCCCCTCTCTCCCCTCTCACTCCCACCCTTTGTCCTTCCCCCTCCTCTCTCTCCCCTCTCTCACCTCTCCCCTCACTCTCTCTCCCTCTCTCTCTTCTCCCTCTCCTCTCCCCTCTCCTCTCTCCCCCTCCTCTACTTCCCTCTCCCCCTTTTCTCCTTTCCTCTCTCCCCTCTCCCCTGCCCCCCTCTCGTCCCCTCTCACCCCCTCCTCTACATCCCCCTCCTCTCCCCTCCCTCACCCTCTCCCCTCTCCCCCCTCTCACCCCCTTCTCTACATCCCTCCCCTCCCCTCCGCTCTACCCCCTCTTACATTCAGTCGGGCTTGTGGGGAGGGGGTTTGAGGAGAGGGAGGGGGTCGGCATGGCCGCGCGATCATGTGTGAATGGGTCAGTGGGGGTGGCCTCCGTTGACCAGTGACCCGCCTGCTGCTGACCTGTGACCCCCGGCCATTGTTGACCTGTGACCCCTGGCCATTGTTGACCTGTGACCCCAGGGCCCTGCGGCCACGCGGTGGTGAAGCTGACCCCGGCGGACATCGGCAGCGTGACGGTCAAGACTGTCCGGATCAACGCCGACAAGATCATCGACGACTTCAAGAAACGGCAGATCCCACGCTTCAGGTACCCAACCCCGTCACCACCCCTCCCCCACCTCTCCCCCCCAACCCCACCCACTGACTTAACCCACTCACCCACCACCCCCACCACCCCCCAACCACCCCACTCACCACTCACCCACACAACACACAGACACACACACACACACTCACCACACACTCACTCACACACTCACTCACTCACTCACTCACTCACTCACTCACCCACACACACACACACACACACACACATAGAAACATAGAAATTAGGTGCAGGAGTAGGCCATTCGGCCCTTCGAGCCTGCACCGCCATTTAATATGATCATGGCTGATCGTCCAACTCAGTATCCCGTACCTGCCTTCTCTCCACACCCCCTGATCTCCTTAGCCACAAGGGCCACATCTAATAGCCAATGAACTGGCCTCAACTACTCTCTGTGGCAGAGAGTTCCAGAGACTCACCACTCTCTGTGTGAAAAAAAGTATTTCTCATCTCGGTCTTAAAGGATTTCCCCCTTATCCTTAAGCTGTGACCCCTTGTCCTGGACTTCCCCAACATCGGGAACAATCTTCCTGCATCCAGCCTATCCAACCCCTTAAGAGTTGTGTAACTTTCTATAAGATCCCCTCTCAATCTCCTAAATTCTAGAGAGTATAAACTGAGTCTATCCAGTCTTTCTTCATAAGACAGTCCTGACATCCCAGGAATCAGTCTGGTGAACCTTCTCTGCACTCCCTCTATGGCAATAATGTCCTTCCTCAGATTTGGAGACCAAAACTGTACGCAATACTCCAGGTGTGGTCTCACCAAGACCCTGTACAAGTGAAGTAGAACCTCCCTGCTTCTATAGTCAAATCCATTTGCTATGAAAGCTAACATACCATTCGCTTTCTTCACTGCCTTCTGAACCTGCATGTCTACTTTCAATGACTGGTGTACCATGACACCCAGGTCTCGCTGCATCTCCCCTTTTCCTAATCGGCCACCATTTAGATAATAGTCTGCTTTCCTGTTTTTGCCACCAAAGTGGATAACCTCACATTTATCCACATTATACTGCATCTGCCAAACATTTGCCCACTCACCCACCCTATCCAAGTCACCTTGCAGTCTTCCTAGCATCCTCCTCACAGCTAACAACTGCCCCCAGCTTAGTGTCATCCGCAAACTTGAGATATTGCCTTCATTCCCTCATCCAGATCATTAATATATATTGTAAATAACTGGGTCCAGCACTGAGCCTTGCGGTTATTTAATTAAATTTATATCCCCACTAGTCACTGCCTGCCATTGTGAAAAGGACCCGTTTACTCCTATTCTTTGCTTCCTGTTTGCCAGCCAGTTCTCTATCCACATCAATACTGAACCCCCAATGCATATGCTTTAAGTTTTGTATACTAATCTCTTATGTGGTACCTTGTCGAAAGCCTTATGGAAGTCCAGATACACCACATCCACTGGTTCTCCCTTATCCACGCTACTAGTTACATCCTCGAAAAATTCCACAAGATTCGTCAGACATGATTTAACCTTTCATAAATCCATGCTGACTTTGTCCAATGATTTCACCACTTTTCCAAATGTGCTGCTATCCCATCTTTAATAGCTGACTCTAGCAGTTTCCCCACTACCGATGTAGACTAACTGTCTGTAATTCCCCGTTTCTCTCCTCTCCCACCCCCTTCTTAAAAAGAGGGGTTACGTTTGCTACCCGCCAATCCTCAGGAACTGCTCCAGAATCTAGAGTTTTGAAAGATTATCACTAATGCATCCACTATTTCCGGAGCTACTTCCTTAAGTACTCTGGGATGCAGCCTATCTGGCCCTGGGGATTTATCGGCCTTTAATCCATTCAATTTACCCAACAGCACTTCCCGACTAACCTGGATTTCACTCAATTCCTCCTTTGACCCGCGATCCCCTCCTATTTCCGGCAGATTATTTATGTCTTCCTCAGTGAAGACGGAACCAAAGTAGTTATTCAATTGGTCCGCCATATCCTTGTTCCCCATGATCAACTCACCTGTTCATAATCTATTTTTCCTTTCCTAATTAAGCCCTTTGTCCTCCTCTGCTGGTCTCTGAATTTCTCCCAGTCCTCTGGTATGCTGCTTTTTCTGGCTACTTTGTACACATCATCCTTTCCTTTGATACTATCCCTGATTTTCCTTGATATCCACCGATGCACTGCCTTCCCTGATTTATTCTTTTGCCAAACTGGGATGAACAGTTTTTGTAGTTCATCCATGCAGTCTTCAAATGTCTTTCATTGCATATCCACCGTCAACCCTTTTAGAATTAATTGCCAGTCAATCTTGGCCAATTCACGTCTCATACCCTCAAAGTTACCTTTCTTTAAGTTCAGAACCATTGTTTCTGAATTAACAATGTCACTCTCCATCCTAATGAAGAACTCAACCATATTATGGTCACTCTTAACAAGACTGCTAACTAACCCTTCCTCATAACTCAAAACCCAGTCTAAAATAGCCTGCTCTCTCGTTGGTTCCTCTACATGTTGATTTAGATAACTATCCCGCATACATTCCAAAAAATCCTCTTCATCAGTGCCCCTGCCAATTTGATTCATCCAATCTATATGTAGATTGAAGTCACCCATTATAACTGTTTTGCCTTTGTCGCACGCATTTCTAATTTACTGTTTGATACCATCCCCAACTTCACTACTACTGTTAGGTGGCCTGTACACAACACCCACCAGCGTTTTCTGCCCCTTAGTGTTTTGTAGCTCTACCCATACCGATTCCACATCCTCCAAGCTAATGTCCTTCCTTTCCATTGCGTTAATCTCCTCTCTAACCAGCAACGCTACCCCACCTCCTTTTCCTTTCTCTCTATCCCTCCTGAATATTGAATATTCCTGGATGTTCAGCTCCCAGCCTTGGTCACCCTGGAGCCATGTCTCCGTGATCCCAACTATATCATAATCATTAATAGCTATCTGCACATCCAACATCCACCTTATTACGAATGCTCCTCGCATTGAGACACAAAGCATTCAGGCTTGTTTTTACAATGCTCTTACCCCTTATACAATTATGTTGAAAGGTGGCCCACGCACACACACACACCCACCCACTCACTCCCTGACCGACCACACACACACTCACACACCCCACACACACACCTCACCCAAACACACACTCCCACTCACCCACACCACACACACACACACACACACCCACACACACTCACACTCACCCACTCACCCACACAACAACCCACAACACAAATACACCACCCATACCCACTCACCCACTCACACCACCCGTGGGTGACTCAGTAGGTGGGTAGTGTGTGGGTGGGTGGGAGGGTGAGTGGATGGGTGGGTGAGTGTGTGGCTGGGTGGTGAGGTGTGTGGGTGGGTGAGTGTTGGGAGGGTGAGTGTGTGAGTGGGTGAGTGTGTGGGTGAGTGTCGTGGGTGGGTGGGTGAGTGTATGGTGAGTGTGGGTGGGTGAGTTGTGGGTGAGTGATATGGTGGGTGAGTGGGGTGGGTGAGTGTGTGGGTGAGGGTGGTGTGTGAATGAATGGGTGAGTGGTGGGGGTGGTTGGGTGGACGTGAGTGGGTGGGTGGTTTTGAGTGTGTGGTGGAGTGGTGTTGGGTGGGTGGGTTGAGTGGGTGTGCGTGGTGGGTGAGTGGTGGGTGGGGTGGTTGCTGGGTCAGCTCCAGTAGGTGTGGGTCTCACCCCACTCTCTCTCTCTCCCCCCCCCCCAGGAACGATGCCCCGGGCGCATCAGTTATGGCAGCCACGCAGGAGCTGGTGAGGTTGGCGGAGGGCAGCCCGGGCGGGCTGGCGAGCCTGGACCCCGTCAGCGAGCTGCAGCTCCGAGACCTGGAGCTGGTGGAGGTTTACAGTCGAGCTCGCCGGCTGGGGGAGGCCCTGGGCAGCTACAAGTGTGTACATAGCCCCCGCTTCTCCAGCGAGGTGGGTGCCCCCTACCCCCCCACTCCCCTCACACCCCTCACACCACCTCCTCCCCCTCACCTCCCTCCCTCCACCGCACAGATCATCTCCCCTACACCCCCTCACCCACCCACTCACCCCCCCCAACCCCCCCTCTCACCCTCACCCCAATCCCCCGCAGAGGTGACAAAGTGTGTACGTAGCCCCGCCCCCGCTTTTCCAGCGAGGTCTCCCTCACCCCTCTACCCCCTCAACCGCCCCCCCCTCTCTCCCCACACGGTAATCTCTCCCCCCCTCGCACAGTGACCCATCTCTCTCTCCATCACACACAACACACACCATACACACACACACACACACCGAGCACGCACACACGCACGCACACCCTACATTCGCACACACACACACACGGCACACACGCACACACACACACACGCACACACACACGCACACACCAACCACACACACACACACGCACGCACACACACACACCACACACCACACACGCACACGCAACCAAACACGCACAAGGACATTCTTTGCTATGAGGGATGCACGAAGGTTTACAAGGTAAATTCCCGGATGGCGGACTGTCATAAATTGCAGATAGAATGCAGCTGGGCTTATACACTGGAGTTTTAGAAAGGATGGAGGGCATCTCATTGAAACATATAAGATTATTAAGGGTTTGGACAAAACGCTAGAGTCAGGAAACAGTTCCATGTTTGAGGGGAGTCCAGAACCAGGGGCCACAGTTTAAGAATAAGGGGTAAGCCATTATAAAACGGAACGAGGAAACACGTTTTCTCACAGAGTGTCTGCGAGTCTGTGAATTACTCTGCCTCAGAGGGCTGTGAGGCATGTCTCTGGAATGCTTTCAAAGAGAGCTAGATAGGGCTCTTAAAGATAGCGGAGTCGAGGGGATACGGGGAGAGAAGCAGGAACGGGGTACTGATTGGGATGGATCACATTGAATGGCGTGTCTGCTTGAAGGGCCGAATGGCCTCGCTACCTGCACCTGTTGTATCTAACCCCTGTCTCCTCTCATCTCACACTCTCTCTCTCACCCGCCCGCAGTACGCACGGAATGCACGGGCGGATGGGGTGATCTAGGAGGACTGTGACGACTTGCGTTTTTCCTGGTGTCAGACCAGACCTCCTGTACTTACTACTTGCCATAGTACCAGCAGCGCAACCAGGTGAGGGGGGGAGCAGAGGGGTGGGGCAGGGGGAGTAGGAGGGAGAGAGACGTGGGAAAGAGGAGGTGGTATGAGAGAGAGGGGAGGTAGGGAGGGAGAGAAGGGGAGAAAGGGGAGGGGAGGTGGGGAGAGAGAGAGATGGGATGGGGGGAAGATGGAGGGAAATGGAGAAGAGAGGGTAGAAAAGAGAGTGGGAGGGAGAGAGAGGAGGAAAATAAGGAGAGGGGGAGAGGGAAGAGGGGGGAGGGGTAGAAGATGCAGGGGAGAAGAGGGGAGGGGGGACGAGGGGAGCGAGGGAGAGAGAGGATGGGGGAGGAGAGAGAGTGAGGGTACGGAGGAAGGTGAGGGGGGAGGAGAGGGGGAGGTAGGGGAAGAGAGAAGGAGACGGGGATGAAGAGAGGTGGAGGGAGAGGAGAGAGGGAGGTGGGGAAGAGAGGAGGAGGAGAGAGCAGAGAGGGGAAGGGTGCAAGTAATCCCAACGCAGGTCAGGGGGAGACGTGCATAACTCACGTACAGACAGCATCCCGAAGTCAGGATATTGAACCCGGTCCCGGCGATGGTGAGGCAGCACCACTGGACGGGGAAGAACGAGGGGAAGGGCTGGATTTGAACAGGGGGGGGGGTAGTAGTAGTGGGGGGGGGGGAGAATGGGGGGAGGGGGGAGCAGAGAGGAGGGGGGTGAGAGGTGAGGGGATGATGAAATTGGAACCACTTCCTGTCACTTCACTGCTTCCTGCTCTCCCACTCCCCCCTACCTCTCACTCCCCCTCCTCTCTCTCCCCCTCCTCGTCCTCTCCCCCCTCCTCTCTCTCCCACCCTCCTCTCTCTCCCCCCTCCTCTCTCTCACCCCCCTCCCTCCTCTCCCCCTCTCTCTCATCACCCCCTCCCTCTCTCTCCCTCTCTCCGCTCTCCCCCTCTCTCTCCCCCACCTCTCCTCTTCCCCCTCTCTCTCCTCACTCTCTCTCCCGCGCTCTCTCATCTCGATCCCCTCTCTCTCCCCCCTCCTCTCTCTCTGCCTCTCTCCCCCGCCAACTCTCCGCCTCTCTCCCCCCCCTCTGCTCATCCCTCTCCTCTCTCTCCTTCATCTCTCCCCCCTTTCTCCCTACCTCTCCCCCCTCTCGCTCCCTCCTCCTCTCTCTCTCTCTTCCGCATCCCCCCCCTCTCGCCCCTCCTTTCTCTTCCCCGCTCCTCAAATCCCTCCCCTCCTCTCTCATCTTCTCCCCCCTCTCTCTCGTCCCCTCCTCTCTCCCTCCTCCCCTCTCTCCCTCCTTTCTCCCTCCCCCCCTCTCTCACCCCCCACTCTCCCATCTCTCTCTCCCTCCCCTCCTCAGCTCTCTTCCCTCTCTCCCCTCCTTTCTCCCTCACCTGCTCTCTCTCCCCCCCGCTCTCCCCATCCTCTCGCCCTCTCCCTCCTCTCTCTCTTCCCCCTCTCTCACCTCCTCTCTCTCTGCCACCGCTTCTCTTCCGCCTCCCCCTCCTCTCTCCCCCCCCCCCTCCCTCTTCCCCCTTCCCCGCCCCGCTCTCTTTCCTTCCCCGCTCCCCAAGGTTCTGAAGCGCTCTGCACTATGTGGACAGCACAGCGCGTGCAGCTGAAGGCGAGTGCCTGCGAGATCCACCACAGCTGCTGGTGACGGAGATGGTGCTAGGAGAACGTGCGGACGGAGCTGCAGCCCGAGGAGATCGTGGCCCTGCTGTCCCGTGCATGGTCTTTTCACCCGCAGAAAGATCAGCTGCAGTAGACCGCAGCTCAGCGCGACACTGACTAGCAAGCAGGTCTGAGACGGGGGGGGGGGGGGGGGGGGTGGAGGGAGGGTGTTGTGTGGGGCAGGCACGCACCGTCAGGGTAGGCACTGCCCACCCTGACTAAAATTATGACATGGAATCGTTAAATATAATAGAAAAGTCGTGGGAGAATAAGCCGATCTAAACGATCTACCCAAGAAGGCATAATCCTCCGTGCCCTTTCATTCCGCACGCTTGTAACCACGGGCTGTCAGCCGACTGCACTACGCACAGCGCGAGTATCTTGCCGGGTTTATTTCAGATATATGCATTGCCATTATCTGAAGGGATGTTAGAAGCAAAGAGGAGAAGAAAATGAGTTTAGATGTACACCCCCATAACCGTGGTAAGTAGTCGCATGTTTGATAGGTGGCAAAGAAACCTTTGGTGTGCTGTACTTTATAAATCAGAGCATTAATATAAGAGTATAGGGAAGTAATGATTAACAATTGTACAAGGCATTGGAAGACCAATTCTGGAGTATGGTGTACAATATGGTCGCCTAATTATTCAGGAAGGATGTCAACAAAAATAGAGAGAGTACAGAGGAGATTACTAGAATGTTGGCCAGCGCTTCCAGCAACAAAGTTACAGAGAAAGGTTGAACAAAGTTAGGTCTTAATTCTTTGGAGCGCAGAAGGTTCTAAGGGGGGACCTTGATTGAGGCTTTAAAAAGATGAAAGGATAGACAGAGTTAACGTGGATAAGCTTTTCGCATTGAGGGAAGGGGAAGATTCAAACAAGAGGGCATGAGATGAAGAATTAAGGACAGAGGTTTTCCGGGGTAACGTGAGGAGGGGATTCTTTACTCAGAGGTGTGGTGGCTGTGTGGAATGCGCTATCCCAGCAGAAGTGGTGGAGGCAGGATTTCGATTTTAACATTAAAAGTAAAGTTGGATAGGATATGTGACGTGAAGGGAATGGAGGGGTATGGCTGAGTGCAGGTAGAATGGAACTAGGGGAAAACAAATGTCGGCAACGGACCAGGAAAGGCTGAGAGGGCCTGTTTCCGTGCTGTCATTGTTATATGGTATATGGTTAAAGTCACATTCCTTAGGCACCTACATGTTTTACATACCGTGTATTTCCTCCCGGGCAGGAGGTGAGGGGGAAGAGCGTTACCGGCACAGACAAAACCTGCAATGCTGAGAATCGAGGGTTGCACAAAAAGCGGGAGCAACTCAGCACGGGTGCAATGCAGCATCAAAGAGCGAAGGAGAAGATAGGCGACGTTTTCGGGTCGAGCACCCATCTTCAGCCTGGTCCCCGGGATCAGGTGAAACGAGAGATTATAGACGGATGAATGAAGGGTCTTCGTCCCGAAACGTCGCCTATCTCCTTCGCTCCTTAGATGGCTGCTAGCCCCGCTGAGTTTCTCCAGCTTTTTGTCGTACCAGGAACACGAGAGCATATAGACGGTGATGTGGAGAGATAAAAAGGAAAACGAATTTGAGTGAAAGATAATGCAAAAAAGTATCGATGATAAAGGGGAACAATGCCGTTGTAAGCGTTTGTGGTGGGAAAATGAGAAGCTGGTGCGACTAGGGTGGGGGAGGAGAATGGAGAGAGAGGGAATGCCAAGGGCCCGAGGGCTGAGGGGAGAGGTGGAAGGGGAGGAGAGACAGCAAAAAAAGGGTTAACAGATGTGAGAAAATTCAATTCACGAACTGCATAACTGGCCACCCCTTCTGAGGAAGAAGCAGCTCGGGTGACTGCGAGCGGCCTGTCCGCGACCCGACTCGCCAGAACCGGCTGTGCCACTTTCAGCGCCTTCTGCTGGTCCCCGCTCACCTCTGCCAGTGCTCACTGTCTGAACACCTCCACCTGCGCTATCGCCGGCTGGCTTCCTCGCAAATCCTTAGAATCCGACGGCGCCTCAAGAGAAACAGTATTGAGGTCCGCTCGGTCAGTGGGAATTTAAGGATTTGCGGGAAGCAGCCGACATGAGCGAAAGCCGGCGAGCGGCAGTGAGAGGTTGTTCAGTCAGACACTGCCAGAGGTGAGGCGGGACGGGCAGAAGGGGCTGAAGTTGCAGCGGTTCTGCTGTCGGGTCCCGGCGGCCGCTCCGCAGTCACCCCGAGCTGCTTCCCTCCCCGGAAGTGCGGGCAGTATCTGCTGTCCGTGCCCGAAGCGCTGCGGCACGCGGGGAGTGAGTCTGACCATGATCTCCGACCTTCTCCTTCTCAACACTCCTGCACTCCCCGCATCTTTAAAACCCACTGGCACAGACTCTCCACACGCTGTGAAAGAACTCTCCCTCCAATTGGACCCCTTGAATAGTAAAGTCATTCCAATAAGATGACCCACTGATTCAACGCTCCCGTGTGCTCATACCGTTTTTTTCCCACCAATCCTCTCCACCCTGCCGTCATCCCTCCCGTCCCCCCCACACATTTCAGTAATTAAAAAATGAAGGAAATTTAGAAAAGCCGTGGTAAAAATTGAATTGTCACTTATTTTTATTTTAATTTTATGGAGAGAACAATCTCGCGGTTTACAGATTTTTTTTTAAAAGCTGCCTGCCCTACCTTGAGTAATTACTCACGGCACGTGCCTGTGGTGGGGGGCGAGGGGTGGTGTGGGCAGGTGGTGGGGAGTGTGTGGGCCAGGGGGTTTGGGGGAGTGTGTGGGCGTTGGGGATTGTGTGGGGCTGGGGGGAGGGTGAGGGTTGGGTGGGTGTGGACGGGGGGATGTGTGGGCGGGGGTTGTGTGTGTGGGGGGGGGGGTGGTGTGTGGGAGGGAGTGTGTGGGTTGGGGCAGGGAGCGTGAGGCAGGGGGAGTGTGTGGCGGGGAGTGTTGTGGGCGGGGGGGTGTGTGGGCAGGGATTAGTGAGGCAGGGGTGAGGGGAGTGTGTGGGCGGGGGGGTGGTGTGGGCAGGGGTGGGGGAGTGTGTGGGCGGGGTTTGTGTGGGGGGGTGTTGTGTGTAGGGGGAGTGTATGGGTTGGGGGTGTGTGTGGGGGGGAGTGTGTGGTGGGGGTTGTTGTTGGTGTGGGGGGGGTGTGTGGTGTGAGTGGAATTAGGGTTGGGCAGGATGTGTGGGGCAGGGGGGAGTGAGTGGGCGGGGAGTGATGGTCCGGGGGGTAGGTTTGTGTCGGTGTGGGGGGAGTGTGTGGGCAGGGGGAGGGGAGTTGTATGGGCATGGGGTGTGGGTGGGTGTGGTGTGTAGGGGGGGGGAGTGTATGGGGTTGGGGGTGTGGTGGTGGGGAGTGTGGGGGGAGTGTGTGTGCGGGGGTTTTGTGTGTGGGGGGAGTGTGTGGGCAGGGGGGTGGGGGAGTGTATGGGCAGGGTGTGGGTGGGTGGGTGTGTGTAGGGGGGAGTGTAATGGTTGGGGGTGTGTGTGGGGGAGTGTGGGGGGAGTGGGTGGGCGGGGTGTTTTGTGTGTGGGGGAGTGTGTTGCAAGGGGGGTGGGGGAGTGTATGGACAGGGGGGTGGTGGTGTATTTGTGTAGGGGGGGAGTGTATGGGTTGGGGGTGTGTGTGGGGGGAGTGTGGTTGGGCAGGGGGAGTTTGTGTGTGGGGGGGAGAGTGTGGGTTGGGGGTGTGTGTGGGGGGGAAGTGTTGTGGCCGGGGGTGGGGGAGTGTATGGGCAGGGAGTGGGATGGTGTGTGTGTGGGGGGGAGTATGGGGTTGGGGGTGTGTGTGGGGGTAGTGTGGGGGGAGTGTGGGGGGAGTGTGTGGGGTGGGTGGGGAGTTTGTGGTCGGTGGGTTTTGTGTGTGGGGGGTGAGATTGGTGTGCAGGTGTGGAGTGGTGGTGGTGAGGGGGGATTTGTGTGTGGGGTGAGTGTGGGAGGGGGGATTGTGTGTGGGGGGCGGGTGATTTCCTCCCCCTCCACACCGTGTCTACCCCCGTGTGGACAGTGTGGAGCGGATCCGGGGTGAGGGTGTGTTGGGGTTTTGGGGTGTGTGGGCGGGGAGATTGTGTGTGGGGCAGGGTGAGTTGTGGGTGGGTTGGACGGTGTGGGCAGGGTGTGTGTGTGTGGGGGGGCAGAAAATTTCTTGCTGGGTGTTGACCCACGGTCTGCCCCGTGTGGACAGGGTGTGGAGGCGGATCCGGGCGGATGGCCGAGCGGGTGACAGCTCTGCATCGGGAGCACTTGCGGGGTGGCGGACCCGGCGAGGAATACGTGGATCAGCCTGCGGTTCGGCCTGGTGAATGTGTGTAATTAGTGGCCCGCGGCAATGGTGAAGTGGCGGGGGGGGGGGGGAGGTGAGGGGGGAGGGGTGGTGGGGAGGAGGGAATAGAGAGTCAGGGGGATGAGGGAAACAGAGAGAGGGGAGCTGAGGGGGCAGAGAGAGGGTGGGGGGCAGAGAGGGTGAGAGAATGTGGGGAGGAGAGAGTGGTGAGAGGGGGCAGAGAGAGGGCGGGTAAGAGGGTGAAGAGAAGGGTAGAAAGGGGGAGGAGAGTGAGGGGGGAGAGAGAGAAGGGAGCATAGGGAGGGCCGGAGAGAGGAGAGGGGGAAAGGGGCCCGATAGGGTGAGAGACGGTGGGGATAGAGAGAGGGAGAGAGGAGGGGAGGTGAATGGGGCAGAGGGGAGGGGAGAGGAGGGGGGAGAGAGAGAGGAGAAAAGGTGAGGTGAGGGGGCAAGAGATGGGGGAGCAGGGCCGATGGTGGGGGAGTATTTTGCTACACGCCCATAGGGATCGGAAATGTGGGAGACAGACTCCTCGGTCCCGGGAGAAACAGATGGGCTAGTGAGGGGTGGATGGCCGAAGCGGTGGAATGGTGGACTCTCACACCTCTTCTCTTCCCCCTCTCTTCCTCTTCCCACCACTCTCCACTCTCTCTAACCTCTCCCACCTATTGTTCTTTCCACTCTCTCTCCCCTTCCCCCTTCTCCCCCTCCCCCCCTCCTCCCTCCCTCTCCTCCACCCTCTTGTCTCCACCTCCTCTCTCTCCACCCTCTCCACTCCCCCTCCTCTGCCCCCTCTCTCCTCTCACCCTCTCCTCCCCTCCCCACCCACCGTCCTTTCTCCGACTAACCCTCTTCTCCCCGCCTCTCTCTCCCCATCCTCTCTCTCCCCCCTCTCCCACTACCTCTCTCACCCCCTCTCCATCTCTCTCCCCCTCTCCACTCCTCCCCCCTCCTCCCATTCCCTTTCTTCGTCCCCCTCTCTCTCTCCCCCCTCTCCCAATCCCTCTCTCTCTTCCTCCCCCCTCTCCATATCCTCTACTCTCTCCCCCCTCTCCATCTCTCTCTCTCCCCCTCCCCATCTTCTCTCTCCAGCATCCTCCCCCTCTCCATCTCTCTCCCCCTCACCCATTCCCTATCTTTGCCCCCATCTCTCTCTCTCCCCCCCCTCCCACTCCCTCTCCTCTCCCCCCTCTCCATCTCTCTCTCTCCCCCTCTCCATCTCTCTCCCCCCTCTCCTACTCTCTCCCCCCACTCCATCTCCCTCTCCCCCCACCCTCTCCAACTCTCTCTCTTCCCCTCTCCATCTCTCTCCCACCCTCTCCATCTCTCTCGCTCTCATCCCCTCTCCATCTCTCTCTCCCCCTCGTCCCATCACTCTCCTCCCTCCCCTCATCCATCTTAACCCCTCTTCATCCCCTCACGCACCCCCCTCATTCCCTCCCTCACCTCTCCACTCCCCTCCACCTCGCTCCCCCTCCCCACTCTCTCACCCTCCTCCCCTTCCCCCTCTCTCTCTCATCCTCTCTCCCCCCCCTCTCCCTTTCCTCTCTCTCCTCCGTGCCCGCCTCACCTCTCCACACCCCTCATCTCCTCTTTCCCGCCCGCTCCCCCCGCCCCCTCCTCCCCCCGCGCAGCCGTTTGCCCAGATCACCCGGCTGACGGACGTGCAGGAGGGGATCATCGTGCGCTGCATCCAGCGGCTGAACGAGACGTGCCGGGATGTGCGCAGCGCGGCCCGCATCATCGGCGACCCCACGCTGCACGCCAAGATGGAGCAGGCGTCGCAGCTGATCAAGCGAGACATTGTCTTCGCTGCCAGCCTGTACACCCAGTGAATAAACAAGCTCGTCCACTCAGTCGCCGCGTCCTCCCCTCTGTACACACCGCGGACATAACCCACGGGTGCAGCAGGCGCGTGCCGTCAGGGCAGGCAAGGAAGGCACTGCCTACCCTCCTTCATCTTCTTGCGTGTGGCGTGCGCAGCCTAAAGTTGTTAGACACTTGTTCTAAACAAACAATATCTAAAAACCGTTTGTGCACGTCGAGTTGATTGCATTAGCGAAACAGGGCGGACCAGGTGAAGGTTGCAATCTTCCTCCCCGCTGCCCACTCCGACTAAAATTACAAAACGGTAATTATTAAATATAAATAGTAAAGGCACACGGGAGGATATCCTACCAAAGGAGAAACGGATCTCTCCAGGCAGAATAGTTTCTGCGTGCCTTCCCTGCGCAGTGTCATGTCGGCACGAACAACACCCACCAACACCCGGACGGTCCCGTGCGGCCCACTTGCCCTCGACGTACAACGCGGCTTCAAGCCGTCAGTGGACGGGGAAGCTGGAGGGCTGCAATTCCGCCTTTGCAAAGCGGGCTGAGTCCTGCGCAAGCTCCTGCCGGTTTTTTTCCCAATCGCAGGATTGTCCATTGTCTGAAGAGTATCTGTAAGAAACAAAGAGAAGGAGAAGACAGGAGTTTGTAAATATAATGTGCTCGTAATTTCTTGGGCACATGTTTTTAAATACCGTATTTCCGCAGTGAAGACGCTATTTTTTTAACCCATGAATAAGCCACGAAAAATGTACCACATTGGAGGCCGAAGGTTGGGCTGTTAGCCATGTAAGATAGACGTGGCTATCCCTCATACAGCAACGTCAAGAACGATTTTACTGTAGTCCAAGGTATAGCCAACTATCCCGCATTGCTGGCAGCAGATGGCAAGGCGACGTAGAGTGGGTAAAAGGACAGCGCTGCTGGGGGGGTGGTGGGGGGAGAAGTTCCTTTCACAGCGTGTGGGGAGATCTGGCCAGGGTAAAGTGCGGGAGGGCAGGAGCGTTGAGAAGGCGGGGTCGGGATCATGCCAGCATCTCAGCTCAAGAGCGCTCAGGGGGGCGATGGATAAAACAGACAGCAAGGGCGGTGGACAGCTTACTCCATAATGTCGGTGCAGTGACTAACCTCAGTTTTTGGTCCCTTGTACGCTAGCTGACACAGGACTAAGCCCCACCGCCCGCTGGATGCTATCCATCGCCACGATGACCCCCTCCGCTCTAATGATCTTTGCTCTGAGCGGGGTCCCCCTCACTGTTCAGACGGAGAGCACTGCCAAAGGTGAGCGGGCGCCGGCGGAAGCGCTGAGATGGCAGTCGTTCCCCTTCCGTGATGGCGGCCCGCTCATAGCCACCCGCTGCGTCCCTCCCCGGCCACAATGCGGTGGCTCCGTGCCCGGAGAGCCCCGCAGCGTGAGTGAGTGGGTTTACTGGCATGATCCCTGAGCCCCCTCCTTCCTCCACGCTCCCTGCCCTCACCCACAACTTTACCCCTGGCAGACTCCCACACGCTGGAAAGGAACTCCCCCTCCTCCAATTGTTCCCTAACTGGTATGGTCACTCAATAAGATTCAAACTGATCAACTTGTCCGTGTGCTCGCCCATTTTTCCCACATCTCTCCACCTGCCGACAAGAACCATCGTCCACCCCCCCCAACCCATTCATAAATCAGAATGAAGAAGATTTGAAGATGGGCAAATTGAATTTGTTACTCTTCTTTATTTTACTTTTTAGAAAGAGGAAACAATCTGCGCTTGCGAGGTTTAAGATTTTTAAAAACCGAACTGGCTGCCTACCCTGATAATTACTCACGCACGAGCCTGCTGCACAGGGTAAATAAATCTGTACAGGTAAATAAACCACCTTACAGTAAATAAACTTCCTGTTACAGGTAAATAAATCACCTGACAGGTGAATAAACCATCCTGTACACTCCATAAATAAACATCTTGTACAAGGTAAATAAAAACCTGTACAGGTAAAATAACCCACCTGTACAGGTAAGTGAACCACCAGTACAAACGACGTTCCAGAATGCCTGGAGTTAACTCAGCAGATCAGGCATCATCTGGTGAGAACATGGATAGGTGACGTTTCACAGAGTGCTGGAGGTAAGGACAGAAACATAGAAAATAGGTGCAAGAGTAGTCATTCGGCCTATCGACCCTGTACCGCCAGTCAATATGATCATGGCTGATCATTCAAACTCAGTAATCCTGTACCTGCCTTCTCTCCATACCCCCCTGATCCCTTTAGCCAACAAGGCCACATCGAACTCCTCTAAAGATAACCAATGGACTGGCCTCAACGACCTTCTGTGCAGAGAATTCAAAGACTCACCACTCTCTGTGTGAAAAATGTTTTTCTCATTCTCGTCCTAAAAGACTTCCCCCTTATCCTTAACAGTGACCCCTTGTTCGGAACTTCCCCAACATCGGGAAACAATCTCTGCATCTGCCTGTTCCAACACCCTTAGGAATTTTGTAAGTTTCTATAAGATCCCCCTCAATCTTCTAAAATTCTAGGCGAGTACAATCCGGTCTATTCCATCTTTCCTCATATGAAAGTCCCTGACATCCCAGGACTCAGTCTGGTGAACCTTTCTCTGTACCCCCCCCCCCCAGGCAAGAAGTCTTTTCCCAGAATTGTGACCCAAAACTGTACGCAATACCCTGTACACACCAAAACCCTGTACAACTGCAGTAGAACCTCCCTGCTCCTATACACAAATCCTCTTGCTATAATGATAACAAACCACTCACTTTCATTCACTCCTGCTGCCCCTGCGTGCCTACTTTAAAATACTGGTGTACCATGACACCAGGGCTTGTTGCATCTCCCCCTTGTTCCTAATCGCCACCATTCAGATAATTAGTCTACCCTCCAGTTTTTTGCCACCAATTGATTACCTCACATTTATCCACATTATACTGCATCTGCCAGGCATTTGCCCACTCACCCAGCCTATCCAAGTCAGCCTCAGCCCCTTGCAGCCCTCCTAGCATCCTCCTCACACCTAATACGTGCCCCCCACTCATGTCATCCCAAACATGAGAGGTTGCTTCAATTCCCTCTCCAAATCATGAATAATATGTAAATCAGCTGGGGTCCCAGCACTGAGCCTGCGGTAACCCGGCACTAGTCCCTGCCTGCCTTTCTGAAAAGGACCCGTTTAAACCTCCTACCCTTTGCTTCCTGGTCTGCCAGCCAGTAGCTCAGCGGGGCCAGGCAGCATCTGCGAAAAACATGGATCGTGAAGTTCACAGAGTGCTGGCATAACTCAGCGGACAGGCTGAGTCTCTGGAGTGATGAATGGAGACGTTTTCTGGTGGAGACCCTTCTTCAGACCGGTAGGGAGAAGGGAACCGAGAGAGATAACGGTGATGTGGAAGAGATAACGGACCAGGACATTTATTGTCACATAACACCAATTGGTGCAGTGAAATTTTAGTTGCCATGCAGCACACAAATAAATAACACAACATTATAACATTTAAAACATAAACAAAAAAAACATGCGATCAACCCCACAGCGGGATCGCAACGTTCCCCACTAAGAGCAGCAATATGTTACATAACTGTTTTGTTTGGAGGCTCTGTTTTTATGTGGGGGGGGGGGGTGGGGGGACTGTATATCTTAGTCCCTCACCAAGAGTCGGAGAGGCGGGGCTCGGCTTCCTGCCTTTTCCTCCCATAAGGCTCTACTACCGAGTCAGCAACTTAGGACCCACCATCCACACGGCCTTAGCAGCCCGCGGGCGCCGGGCGCACCACTTGACCGTAAACGTCGCGGAGCCAGGATAATCTCTCGCCAGTCGGCCTTTGGAAAGCCGCGAAGGAGGCGCCGCCGCCCAGGTATCTCCGAGACACGAGAGAGGGTTCTCCCGACGCCGGAGCAATACCGTCAACCCGCGGGAAGGGGCTGAAACATTGGGCCCCAAGCGGAGACTGCAGAGGACTCAATTAGCCCCGACCGGGTGGACAAGGGGATGGGGACTGGACTCTGAGCCTTCCCTCATAGTTGCGAACATTGTGGTGGATGTTTTATGTTAATTTCGTTTTATAAATGTTATGTGGTTACTTCTTATTAAAGTGCACAATGGCAACTCGAATTCACATCCACCAATTGTGTGTGTGACAAAAATGAACCTTTGAACCTTTGATGGGGCGGCATTTGGGCACAAATCTGCGGGGCGGCACGGCGCACGAACTGGGATCTGGTGGTGCGAGTGCACTCGGTCCAACCATGGGAAAAAAACGTAGCACCACCATCCAGACTACTATGTAAGTGGTCAACAATAATGCCGTGATGGCGTTTCAGGCAGCGGGAATCCAAGCGGGAATTCCCACACGTCTCAACCCACCCAATGATAAATGGCTCATTGTTTCCCAAGGGCCACGATACTATCTCTCTAATG
>CM069160.1:9129927-9177441 GCA_035221665.1 Okamejei kenojei
TGTTTGGGTGTGTTGTGTGTTGTGTTTGGTGGGGTGGTGGTTTGGTTGGGGTTTTGTGGGGTTGAGATGTATGTGGTGAGTAGAGAGGTGTAGAGGGGAGAAGGAGAGAGATGTGCGGGAGTAACTGAAGGATAATGGGTGGAGAAGGGTGATTGGGTGTAGGAGGGAGATAGAAGGGGGGAGAAAAGGGTGGAGGAGTGGAGAGGAAGGGGGTAAGAGAGTGAAAGAGTGGAAGGGAGGGAGGGGAGAGCTGGCGAGGGGAATTGGGACAGAGGGGCAGAGAGTGATGGCTGTGGAGCGAGGTATGTTCTGTGTCAGCGTGGGCCACGGGGCGCGCCCGCTCTTGGTCGTCTATGGCCGGTAGAGGGCAGAGCGTACTCGCGTGGAGATAGATGCGCTGTCCAGGGAGTGGGATGGGTGAGATAGAAGTGGCAGAGAGGGGCGGTAGTTAAGTGGGAGTGGATGCAGTGGGCGAGCGGAAGCTGGGGCCGGTCGTGTAGCATAGAGAGATCGGTAGGAAGGGGTGGGGCGAGATCTAGTTGAGAGAGAACGTGTGATAAACTTAGGTTTGTCAAGGTGAGGGTAGAAGGCGCTCGCTCGACGAGGCAGAAAGTGACTGCTTTTTCTCTGTTTGTCCGATTATTCCTATTGCTCGCGTACTCTGACTTGTTATTTCTTCGAGAGGCCGCTTGCTCTCTTTGACTTTCCCCATTTATTTTTTCGCTATTTTCTTTCTTATTTTCCTCTCTGTAGTTGTTCTTATGTGATATTTTCTCTGCCTATTTTCTTTGTCCCTTTTCCGCGCATATCCTATTTTCGCTCTCTTTCTCTTTTTCGCTTTTACTTTCGAGGATTCTCCTTCCCCGCAGTCGGCTTCCCCTGAATATTTTCGCGAGTGTCCGAGGTTAGGTTTGCGCGTCCTTCATTTTATTACTTCGTCTGTGTGGCTAGTATCGACTCTCTCTCATTCCCATTTTTTCTCTCGTTTACTTTTCTCTCTTTGTCCCTTTTTAGTTGTGCTCTTTGTCATTTAATTTATTCGTTTCATCACGTTCTTTTTTTATTCTCTTTCTCATCTCTGTTCTTATCTCTCTTTTAGTTTTTTCTCTTCAGTTCCCATTAGCTCTCTTATATTTTTATTTTTTTTGTTCTTTCTTTTTCGGCTTCTCATTTTACTTTGAGGGAGGGGACAGAGGCAGTCGTATGCTAGGGGTGTGGAGAGCAGTGGAACGAGATGGTATGACAATGCAGGTGGGAGGGGAAAGAGTCCAGACGCGTCAATACCCCACACCCTATCACCTCCAATCCTCTATTCTCTATATCCCACACGCCGAGATCGACCCCGGCGAGGGGGGGGGCGGGCGGGGGGAGGCTGAGCCAGGGCAAAGAAAATGTAAATCGATCCATTTGATTGGACATCTGTGAGCCTTGGGCATTGTTGACATCACACGATGGGAATTTCCACCAACATTACTAGGGTGGAGCAGTTTGGAGGGGATAGAGGGGGGGGGGGGGATTACGTTAAAACATGTGTACGTAAATGTCTAAATGTAATGAGGAGTGCATTAGTGAATGTAAAAGCGAATGTCCTAGCAAAATGGAAATAATTCGCGGCCGTTTTGAGCTTCTGGTTTAGGCGACCATGGAATCAACGGGAAGTTATCTGAAAAAAAAAATGGAATGTGACATCCACAATGCCCCTTCACGCACATCGCCACGCCGGTTTTAAATAAGTAACTACACCAAGTGCAGACCCGATGGGTCTGTTCCCCAATGTGTGGTTGTGGCGGGGGGGGGGGGGGGGGGGGGGGGGGGGGGCGGGGGGGGAGGGCGCATGTCGCTTTCCACACACTATACTACCGCCCGCACACAACGCTAACTACCCCCCTTGATATTAAAGAAAATTATTATTTTCTCCATTACCCCATAACCGCCCTATCCACTGACCATAGCCCCCAACTCGCAGGCGCATCTAGATGTGGGGGGGGGGGGGGGGGGGGGGGGGGTGGGAGGGGGGGCGGGGGGTTAGAGAGATAGTGCATAGAGCGGGTGGGGAGAAACAGAGAGAGTGGAGCAGGACCGAAGGCAAGATACAGAGGGAGTGGAGGAGAGCTAGGGTGAGTGGAGTGGGGGGAAGGTAAAGAGGAAGGGGAGAGGAGATGGGAGAGAGTGGGGAGGTGGAGGGAGATGGGGAGAGGTGGGGAAGGGAGGACAGGTAGGGGGAAGTGGTGAGAGAGTGGAATGAGGATTGGGAGTGGAGATGGCGGGGAGTGTAAAGGGGGGACGTGTAGGGAAGGCGTGTAGAGGGGGGAGGGGATAAGGCGGGTTATAGAGCGGTGGTAAGGTGAGGGCAGAGGAGAGGGGAAAAGAGTTGGATGTGAGTGGAGAGGGGTGGGGAGATGAGGGAAGAAGGAGAGGGGGGAGGGGAGAAGGGATGAGGAAGAGGGTGAGGGGAGAGGTGGAGAGAGAGAGGAGAAAAGGAATAGGTGATGTTTCGGGGTTGAGGACCCTCTTCAAGACTGGGATCGGGAATTGTGTGAACTCTCTTGCACTCAATTCAGGTCATTATGTGTGTTGCTGTTCTTTCCTTCTCCATAGTTTGCACTGCTCTGCTGAGGAAATGACCTCAAGGCATCCACGACAAAGTTAGTCTTAAGGGACTTATAGTAGTAAGATAGACACAAAATCTGAGTAACTCAGCGGGACAGGCAGCGGCTCTTGATAGAAGGATGGAAGAAGTTTCGGGTTGAGCCCATTCTTCCTCCACTTACCGTATTAAATTCTGTAGTTGGAGTATTGGAGGACAGTGAGCATATTTAGCCACGATATCTAGGAAGGTGTTTTGGGCTCTGGGAGGGTTCCAGAAGAACGTTCCACAGAATTATCCCGGGAATGAGTGGGTGTAACAAGTATCAAGCATTTGTCCGGGCATTTAGTCCTGTACTTGCTGGAGTTTTTAGAAGAATGAGGGGCAACTAATTGAAAAGACCGAATTGTGAAAGCTTGGATAGAGTGCATGTCTAGGACTCAAGTTCAAGTTCAAAGTTCACATTTACTGTCATATGTTCCAATTGGTACCACGAATTAGAGTTACCACACAGCCATACAAATAAATGAACACATTACACGATAGATTATAACATGAACACCCCCACAGCAGAATCACATTTCCACTGTTGTGAAGGCAATAAAGTTCAGTCGCTTCCTCTTGTTCACCCCGTGGTCGGGCCTTGAACCCTCCGCAGTCGCCGCTACCGACGGCCCGATGTACAGGCCACTCTCGCCGGGATTATCGAAACACCGCGTCGGAACGAGGACACAATCGCGGCTTGGGAGTTTCTGATTGGCTGCTTCTTAACCGAGACAGCCGGCTTCTGAAGTCCACAAGCCAAGCAGGACAGAGTCGAACCTGCGCCCGCTGCTGAAGCCTGGGCCGTCTCCAGTAGAAAGGCCGTGCCTATATATGATAAATATATTTATTATGAATATAAATAAAATTAGTAAATAATTTTACCCCTATATCCTATCAAAATCAAATATTTATATCTTTTTATAAAAACCTATTATGTCCTAATTGTTCTAATTTGATATTGCCAGTTTTGTGTAGGCAAAGGGGGTGGGCAGTAATGCGACACGGAGTAAAGAACGCAATCTCTGCCAGGTAAGTGACTGAAAATGGTTTCCCCTGAACCACGCCCCCACCACCCCGCACATAAGGTGTACTAAGAAACATATAAAAAAATACAAATAGACAACCTAAAAATAACAAAAAGGTGAAAGGACTAACAGCTGCAAGGCGAGGCAAGCATTTCTGGTGCCACCTAGTAGAATTTAGCTCATAGGCTCAGAATTAAAGGACATTACTTTAAGGGCCTATCCCACTTGGGCGACCTAATCCGCGAGTTCTGGCGAGCTTGCCCTCGACTCATACTCGCACACCATGGTCGAAACGAGGTTGTAGGAGGTCTTCGTAACTCACCTTCCATGCTTCGATGAGTGGACTCCGCGTACATCCGAGGCCTCCGCTAGCTCGTGGCGTTTTTTTCAACATGTTAAAATAGCCCGCGAGTAAAAAAAGGCCGCCATGGAAATAATCAATACTTTTTACTCGTAAGTTTTATGGTCGTATAGGCCATAGTAGGTCGGGCATTTAGTCATAGGTAATCGAGTAGTTGAAGGAAGCTGTAAATATAGTCTTCATCATAGTCGTAGGAGGTCGAATGTGATCGAAGGGAGGTCATCATCACTCTTCCCACTATTCGGTGTCCAATTAACCCAAAGCAAGTCAAAGCTAGTCGAGCTATGTTTCAACATGGTCGAAGGAAGGTCGAAGGATGTCTTCTACATGATTCGAAGGAGGTCTTCAACAGTCAACATTTTTCAAAATCTTCTAAATACGCCAATTAGGTCGCCCGAGTGGGGAACGCCCCTATAGTAGGAGATGAGGAGGAATTTCTTTAGTCGGACGGTGGTGAATCAAGGAATTCTCTGCCACGAAAAGCTGTGGAGGCCAAGTCAGTGGAATATTTTTTAGGCAGGGTTAGATAATTCTTGATTAGTGCGGGTGTCAGGGGTTATATGGAGAAGGCAGGAGAATTGGTAGAGGGAGAGATAGATCGGCCACGATTGAATGGGCCGAATGCCCTAAGTCTGTTCCTATCACTATGACATGACTATAAGATTTAAATCCATAGAGTAGGATACTTTTTTATCACATGTTGACTAGGCACAGTGGGGTTCTATCTGCATAACCCAATGTGTACAAATTAGCTGCCACCTACGGCGCAGACAAACTTACAAAGCCTTCACCTTTTGTCCTTCCCCCCCAAATTGAGGAAGGACATCCTTGTGATTGAGGCAGTCCAGTGTAGGTTTCACGAGATGATCTCTGGATGGCGGGACTTTCATATGAGAAAGATTGAAAAGACAAGGCTTAAATTCACTGGAGTTTAGAAGGATGAGGGGGATCTTAAGAGAAAACATATAAAATAAAAAAAGGACTGGACAAGCTAGATGCAGAAAAATGATGCTCAATGTTGGGCGAATATTCCAGAACAGGGCCACACAGTCTTAGAATAAAGGGAAGTATTTAAACGAGGGAGAAAAAACTTTTTCACCCAGAGAGTTGTAAATATATGGAATTCCTGCCACAGAGGGCAGTGGGAGGCCAAGTCCTTGGAAATTTAAGAGAGTTAGATACGCTCTAGGGATAGTGAGTCAAGGGATATGGGAGAGGGCCACCGCGAGGCTTCACCACAACGCCACCAGGCGAGGCTTCACCACATTGAACTGTAAAGATGGGGAGAATTCAGGAACAATCTCCCAGCCTAGCAAACTCACGATACCGCCCCAAAGAGGTGGAATTAATTAACATTTAGTTGTTCTTGAGGCCCAGAATAGGAGGAACCTGGATATTATTCTGGAAGTAAAGTCAGCCTGGCAGCAGCAGCTCTGGAGAGAAGGACTGGGTGATTTTGGGTCGAGACTTCCTTCAACTTGGTTAGGGATAAAGGAAATTAGGATATAGACTGATGTGGAAAGACCAAGAAAATGAATGAAAGATATGCAAAAACTCAACGACGATAAAAGGAAACAGGCCACTGTTAGCTGTTTGCTAGGGTGAAAAACAAGCAGCTGTGCGACTTGGGTGGGGAGGGATAGACAGAAGAGAGAATGCCTACTTGTGGATTCCCTACACAGATCTTCTGTCCCCAGGTCGCCATCCATTGGCAGAGTTAGTATAAATAAAAAAAGGATGAAAACAGCACCTCATATTCCCGCATGGGCAGCATACAGCCAGTGGTATGAATATGATTTTTTCCTAACTCCAGGTAGGCCCTGTCATTTCCGCTCTCCTCTCTCTCCATCCCTCCCCCACCCAAGTCGCACCAGCTTCTCATATTCACCCTGCAAACAACAACAATGGCCTGTTCCCTTTATCACGTTTATTTTTGCATATCTTTCATTCATTGTTCTTTAACTCTCCACATCCACCGCTATAACTCACGTTTCCCCTGAATCCCCTGACCATCTGAAGAAGGGTCCTCGACCCAAACTTCACCTATTCCTTCTCCCCAGCAGATGCTGCCTGTCCCACTGAGTGTATTACTCCCAGCTCTTTGTGTTCCCTATTGTTTGTTTTAAACCAGCATCTGCATTCTCTTTACACATATAATTTAGCTTCCATTCCAGGTCAAAAGAGTTATGAGAGAAAACAACAAGTCGTCAGAAGAGCAGGCAAAACATGCAGTACTTACATAGTACTCTGTCCCTGAATGCAGAAGTAATGGCCAAGGCTAATGTGTCTGGGTTCATTGACATGCATTTATCACAACATTGAGATGAGTTATTTATCATCTTGCACTGGTTCAACCCCTGCTTGAAGTACTGCTATCTAACCAAGTGATGGCGGTGTCGTGGGCAGTTCAGAGTGCGGACCTGCAGCTGACCCTGACCGTGGATACTGCAGATGCGGAATCCCGATAAAAAAACAAAATACGTTTAAACGCTGGAAAGAAATTCAGTGGTCAGGCAGCATGTTGGAAGCAGAAGAATGTCGTGTTTCGGTTGAGACGCAGCCTTTCAATCAATGCCACCCCCTGGGCGCACCAGAACACGATTCTGAACACTTGTTTATGATGGAACTGCAGATGCTGGAAAAATCGAAGTACACAAAAATGCCGGAGAAACTCAGCGTGTGACAAGCAGCGAAGGAGCGAAGGATAGGTTTACAATTCCGGGTCGAGAATGATGTGGGGGTGGGGGGTTGGGTCGGAAGAGGCGAGACGGCGCTGTGGGAAGCTGGAAGGGAGGGGAAAGAGGGAGAAAGCGAGGAGTACCGAAACTGGAGAATCATTTGTTCATACCGCGGGGGGCAAGAAATTACAGGTCGCGACCCCTTCTTCAGGGAGAGGGAGATACATATTCAAGGAAGTTTAAGGTGTGAAACAGGACAAAGAGAATGGATATGAAGGAAAATGCAGCATAGATCATGAGCTGGAGAAGGCAATAAGAAAGCAAAAAAAAAATATAGTCGGAAGACAGTAAGATGGTCCAGAGAATTGGGACAGGGGAGGGGATGGAGAGGGAGGGAAAGCAAGCTTAGAGAAGTCAATGTACATAACCGCTGGGTGTAAGATACCCAAGCGAAATATGAGATGCTGTTCCACCAATTAGCGCTGGGCCTCACTCTGACAGTCGAGTTTATGCCCAGGACAAAGGACAGTGTGGGAAATGGGATGGGGGAGTTAAAGTGTTTTGCCACCCTAAGGCAATAATTTCCTCCTATAATATACTAAATAATTTCCTTCCACATTTTATGAACGTCTCTTGAAACAGCTTGCGTAAATTACCAATGTCCACATCCCCATGGAAGCTCCGCCATCTTCACCTCACTGTTTGCAGTAAGTTTAAGTATTGAAAATGCACACAAGCTTCCTAACCCCACCCAGCACCTCTCAAAGGCCTGGATAGGGAAGAAGGCAGTAGAATGGTTAGGAGGGAGAATAGATCAGCCATGGTTGAGTTGACGTGATGGGCCGAAATGCCTAATTCTGGCTCCTAACACATCTGACCTGATGAAGCACCCATTGCACCTTTTCCTCTCAACACAGGCCTCTCCCAATGCAACAATAGTGCGTCACCTATCACGCCATCCCACCAAAGTTTGCTTCCAACGTCTGTACCTGAGAACAGCCTGCTCACTTGCCGAGCAAAACAGAACCATGCCCGGAGAGGTTGCCGCTGACGCGGCCTTCGAGGTAGTGTCATCAAGCGCGGCGGGCATGGATGGCCTCCGACGGAAGATGGCCACAGGAGGCCCGCAGCAACCTGGGAGCACCGGACTGTACCCCACCACAGACCCGGCTCACCGGAGGAGAGAGGCCGCCAAGCCCGGCCCCTGCACGCACCCACGGATCGGAACCGGAGAGGGGATGGAGGGGAGACGCGACGGCGCAGACGCTGGACAAGTGCCCAGAGAGAGGAACGAAGGTAAGAGGCAAGGCTGGGAAGAAGGTTGCAGGCGGCGGTGAACAACGGGCTCTTTGTGCCACTGCCAGTTGTACTGGGAATTACGCCAAAATTGCTCCCCTTGCATATGACCTCCCGCGGGCTGTTTTGTACAAACTGTACTGACCGTGCATTGTGCTCATATTCTTGCTGACAGATACAAACCAAAAATACTGGCTAACTCAGCGGACAGGCAGCATCTCTGGAGAGAAGGGAATGGTTGACGTTTGGAGGCCGAGATCATTTTTCGGACTGAAAGTCAGGAGGGGGGTTCCCTTCCAATGAGGAGCTTGTTAAACTGTGAAGTGTGTGTTAACAAGCAGAGAGGAGCTTGTCTGTTGAATAGCGTAATACCTCAGTGCTGTCAGTGAAACGATGAACACTGGTGCTTTTTTATTAAAGCACATATTTAAAGGAAAAAATTGATGGAGTGGTTCAATGAACAGGCTTTTTTGTGACATTCATTTCACTCTCAGTCTTAGTCGACCCAAAATATCACCTATTGTTTTTCTCCAAACATGCTGCCCGACCCGCCCAGTTACTCCAGCATTTTGCGTCTACCGTTCATAGTTTCTTTGTTTTTGTTAAGATACGATCAGTTTTCAGAGCTCTGCAGAAATTGTAATGCTTTGCTCCGATGCCGGGTAATCTTTGTGCCTGAATTTTGTTTTTTAAAGGCGACTACCGGACTCCGCCCGTCATTAAGAATTTAGGGATCTGAAAGGAGACTTCGGCAGCGACTCACTTCAATCCCACCAGGGCCTTGCCAGAGACAACCATATTCCATGATCTCCATCTCCAAATCAAAAGTCAAAGTCAGTCAAAAGAGTTTATTGTCATGTGTCCCTGACAGGACAATTAAATTATTTCTTTGCTTAGCACAACAGAATATAGTAGGCATTGACTACAAAACAGATCAGTGTGCCCATATACCATTTTATACGTAAATACACACATGAATAAATAAACTGATAAAGTGTAAATAACAGATAATGGGTTATTAATGTTCAGAGTTTTGTCCGAGCCAAGTTAATAGTCTGGTGCTGTGGGGAAGGTAGCTATTCCTGATCCTGGTCCGTTGCAGTCCTCATGCTCCAGTACCTTCTACCTGTATGTCAGGGAGATGAGTGTGTGGTCCAGAGTGGTGTGGGTCCTTGATATGCAGCCAGCCTTTGAGGCAGCGACTGCGATAGATCCCAGGAGGGGGGGAAAACCCACGATCGAAGGGTGGCAGAGCCGATGATGGGACTGTCAGTGTTTTACTACTTTTTGAAGTCCTTCTCCTCTCCAGACGCCTCAAGTTGCAGCAAGCCACGATGCAACCGGTCAGCATTGCTCTCCTACTGTGCACCTGTAATTAAAGAGTTCCTCCTTGACTACGACTCTCCGTAAATCTTCTCAAGGAATTAGAGGCGCTGATGGCTTTCTTATAATTGCCTCTGAGTTTACCTCGTCCATGAACTCCATACCATGCACAGCGCTGAAGGACATCGATTCATAATTTATGTTTCATAAGTGACAGGAGCAGCATTAGGCCAATGGCCTAGTCATGTCAACTCTGCCATTAATCATGATTGATACTAACTTTTCTATCCCCAATGCTCTGCCTTCACCCCATAGCCCCTGAAATCCCGTATTAATCACGAATCTACGTATTATTCTCTGCATTAAAAATGTCCATGATTTGCCCTCCACAGTGCGTCTGAGACAAGAAATTCCACGATTCGCCACCTCTTTGACTAAAGAAATTCCCTCTTCAGCTCCGTGAAAGGAACGTCCTTTAAATGACCGTCTCTAGTTCCTAGACTCTCCCACCCATGGAATATCTCCACTCCACTCTATCCTGGCCCTTGGACTGTTTGATTCCTAGCCATCTGACAGAGACCCACCAGCAACCTGGTCAGAAAACCATATTGAAAACCCGGACGAACTTCGATCAGACACCTGGGCAAACCCTGGCAGCAACCTGCTCACTAACCAGTAGATCTTTAAAACAAGACACCCAAGAGCATGAAGTAACGCAGAGTGGGCATTTTTAAGTGGACATTGTGGAGGTTGTCGATTAGTAAAGGTGTGAAAAGTACGGAGAAAGGCAGGGCAATGGGTTGAGAGCGAATAATAGATACAGCCATTAGCGACTGGCAGAGTGACCCTAATTCTGCGCCACAGTTTTGGTGGGTTTTATGATTGACTAGGTTTATGCCGTTTAAGGGTTTGACTCATGTTTTCTAAAATCGACTGTAGAACAAGGAACATCAGATTGATGCTTGTTTAAATAAAAAAGGTGAAAAAACCCCCCCCCGCCAAAGTCTGGAGTAACCAGCGGGTCAGACCATCATCCCTGGAAGACGTGACACGGTAACCGTGCCAAGGAGGAAGATTTCCTGGAATGTACAACGGTATGGATTTCTAAACCCATATGTAGAGGAAACCGCCTAGAGGGCAGGCCATCCTAGACTGTGTATGAGGATGGATTAGTTAGCGATCAAGTTGTGCAAGCCCCTTTTGGCGTCCATGACCATATTATGGTGGAATTCCTGCATTAGATGAGAGTGACACCGTTAATTCAGTAGACTTGTGTCCTGAACTTCAAAAAGGAAACTTTGAAGGTAAGAACAGGAATTGGCTAGGATTGACTGGCAACTTATACTTAACGGCTTGACAGTGGATGTACAATGGCAAAGATTAAAAACGACCGCCTGTATGAAACACCAGAAATTGGCCATCCCAGTCTGGCAAAGAATAAAACTGTGAAGTCGGCTACAACCGAGGCTGACGAGGGAAGTCCAAGGATAGTGTTAAAGCCAAGGAACAGCATAAATAAATTGGCCGGTAGAAGCAGTAAAACCAGAGACTGGGATAAATATAGAAGTTAACAGTGGGACAAAGGGGTTAATTAAGAGGGGGAAAAGAGAATGAAAGCAAACTTGTGGGAAATATAAGAACACTCTGTAAATGTTTCTATGGGTATGTAAAAAGGAAAAGATTAGATTAGAAAATTCAGAGGCAGGTGAATTTATAATGGGAAACAAGGAAATGGCAGAACAGTTGAACGAGTACTTTGGTTCTGTCTTCACTAAGGAAGACACAAGCAATTTCCTGGACATACTAGGGGACTGAAGATCTATTGGGAGGGAGGAACTGAAGGGAATCCACATTAGTCAGGAAATGGTGTTTGGCATATTGTTGGGACTGAAGGCAAATAAGTCCCCTGGAGCAGATGGTCTGCATCCCAGAGTACTCAAGGAGGTGGCCGTAGAAATCGTGGATAGTGATCATTTTCCAATGTTCTCTCGACTCTGGGTCAGTTCCTGTGGACTGTAGGGCAGCCAATGCAACTAGACTTTTTAAGAAAGGAGGGAGAGAGAAAACGGGGAATTATAGACCAGTTAGCCTAACATCGGTAGGGCGGGAAGATGCTGGAGTTGATTATTGAAGATGTTACAGCAGCACATTTGGACAGCAGTGATGGATCGGTCAAAGTCAGCATGCATTTATGAAGGGGAAATCATGCTAGACTAGTCCTTATGGGAATTTTTTTGTAACAAGTAGAATGGATAAGAGAGAGACAGTGGACAGTGTATCTGTACTTTCCAAAAGCCTTTGATAAGATCCCACACAAGAGATTAGTGTGCAAAATTAAAGCACGTGTTATTGGGGGTAGGGTATTGACATGGATAGAGAACTGGTTGGCAGTCAGGAAACAAAGAGTGGGAATTAATGGGTCATTTTCAGAATGAAGGCATTGACTAGTGGGTGATGCAAGGCACTGTGCTGGGACCCCAGTTGTTCACTAAATATATTAACAATTTAGACATGGGAATTAAACGTAACATCTCTGAGTTTGCGGATGACACAAAGCTGGGTGGCAGTGTGAGCTGCGAGGAGGATGCTATGAGGCTGCAGGTTGACTTGGATAGATTGAGTGATTGGGCAGAAGCATGGCATATGCAGTATGATGTGGACAAATTAATATTTTATTTAAATTAAATTAAATTAAATTAGTTAGTACATTTATTTGCCACATACACCAGTTGGTACTGTGAAATGTGTGGTCACCATACAGCTATACGAATTAAAAATGTGAGGTGCAAGAACCGGAAGGAAGATTAAAATTTAAATGGTGTCAGGGTAGAGGAAGGGGAGGTGCAACAAGACCAGGATGTGCTTGTACATCAGTCACTGAAAGTAAGCATGCAGGTACAGCAGGCAGTGAAGAAAGCGAATGGCATGTTGGACCTTCATAACAATTAGAAGTTGAGTTTTAGAAGCAAATAGGTCCGGCAGTTGTACAGGGCCCTTGTGTGACCACACCTGCAGTATTGTGTGCAGTTTTGGGTACTCAAAATTTGAGGAAGGACATTCTTGCTATTTTTGAGGGAGTGCAGCTAGTAGTCCACAAGGTTAATTCCCGGATGGCAGGACTGTCTTATGCTGAGAGAATGGAGTGGCTGGGCCTTGTATATTCTGGAATTTAGAAGAATGATGAGGGGAATCTTATTGAATCATATAAATATTATTAAGGGTTTGGACACGCTACAGGCAGGAACGTGTTCCCAATGTTGGGGAATCCAGACCCAGGGGCCACAGTTTAAGAATAAGGGTTAGGCCATGTAAAACGGAGATGAGCAAACACTTATTCAGGTGCTGGCTCGTGGGGCAAAGTGTGCTGTTTCCATTCTGCAGGAACCATGGTTTAAACCGCAAGACTCAAAGGCTGATACAGTCTTGTAGAACAAAGTCCATGTTACCTCTAAATCAGCCGTCATACAGTATGAACAGTTTTTAACCTTGAGCCTCAAGATGGTGGCAAAATGCGCAGCTGGTAGAGGCTTTCACAGAGCGCCTGAGACCCGGTTTGATCCTGATCTGAAGTGCTGTTGATTTTGTACGTTCTCCCTCTGAACACATGATTTTGTACCGGTGCTCCAGTTTTCCTCCCACGCCCCAAAGGTGTGCAGGTTTGAGGTTTAATTGATCCTCAATTTGGGAAAAGGGTAAGTACAAATGGGATCTGGGGGTCCATGTACATCAGTCTATGAAAGTGTGCATGCAGGTACAGCAGGCAGCGAACAAAGCGAATGGCATGTTTGGCTTTTATAACAAGATGAATCGAATATAGGAGCAAAGAGATCCTTCTGCAGTTGTACAGAGCCCCAGTGAGACCACACCTGGAGTATGTGTGCAGTTTTGGTCCCTAATTTGAGAAGGACATTCTTGCTAATTTGAGGGAGTTCAGCATACGTTTACAAGATTAATTCCCAGACTGGCGGACTGTCATACGCTGAGAGAATGGAGCGGCTGGCTTGTACAATCTGGGAGTTTAGAAGGATGAGAGGGAATCTCATTGAAACATATAATATTGTTAAGGGCTTGGACACCTAGATGGCAGGAAACATGTTCCCAGTGTTGGAGTCCAGAACCAGGGCCCCAGTTTAAGAATATGGAGCAAGCCATTTAGAACGGAGACGATGAAACACATTTTCTCACAGAGAGTGGTGAGTCTGTGGAATTCTCTGCCTCAGAGGGCGGTGGGGGGGCCGGGTTCTCTGGATACTTTCAAGAGAGAGCAAGATAGGGCTCTTAATAATAGCGGAGTCAGGGGGTGATATGGGAGAAGGAGGAACGGCATACTGGTTGGGGATGATCAGCCACGATCATAATTGAATGGCGGTGCTGGCTCGAAAGGCCGAATGGCCCAACTCCTGCACCTATTGTCTCTTGTCTATTGTCAAATGTCTCTGTAAATTGCCGCCATTATGTGAACGGATTATCAATGGTCGGCATGGATTCAATGGCCAAATGCCTGTTTCCATGCTGCATTTTTCATTCAAGATTATGTAGACACATGTACAGACAGCACACCCATAGTGAGGATCGAACCCGGTACTCTGGCACTTGCAAGGCTGGCAACTCTACTGTTGTGCCACTGTGGTGTTTGATGGTCAGCATTAACTTGGTGGGTTGAAGATCTTGTTTCAATACTTTTTGACTCTTTTACATCTTAGGAGTTTCTTCTATAGTTTTCCTTTTCTATGTTTTATTTATTCTGTAAAAAATTTAATTTTGGAAAGCAAAACACACCGCTCCATATTGGTCAAATGATGGCACTGAGACGTGGTCATTTCAATAAGATGGCGAGTAAACCTGTGACCCACTTCACGTACAACACATAATTTGCTTTCATGTACAATTGCCCCTGCTTGTCAATCTGCAGTTTCCTGTTCAGCAGCGCAGGACTAAAAGCGGCATCCTTCACTCAGTGGTTTTACAAACAGGAAGCCTTATTTCAAAGAAATAAAGGGCGTTGTGCAGATTGCTTCCGACTGTCAGATTTGCAGGTGAACAAACTTGTGCAAAAGTTAAGTCAAGAGTCAAGAGTGCCTTAGTGTGTGTACAAAAACAAAGCACATATGTACAGACACACACACATTTATAACAAATAAGACAAAAATGTTCAGTGTGTGCATATATACATATATATATATATGTTTGTATGTGTGCATGTATGTGTATATATATATAGATGTACACGCACACACACACACACACACACACACACACATATACATATACATACATAAAAAACAAACAAACAATAATAGTGATATAATAACAATATAGTCTATGTAGTTCAGAGCTTATTTGAGGTTGTATTGTTTAATAGCCTGATGTCTGAGGTGAAGAAGCAGGTCCTGAACCTGGAAGTTACAGTTTTCAGTCTCTAAACCTGCTCAGTGGATATTCCCACTGGTTTAATGTTGAAGTAAAATAAGTTTAGTTTGGTTATTCATGTCATGTGCACCGAGGTACAGTGAAAAGCGGTTTCGTTGCACGCTATCCAGTGGTGGAAGGACTATACATGATGGACGATGCATGAGCCGAGCCAGATTAACAACCCAAGGAGTGTGCACGGTGGCGCAGCAGGGGAGAGTTGCTGCCTCACAGCGCCAGAGACCCGCTTTCCATCAAACCTCGGGTGCTGTCTGTGTGGAGTCTGTACGTTCTGTGACCGCTTGCGTGTTCTTTCAGTGCCCTAGTGTCCACCCACATCCCAAACATGTGCGGGTCTGCAGGTTAATTGGCCTCCATAAATATTTCCCCCAGTGGGCAGGGCAGCACGCTAGCACAGAGGTAGAGTTGCTGCCTTACAACGCCAGGCAGTCGGGTTCGATCCTGACTACGGGTGCTGGCTGTACGGAGATTGTACATTCTCCCTGTGACCGCGTGGGTTTTATCCTGGTGCTCCAGTTACCTCCACATTCCAATGAAGTGCAGGTTTGTTAGTTAATTGTCCCACTGTAAATTACCCCCAGTGTGGAGGATAGAATTACAGTGTGGGTAATCGCTGATCGGTGAACTTTGTGCGCTGAAGAATCTGTTTCCATGCTCTATCTCTAAAACTAAAACAACCGTAGGGAATGGATGAGATTGAATTAGTGTGAAGGGATGGATAGCGAGCGCTTGTTGGGCCGAGGGCATTTTCCATGCTGTTTCTCTAACACTAAACTAAAGTGATCAAGGCATTCAAAAGGGAACTGGGTAAATATTAACAGGCAGAAAGTCATGCAGCACGGAACCCTTTGGCCCAACTCAATTGCCCATCAATCTTTGCGAATCCCCAGCAGGGCCGGATTTAGGTGAAGAGAGGCCCGAGGCTATTCCACTTGTGAGGCCGCTCTTAATCCCCCACCCCCACCACGAGAGGAAGGTGGAAGAATCCACCAGATTGATCCCGATGTGCAGCCGAGCGTGGCCAATGAGATAAGGGGCTGCGAAAGCTGCGCTTTTTTATTTATAGCCAGTACTAGTGTCGAGTTATCGGCTTAAAACACTATTATTCTGAAATGGAGGGCAAGGAAAATGACTGGTGCTGTTCAGAGACTACAGTGCGTGTGTGACAGCATATGTAAGAAAGGCCTATGACAATGTCAAAAATATTATACACCAGGCCCGTACGAAGCTTTTCAAAAAGGGGGGGTGGCATGGCATGGTTACACAAAATGTATGTGACATAAGTGCACTCAGCGCATATCACAAGCGCGAAGCTCATGAGGAATTGGATTCTTTTACGCCAATCTTTAGTTTAATAAAACTCGACACAAACACTTGTTACAACTTAATAATTCTAGTACAGCGCTGCAGAGTTCTTAGTATTCGCCCACACAGAGCCAGCAGCTCCGGGGTGCAAGTTTCTAAAAACTAACTTACAGTAGAGAAATGTAAAGGTTATATAGTAATTTAAGCATCCGTATGCAATATTACAACATTATGTGACACTGGCGGTGCTGGCTCGAAGGGTCGAATGGCCCTCCTCCTACACCTATTTTCTATGTTTTCTATTCTTATCCTATTGCAGTTGTGCCGGGCCCTGGTGAGACCTGTTCTGGGGTATGGTGTACAATTGTGGTCTCCTAATTTGAGGAAGAACATTATTACTTTTGAGGGAGTGCAGCGTAGATTCACCAGGTTAATTCCCGGGATGGCAGGACTGGCACGCGTCGACTGGGCTTGAACTCACTGGAATTTAGAAGGATGACAGGGGATCTTATAGAAACATATACAATTCTTAGAATGTATGTACGCAGTTTATTACATTCTCACTGTGAACACTTGGATTTTCTCTGGGTGCTCTGGTTTCCTCCCACACTCCAAAGACGTGCAGGTTTGTGGGTCAATTGGCTTCTGTAAATAAAATCACCCCACGTGTGTAGGATGGAACTGGTATACAAGCAATTACTGGTCGGTGCGAACTCAGTGGGCTGAAGGGTCTGTTTCCGCTCTGTATTTTCAGACTAATGAGAACAAAAATTATGATCAGAAACTTGTCAGAGCTTTAACCAGGACCTCAGTTTGAAATTCTCGGCACCTGACCAGAATATTAACCAGTAGCCAGTAAGAATGTGAATCAACACCCGAGTTGGTTTGTTAACCAGGAATCTGTCCACTCAGTAACATTGTCAGGATCTCGGCTGAACCGTAACCAGCAGCCTCATCAGAGCCTTAACTGGGAATCCCAAGTGATAAGAAAGTCAAGACAATAAGCAACATCCCACACAAGGTTCAAGAGGCAAGATCTTTTTCATTCAGAGCGTGCTTGAAATCTTTTTTTGGTTCATCAATCAATGAAAGTAAGCATGCTGGCACAGTATGTAGTGAAGAAAGCGAATGGCATGTTGGCCTTCATAACAAGAGAAGTTGAGTTTGGGAGCAAATAGGTCCTTCTGCAGTTTGTACAGGGCCCCTAGTGTGACTGCACCTGCAGTATTGTGTGCAGTTTGGTCTCCAAATTTGAGGAAGGACATTCTTGCTATTGAGGGAGTGCATTGTAGGTTCACAAGGTTAATAAAGTTAAGTTTTGGAAGACAAAACACACGCTAATATTGGTCAAATGATCACACTGAGAAGTGGTCATTTCAATAAGATGGCGAGTAAACCTGTGACCCACTTCACGTACACACACATAATTTGCTTCATGTACAATGCCCTGCTTGTCAATCTGCAGTTTCCTGTTCAGCAGAGAAGGACTAACAGCGGGCATCCTTCACTTAGTGGTTTTACAAACAGGAAGCCTTATTTCAAAGAAATAAATGGTGTTGTGCAGATTGCTTTTGACTGTCAGATTTGCAGGTGAACAAACTTGTGCAAAAGTTAAGTCAAGAGTCAAGAGTGCTTCAGTGTGTGTACAAAAACAAATACACATATATATATATATATATACACACACACACACACATAAGAAATACGACAAAAATATATATACAGATGCATACACACACACACATATATATATATGGGTCACGTAAAAAACAAACAAACAATAATAGTGAAATAATAACATTAATATTCTATGTAGTTCAGAGCTTATTTGAGGTTGTATTGTTTTAATAGTAAGATTAAACGAGAACTTACAAGTTTCAAGGTTGATCTGTATTTTACGAGGAGTCGCGGTGAGGGATTTCGTGAAGACCCCGCCAGCACGCATGCGCGGCATCCTTCAAAGCAGCGGTGTGGAATCACAGAAACCAAACCATGACTAACAAATAGTAAGATGAAAAACGTAGAACTACCTGGTTGACCTTTTGATAGAGGGTGGGAGCGGTGGGCACGAAATCCCTCACCGCGACTTCTCGTAAAATACAGATCAACCTTCAAACTTGGTAAGTTCTCGTTTAATCTTACTATTTTACTTCGGAGTCACGTGAGTGACTTCGTGAAGATTTCAAAGCTCTGTGATTTCACGCCCTGGACAAACGTCCATGCTTATCACACTGCCGCCAGTCTGATGGAGGAAGGCTGTTAATGGAGTTCAGTCGAAACTGGCTGAAAAATCAACACAATGTATTAATCAAATAAACAACAAAAACCCCTAATTCGGGGACAGACATTTACTGAGTGGTTACCAGGATAGCTTCTGCGAATGTCGTAGGGGCGGCCAGAGGCTTGTTATAGAACCGTTGAAAGGTTTTTTCACTGGCCCAGCCCGCGGTGGCGATAATGTGGTCCATGGGCACCTCCATGGCTCTCGCCGCTGATGTGGATGCAGCCCTGGTGGAATGAGACTTAAAAATGTCAGTAGCAACTCCTGCTGCATCCAGCACTACCCTGAGCCACCTGGCGATGGTCTGTGTAGTCACCCGATGATGCGGAGGTTTATGACTGATGAGGAGCCCCTGTTCCTTCATCCTGATAACTCCAGTAAACTCGGATGTAGTGGTGGAGATGGGTGACTATGCAGAGAGTGGCATCTACAGGGTACGCCCGAAATTCCAACTGCAGCCCATGCGCCCCTGGCCTGTGCTGTTTTAATAATTCTTTGACAAATAAATTTATTTGACCAGGGGTGGCCACCATGCTGTCCAGTCGCAGTTTCTGTAACGTCTGGACTCGTTGGGCTGTAGTCAGTGCCATAAGCATCACCACCTTGAGGGTGAGCTGTTTCAATGGTAACTCATCTATTGGAGCCCAGCTCCTCAGTAGGGTCAGCACGATCCCCACATTCCACGTTACTGTATATCTGGGTCGTGGAGGGTTGGTGTTGAACACTCCCCTCATTAGTTTAGACACCAGGTGGTTGGAGCCGACACCTATATCCAGGTATGAGGACAGCGCACTCCTGGCGCTGTTGATGGCACTGTAGCTGAGGCCAGCATCGAAATGGAGGCCTGCTAGAAACTCCAAACACATCAGGTATTGTTGCCGAGTTGGAAGACTTGTTGGTCCGGGCACAGAATGCCTCCCACTTTCTGATTTGGGTGAGGTATTGTTTCCGAGTTGATTCTCGGCATGATGCGGCGATAAGGTCTATGGCTCTTGACGAGATGCCTGCCCGGATGAGTGGTCTTTCAGAAACTGCAGGCCAACAAGTTTAAATGACCATGGCAAGGATGGCTGACCCCCCCGTAATGGGGTGAGTAATCAATTTGCGATGTTTCCCATTCGCCATCCATGGTTGTTTTAAAATTTCTACAACCATCGGGTACCATGGTTGTGTAGGCCAGTCGGGAATGATCAATATGCCAGTTGCAGAGTCTAGTTTAACTTTCTGCAATACCCGACTGGTGAGGCAGAATGGGGAAATGCGTTAGCAAAACCATTTCCCCCAATGGATAAAACGCATCCATTGCTATTGCCCCAGGGTCTGGTTCCCACAACACATACATTGGTATTCGATGGTTCAGCCTGGACCCAAATAGGTCAATATCTGGTGTCCCAAAATGAGCTATAATATCTCCAAAATTTGGGGGTTCAACATCCACTCAATGTTGTCATTGAAGACTCGTGACCTGGTGTCCGCCACTGAATTAAGCTTCCCAGGCAAATAGGTCGCAGTAATCCAAATATTTCTTTCAATGCACAAATTGTATTGTAAATTGTATTAGCCAATTCATCACAAACTAGCGACCTGATACCACCCATATGATTGATGTAAGCCACTACTGTAGCATTATCTATTTGAAAGCGGACATGTAATCCCGTGAATTAGTACAGTAAGCCCGCAGTCCATGAAATGCCCCCAGCATTTCTATATAGTTTATCCCATGTTACTCCAGGAATGTAGACTCATGAGAGTTCCATCTGCCACCACAAACTGGGACATCGTACCAGTTGCTCCCCAGCCTGGTGCGCTTGCGTCAGTTTGTAGCACAACATCAGGGTTGCTCACTATAATAGGTCAATGACATTCTTTAATATTATCTACCCTCCATTGTAGCTCATTTCTAGCTTCCGGTGGTAACCGAATTGGCCGAATCAAAGCGGCCAGCATTTGTTTTGTTTTTTAATGCTGTGATTTTTGATCTTTGTAAATTTCGGAGGTGTAGCGGTCCGAATCGTGCAGCTGGGAATGCAGTTACCAATTTGCCTATAACTTTTGCTGTTTGCCGAATGGTCGGTACCCTGGCGCAAGCAAGATTGTGGCACTCTTCTATTATAGCAGTAGCTTTTATTAGTTAGGATGGTAATTCTTCATTAAATTGGTGTCTAGGGTGAACCCCAAATAATCCATAACCCGTACCGGGTGCAGCTTTGATTTGTCTGGATGGATTACAACCCCAGCTCCTCAAGCAGAGCCTTGGTTGCAGCCACTCCTTGAATTGCCAATTGGAGGGTCTGCCCCACTATAAGGATTTCATCCAATATGCCATCACTATAATCTTGTTGTCGGAGAAGAGCCAATACAGGTAAATACCAATTTGGTAAACAGCCTAGGGCTGTGATGATTCCATTGGGCAATGCACCCTTCCAGACAACTTCAGAAATTCCCTTGAGCCTCAGCGATGGGCACCGTTTAGCATGCATCTTTCAAATTGATGCATGCCATAAAGTACCCTGGGTAAAGATCTGCCTAGCTGTTCCAAAAGTAATCCATTTTGAAATGGGTATATTGTACAAAAGTGTTCAACTCAGTTAAATCTATTATAATCCGACATCCCCCTTCTTTTTTACTGCTGGTGAACATATTAGACTCAAACTCAATAGGTTCATGCTTGGTTTATGCCAATTACCCTTTTTCTGCTAGCCGTTTATCATTTCAGCATGCCCTGCCACCACCTTTTTTGGGATAGAGTAAAATTCCTACGAGGCGAATGCTGGGTAGGGAATTTATACCTCCAACAATTATATACCCTTGAACACTTTGTAAAATAAACTCAATCTGTGGTGACAGTTTTCCATATATGTCCAAGGAAGCCCGCAATCGCCCCACCTATTCGTGCAGGAGAGGATACTACGGCGTGAGAGGGAGCCAGACCCCCTTACCTCCATGGTTAACGGCGGTTCCGTACATACGGTGCTTCGGGTGGGACGTTATGGAGGTTGACGGGCCGGCGGCCGCATTTTCCCATGCAGGGCCGCTGTTGGCCTTGCCCTTAAAAGGTCGTTGTGTTTGTTGAGATGGAGGAAGGTTAGGATCTTTGTGCCCTGTCCGGCAGCCTTGGTTCCCAGGTTGTATTAGGCTGTTGCGGTGATATGGGTGAAGTCTGGCCGATGGAGTTTCATGAGGCCCGCTGTTTTGGCCTCCTTTGTCCAGTCCCTTCACCTGTTCGGACAGGTCCCTCCAAACAACTGATCGGCGGTGGAGCGGTAATGGTCGGCACAACCCCGCGAATTTGGGGTTGAGTGTGGGCTATATGGAGCTCTTACGCAGGCAGTTTATCTCAATACTGGGCGTTGCATAGGAGTGCCAGTGCATCTTGCTGTTTACTGGGACACATTATCCCCGACCAGGATCCTAGCAAACGCCGTTATGCCCATGGAGAACCTTTCTCCAAGGTATTATTGAGAACTGACTCGGAGTTGGTGCGTAATTAGGCAATCAATGGTGCCCGCCAATTCGTGGTGCAGGGTTCACCTGTCTGGGTGGAAATGGCAAACTTCACTCACCACATCCAGCATATCCTCCTCATGCTCTGGCTCAGCGGTCACTGGCTGTCCCGGGTCGTCTTCAAACACAGCAGCTGGGCAATCATTAATGCTTCTGGCTGGAGACGATGAGGTGCTGAGTCGTGTCCTTGCATGGCTAGTGGATGCCCGCGAGTCCCGCTCTTCTCGTTCCCGGTCCCGCTGGAGGTGTTGCACCACTAAGAGCTCCAACCGCTCTATGCGACCGTCCCTGCTATATGCAGCGGACAAGCCGACTTCCCCAGGCCCTGCGAACTCACTGGGGCTTCCACCATCGGACCACACCTCCATAAGGTGCTGTCTAGGGTCCAATGGCAGGTCGTCGTGACCTACAGCCCAAGTAGGATCATACGACTCCCGCACGGACTCTCCGCTAGTCTGTCTTCTCCGAGACTGTGGCGGCCCACCTGTTTGATATGAAGGCAGGTGAGTTGAATCAGCGCCGGCCCCCGGAACCTGGCTCCCCGGAGTCCGTGCAGGCTTACCTCCACTCTTGCCCATCTTTTGGCGTGGAGGCGCATGGTCGGCCGCCCCCAGAGCTGAGCTGACCGACCGCTTCCTGCTGCCACCTCCGCCCTTGACCGCAGCCTGACGGGGTGTGTTGTCGGCGGTATCTGCTCCAGCAGGCCTACTCGACGCAGCAGTGATGTTGCCAGGCTGCACTACGGCACATCTCCCTGGCTGTGGTACGTTTGTGCACATTGCAGGGCTCCCCTGTCGTGCGGCTGTCCCCCGGCCCAGCCCCCTCGGGTCTTCTGGAGCTCGGGGAGAGGTTGCCTGTAAAGAGCGAGACCCCTTGCCACGTACCTGTATCCCCCCTTCTTCTCTTGTGGGACGGGGGCTCGGAGTCTGGACCCGTTGCATCCAGCTCCGGAGCGGTAACCCATTCGGGTGAGTCGGCCCCTGAATCAGCGGGAGCGCCCGACTTCCGCATTCCTGCCCCCACCATGCGTTGAAGCTGCCGGCGTTCCTTGCAGCTCCGGGGACAAGGGCCGTTGGCTGGCCGCAGCTCAGCTCCTCGACAGCGTCGTCCTCCGGCCCTTGTCCACCCTGTGAAGAGAAGGTAATACTTACCTGCCGGTCTTGTGAAGGAGCCGGTGGAGAGAGCGCACTCCCCCCCCCCCCCCAGCCTGCCGGTGCAAATGCGCGTGACGATATGCCGCGCATGCGTGCTGGCGGGGTCTTCACGAAGTCACTCACGTGACTCCGAAGTAAAATAGCCTGATGTCTGAGGTGAAGAAGCAGGTCCTGAACCTGGAAGTTACAGTTTTCAGGCTCTAAACTTGCTCAGTGGATATTCCCATTGGTTTAATGTTGAAATAAAATAAGTTTAGTTTGGTTATTCTTGTCATGTGCACCGAGGTACAGTGAAAAGCGGTTTCGTTGCCCGCTATCCAGTGGTGGAAGGACTATACATGATGGACGATGCATGAGCCGAGCCAGATTAACAACCCAAGGAGTGGTGCACGGTGGCGCAGCGGGAGAGCTCACAGCTGCCTCACAGCGCCAGAGACCCGCTTTCCATCAAACCTCGGGTGCTGTCTGTGTGGAGTCTGTACGTTCTGTGACCGCTTGCGTGTTCTTTCAGTGCCCTAGTGACCACCCACATCCCAAACATGTGCGGGTCTGCAGGTTAATTGGCCTCCATAAATATTTCCCCCAGTGGGCAGGGCAGCACGCTAGCACAGAGGTAGAGTTGCTGCCTTACAGCGCCAGGCAGCCGGGTTCGATCCTGACTACGGGTGCTGTCTGTACGGATAAGGTACTTTGTCCCTATGACCGCGTGGGTTTTATCCTGGTGCTCCAGTTTCCTCCACATTGCAATGAAGTGCAGGTTTGTTGGTTAATTGTCCCACTGTAAATTACCCCCAGTGTGAAGGATAGAATTACAGTATGGGTAATCGCTGATCGGTGAACTTTGTGTCCTTGCTGTATCTCTAAAACTAAAACACCGTAGGGAATGGATGAGATTGAATTAGTGTGAAGGGATGGATAGCGAGCACTTGTTGGGCCGAGGGGCATTTTCCATGCTGTTTCTCTAACACTAAACTAAAGTGATCAAGGCATTCATAATGGAACTGGGTAAATATTAACAGGCAGAAAGTCATTCAGCTCGGAACCCTTTGGCACAACTCAATTGCCCATCAATCTTTATCCATCCCCAGAGTCTGCTGGTCTGCATCCAAGGGTACTTAAGGAACAGGCTCTAGAAATCATGGACACATTGGTGATCATTTTCCAATGTTCTATCGATTCAGGAACATTTCCTGGGGATTGGAGGGGAGCTAATGTTATCCCACGTTTTAAGAAATATGGGAGAGAGAATACAGGTATTTATAGTCCATAGCCTGACATCGGTGGTGGGGAAGATGCTGGAGTCAATTATAAAAGAAGAAATAGCAGCACATCAATCTGAGTCAGCATGGATTTACGAAGGGGAAATCATGCTAGACTAATCTTTTGGAATTTTTTGAGGATGTAACTAGGAAACTAGGGAGAGCCAGTGAATGGAGTGTACCTGGACTTTCAGAAAGCATTCGATAAGGTCCCACACAGGAGATTAGTGAGCAAAATTAGAGCACATGGTATTGGGGATAGGGTGTTGACATGGATAGAAAATTGGTTTGCAGACAGGAAACAAAGAGTAGGGATTAACGGGTCCCTTTCAGAACAGCAGGCAGTGACTAGTGGGGTACCGCAAGGCTCGGTGCTGGGACTGCAGCTATTTACAATATACATTAATGATTTAGATGAAGGGATTAAACTTAACATTAGCAAATTTGCAGGTGACACAAAGCTGGGTGTCAGGGGAACTGTGAGGAGGATGCTATGAGGATGCAGGGTGAAGGACAGGTTGGGTGAGTGGCCAGATGCATGGCAGATGCAGTATAATGTGGATGAATGTGAGGTTATCCACTTTGGTGGCAAAAACAGGAAGGCAGATTATTATGTGAAGGGTGTCAAGTTGGGAAAAGGGGAAGTCCAGCGGGGCTTGTCCCACCAGCATGCGATTGCATGCGTCTAGTGCGACCAAAGGTGGTCGCTTGAGGCGCGGGGCCGGTCCCACATCGATCGCCGGGGCCGTACGGAGTTGTGCGGAGCTGGTCCCGACATCGCCCGGGGCTCCGAAAATCCGGCACTGTCCGAAAATCCCGTGCGCCAACGGCCTGTCGGCCCGCAGGCGTATTGAAGTCGCACGCAGCGTCTAGGCGTCGTAAGCAGCGTCTCGGCGTCGTACGACTAAGTGGCGTTGCGTGATGGTGTCGCGCCCGACGCCGTGCGACGTTCAAACTCATAGAAACACTTCCGCATTCCAGTTCAGGCTCCAGAGAGGAACCCGCGGCAGCGCTTGAACAGGTTCAGAATATCCTTCCCCCGCAGATATCACCGCTGGCATTGGAGTCGACTCTGAGATTTGTTATAGGCGGCGGCACATCAGAGCTCCCGGCGCGGTGCTTGTGTCAGTCCGGTGAGGGTCAGCGTCTGACTTCAGCGCTGACAGTGCAGGAGGGGGCTCCCAGCGAGACCGTTCGTCCCATCGTCAACGCTGCAACCCCCTCCAGCTGCAGACGGACGCTTCCACGACCGGTGAGTGAATCAGATGCATGTTCAAGGGACACACAAAAGAGGAAATCTGCGGGATTCATGCAAATAATAACCCTGGGGAAACTATTTACGTCATCTGTCCATGTCCTGCTCCCTGTTCCTTCAGCACTTTGGGTTATGCGCCTTTACGGGGCTATCTATGTCATGCGTGTGTGTATCCAGCTCTGTGCATGTTGGAATTTGACTGCTGAATGCAGGGATTCGCCGCCACCTCAGCACTGACCATGTTCCTTCCACTCAGAGTGCAGTAACTCCGCGTTGTGACTTGATCAGAAGGTTGCTGTATAATTAGCTGCACATATCTCCACATAACCAAATAAAGCAGGGACTGGAGGCGTTTGCTTTTGACAGCTGCGAATAGCAGGGCTGTGATCTCTGAGGATACATGTTGCAGTATGTTTTCAGTGGCTCTATGTTGCTTTCCGCCATCGATCGAAATACGTTTCCAGATAGAACGCACCCCTGCTCTTGTCTGAAGAAGGGTCCTCGACCCGAAACGTCGCCTATCTCCTTCTCCCCCCTTCTCACCTTTGAGAGGTGAGAAGGGGGGGAGACAGCAAGGGTTAACAGAATTGAGAAAATTCAATGTTCAAGCCCAGAGGATGCAGACTCCCCAAGCGGAATATGAGGTGCTGTTCCTCCAACTTGCGGTGTTGCTCACTCTGGCCGTGGAGGAGGCCCAGGACCGAGAGGTTGGATACGGAATGGGAGGGAGAGTTGAAGTGCTGATCCACCGGGAGGTCGGGTTGGTTATTGCGGACCGAGCGAAGGTGTTCGGACGAAACGATCGCCAAGCCTCTGCTTGGTCTCACCTATATAGATCATCTGGCATCTGGAGCAGCGGATGCAGTAGATGAGGTTGAGGAGGTGCAGGTGAACCTCTGTCGGACCTGGAAGGACTGCTTGGGTCCCTGAAAGGAGTGGAGGGGGGAGGTGAAGGACAAGTGTAGCATCTCTTGCGGTTGCAAGCGAAAGTGCCTGGGGAAGGGTGGAGCGGGAGGGGAGGGAAGAATTGACAAGGGAGTTGCGGGTGGGAGCGGTCTTTGCAGAAGGCAGACGGGGGGGGAGATGGGAAGATGTGGCGAGTGGATGAGTCACGTTGGAGGTGGCGAAACTGGCGGAGGACTATGTGTTGTATGTGCCGGCTGGTGGGGTGAAAGGTGAGGACCAGGGGGACTCTGCCCCTTGTTGCGAGTGGGGGATGGGGAGAGAGGGCAGTGTTGCGGGGTATGGAGGAGACCCTGGTGCGAGCCTCATCTATAGTGGGGGAGGGGAATCCCCGTTCTCTGAAGAATGATTGACGAGGGAGTTGCGGAGGGAGCGGTCTTTTGTTGACAAGGGAGTTGCGGCCAGCACATCATCGGCTGCCCTGGGCTTGCGCACCGCCACGGCAACTGATCGGCGCTGGGCACTTTCTCCCTCGCTTTGAATTGTGGGAGATCTGGCCGCCATTGCTGTCCGGTCGCCGCCTCTCTCCGCGACCACTGAAAACCAACGCAGAATCACTCCCTGATCCTGGATCTGGAGTAACTCCCTGGAGTAAATCTTGCTTCAGGTTTTCCTGGTCCTCCATAAATATTCTAAATGGAATTTAAACTGGAGGTGGTGTAGGGCTGAACAATAACAGTCTATTGTATTTTAACCTGTATATATATGGTCTATGGTACATAAACACACTGAACTTTTATCTCCTGTTCTGTATTATGTTTACATATTGTGCTGTGCTGCAGCAAGCAAGAATTTCATTGCCCTATCTGGGACACATGACAATAAAACTCTCTTGGCTCTTGACTCTTGACTTGAACTTAAGCAAAAAAGGGTTAGTGGAAAAAAGCGGTACCTTAAATTTAGTTGCGTCTGGAGTGTCGTATAAGGATGCAAACGCTTCTGTGATTTCTCGTGGTTGTGAGATTAAATTTCTAGAAATCGGATGTAGAACTTTGGAAACTACTCGATTAGCTTGCTCCTTACGCAGTTGAAATGCCAGAAGGCGACTAGCCCTATTTCCCTTCTCATAGTATTTTTGATTTAAGAATCGAAGGGCTCCTTCCACTTTATATGTTTGAAGCTCTTCTAGCTCATTTCTTTTTTGTTTTAGTTCCTTTAACAAATTCTTGTTTCTATTGATATTTAGATTCAAGATTTCAAGGTCAGTTTATTGTCACATGTACCAAATAAGGTCTAGTGAAATTCGATTTACCATTCAGCCATACTAAAACAAAACAAGACAGACAGCTATATAAAAGTTAACATAAACATCCACCACAGTAGATTCCCCACATTCCTCACTGTGATGGAAGGCAATAAAGTCCAAACTTCTTCCTCCTTATTCTCCCACTGTCGGGGCACTTGAACCATCCAAAGCTGGTGATCAAAGCTCCCGCGTCGGGGTGGTCGAAGCTCCTGCGGCTTGGAGCTCCCGAAGTCGGTCTTGAGCCAGGGAATGTGAGCTCCAAGATGTTAAAGTCTTTAGGCTCCCGTGGTTGGAGCGCCGAGGTCGAACCCTGGCAAAGGGATCGCAATTGCCACGATGTTAAGTCCTGTCGTTTGTAAGTTCATAAGGGATAGGAGCAGAATTAGGCCATTCGTCCCATCAGGCCTACTCCGCCATGAATCTTGGCTGATCTACCCCTCCCTCCTGACCCCATTCTCCTGCCTTCTCCACATAACTCCTGACACCTGCACTAATTAAGAATCTATCTATCTCCGCCTTAAAAATATCCACGGACTTGGCCTCCACAGCCTTCTGTGGCAAAGAATCCCCAGATTCACCACCCTCAGACCAAATAAATTTTGATCCTGTGCCCTCTGGTCCTGGTCTCTCCCACCAGTGGAAATCCCCTCCACATCCACTCTATCCAGGCCTCTCACTATTCCGTAAGTTTCACTGTGGTCCACCCCTTATTCTTCTAAACTTCAGGGTGGTTTTGAAGGCATAAAACAAAAATAGACGTCACTGGTTCACCTCTAGGTACTTGACTGAGTTTCCAATTTCAGGGTGCGAAAACAGTAATAAAAAGCCCCAGCCTTGGTGCGGGAACTGCAGAAGACTTGGCTACAGAAGACGGAGGCGAAGTCCATAAGCACCGAAGAGACCTCGATTGAACGATCGCATCTTTTCTCATCATGAGGGGAATATTTTTTCATTGTCCTTCTGATCCCTCTTGGTGAGTTAAATTACTTTAGTCTGTCTCCATTTTAACTCGCATCACCCCGATACTCTAACTTTGTTACTTCACTTTGCAGTTGGCTCGATAAACGTCTCACCTCTGATGAACTATTTCATCGATTTGCAAGGTAATTTTTTATTTCATTTTTACTCCTCATGCTGCCCCCCGGCAAAGCCAGCAGCTTAATCAAGGACCAGTCACATCCTGGCCACTCCCTCGTTCCCCCTCTCCCATCTGGCAAAAGGCACAGAAGTGTGAAACCGCCCACCTCCAGATTCAGGGACAGTTTCTTCCCAGCTGTTATCAGGCGACTGAACCATCCTACCACAACCAGAGAGCCGTCCTGAACTAATATCTACCTCTTTGATGACCCTCGGATTATCCTTGATTGGACCTTGCTGGCTTTAACCTTGCACTAAAAAACATTATACCCTTATCATATATCAAAATACAGTGTAAATGGCTCGATTGTGATCATGTATTGTATTTCCGCTGACGAGACTCGATAGGACGAAACAAAAGCTTTTCACTGTACCTCGGTATGCGTGACAATAAACTAAACTGAAGAAATAAAATCTAAATGCAGAAAGATGCATATTTTGTGCGGTCTGAAACTATTGAGATGTCAGTGTTGCACCACTTCAACTCCCCCTCCCATTCCCACACTGACCTTTCTGTCCTGGGCCTCCTCCATTGTAAGACTGGGGCTCAGCGCAGATTGGAGATACAGCACCTCATATTTTGCTTGGACAATGCTTACACCCCAACGTTGAATATCAAATTTGAAGTAACTTCTACCAACTGTCCATTGTTGGAGATCACATCAAACAATGGACCTACCAGGCCCTGCCCTCCCTGTAGTAATTTGTGGCCGCCCTGATCTTGTTTCAACCTCCATCCCTTCACCCCCTCCTGATCCCCACCCCCTACTTTCAGTCTGAAGAAGAGTCCCGACCCGAATCGTCACCTAATCCTTTTTCTCCAGAGTTGCAGCCTTGACCCGCTGAGTTTACTCCAGCATTAGAGCCATACTCATTTGAGTCATAGAGTCTAACAGCATGGAAACTGGCTCTTCAGTCTAACTTGCCCACACCGGCCAACGTGTCCATTCTACACTAGTTCCATCGGCCTGCTTTTGGCCCGTATCGCGCTTAACCTGTCTGATCCATGTACCTGTCTAACTGTCTCGTTAAAAAACGTTGCCCTAGCCCCTGTCTGCACTACCTCCTCTGGCAGCTCGTTCCATACGCCCACCACCCACTGCGTGAAAACGTTACCCATCAGATTCTTATTAAATCTTTGCGACAACCTGTATTTACCTTGGGTATAAACCAGCATCTGCAGTTCTTTGTTTCGACATTGCAAATTAATTGCATGCATGTTCAATAAGAGAAGTGAGTAGGTTAATCTTTATTTTGAAATAAGAGCAGAAATATTAGTAATTGCTTTAGAATGCAGAACAAAGAATAGTTGGGAGGACGTTTGGTGAGACCGCATTTAGAGTATTGTGGTTCAGTTCTGGGCACCGTGTTATAGGGAAAGATGTTGTCAAGCTGGAAATGGTACAGAGAAGATTTACAAGCATGTGGGCCAGGACTAGAGGGTGTGAGCTACAGGGAGCGGTTTGAGCAGGTTGGGGTCTCTATTTCCCTGGAGCGGCAGTGAGGATGAGGGGTGATCTTATAGAGATGTATAAAATCACGAGAGCAATAGATTGGGTATAAGTTGGCAGAGGAAGTAGTTGAGGCTGGGACTGTCCATAGATTTCAATAAGCAGTTAGACAGGTGCATGGATAGGGCAGGTTTGGAGGGATATGGCCAAATGCAGACAGGTGGGACTAGTGTAGTTGGGACATGTTGGCCGTGTGGGGCAAGTTGATTCTAAGACTAATAACAGCACACAGGAACGGGCCACTATAGCCCACAATATTGTGGCCCACAATCTTCAGCCCACAATAGGTACAGTATTCCTTCCTGGAAGTCTGAACCAACTGCATTTAGGATTCAATGCAAGCATTAAATGGAGATATCACTATGACTGAATAAGTGGATTTTCCATTTTAAGAAGTTCAGAAGAACAAACTTGCTGATTAACTGTAGAAACAAGGAACTGCAGGCGCTGGCTTACACAAAAGTGCCCAAAGTGCTGGAGTAACTCATCATGTCAAGCAGCATCTCTGGGGAACGTGACGTTTCCGGTCGGGACCCCTTCTCCAGACATTAGTGTGGGTGTTTGGTTTGTGAGGGGGAGGGGTAGGAAGCTGGAAGAGAAGAGGGGCAGGACAAAGCACTAATATCCCTCCCATCCCCCTCCCCTTCCACCTACATCCCTCCCTCCAGCTTCACAATTCGAGACTCTTCACTGCTTTTGTCTCACACCTTCTGTCCTCTCACCTTGGGCCTTTGTCAGTTTCTCTGTACCTCGTCTCTCACCTCCACCCAGGAACCTCAGTATTCCTTCCCACCCCTTCCCCTCACCTTTCTCGATAAGCTTTCTCCCCTCCAGCTTCAGTCTGAAGAAGGGGGGCCTGGTGGCGCAGCGGTAGAGTTGCTGCCACATAATGCCAGGGACCCGGGTTCGATCCTGACTACAGGTGCTTGTCTGTATGGAGTTTGGACATTCTCACCGTGGCCGTGTGGGTTTTCCCGGGTGCTCCGGTTTCCCCCCACTCTCCAAAGAAGTGCAGGTTTGCAGGTTAATTGGCTTCTGCAAATTGACCCCCAGTGGGGGTGCCTAGTAACGAGTGTAACGGGGAGATCGCTTGTCGTCATGGGGCTCGGTGGTCCGCAGGGCCAGTTTCCACGCTGCATCTCTAAACTAAAGGGTCCCGAACCGAAACGTCACCTATCCAAGTTCTCCAGAGATGCTGCCTGACCCGTTGTTTTCACAAGGTATAGGAGTAGAAATAGGTCATTCGGCACATCGAGTCTACTCCGCCATTCAATCATGCCTGATCTCTGCCACCTAATCCCATTTTCCTGCCTTTTCCCCAACACCATTGACACCAATTCTAATCAAGTACGTGTCTATCTCGGTCTTAACAATATCCACTGACTCGGCTTCCTCAGCCGTCTGTGGCAATAAGGTCTGCAGATTAACTACCCTCTGACTAAAGACGTTCCTCCTCACCTTTTTAAACGAGTGCCCCTTAATTGTGTGGATTTGTCCTCTGGTCCTAGACTCTTCCACCAGTGGAAACATCCTCTCCATCTATGTCCTTCATCATTTTGTATGTTTCAATGAGGTCCCCCTCAACCTTCTAAAGTCCAGCGAGTAGAGGCCCAGTGCCGACAAACGCTCATCATATGCTAACCCACTCATTCCTGGAATAATTCTTGTAAACCTCCTCTGGACCCTCTCCAGAGCCGGCACATTCTTCCTCAGATATGGTGCCCACATTTCCTCACAGCACTCCAAGTGCGGTCAGACCACAGCCTTATACAGCCTCAGCATTACATCTCTGTTTGTGTAAATTTGACAGAGATACTCCAGCACTTTGTGTCCTTTAGCATATTAGATAGCCAGTGCTTCGATCCCATGCAGTAACAATATATTTATATTCACAGGGTGCTACATAAGGGCTATATTGGGAACTCTAAAGACTTGTGCTTCAAACCCTGATACGGGTAAGTATTATTTTTGGTGCGTGCGATTTCTGTGAGCCGACTTTCTCTCATGCTGAACTTTTGCAAGCAGCAAAAGCAAAAAAATGCGACTTCTGTGCAGAGAGAAAGGGGGCACAGTGGCACAGCGGTAGAGTTGCTGCCTCCAGCACCAGTGACTCGGGTTAGATCTTGAACTCGGGTTCTCATTGTACGGAGTTTGTACATTCTCCCCTCCCCGTGACCGCGTAGGGGTTTCCTCCCGGTGCTCCGGTTTCCTCCCACGTCCCAATGTCGTGCAGGTTTGTAGGTTAATTGGCTTTGGTAAAAATTGCAAATTGTCCCTTGTGTGCGTGTGTGTCGGATAATGGTAGTGTGTGGGGACCACTGGTCGGTGCGGACAAGGTGGGCTGAACGGCCCGCTTCACAGCTGTACCTCTAAACTAAAAGGTATATATTATTTTTCTTTGAAAGTGGACCAATGTTTTTTTTTCTCTAGACTGTTACATTGACCAAACTTTAATGCAGATGAAGGTGTGCTTTAAACCTGCTCTGTTCAAGCTGTACGATTCTCTCGGTAAGTGGATCACAGTCTAATAGTCATAAACTCAAAAGGAATATGAGTAGAATTAGGCCATTTGGCCCATCAGGTCTACTCTACCATTCAATCATGGCTGAACTCTCCCACCCAACTCTATTCTCTTGCCTTAGCCGCGTAACCCCATAACTAAGTGAAACTGAACTAAACTAAACCAAATGTAAGATATACACAAATTGCTGGAGTCATTCATCGGGTCGGGCAGCATCTATGGAGAAAGAGGATGGTTGATATTTTGGGTCAGGATCCTTCTTCAGACCGAAAGTGGAGGGAAGGGAACTGGAGGTTGGAAAAGGCCAGAACAAAGCAGGGCCGGCAACAGTTGACCAAGGATGGCCCATTGTTGGCTGGGGAAGAGGACATAACGCAGAGATACATGGATGTGAAACAGTGGAACTAGTAAGAATGATTTGGATGGGGTTTGGGGGGGGGGGTACGAGTGGAGGAAGAGGAAATGCAGGGCATTACTTTTAAATTAGAGGAATCAACAATCATGCGACATAACTGCTGGATATACACAAAGTGGCTGGGAGTAACTGAGCGGGACAGGCAGCATCTCTGAGAAAAGGTATAGGTGACGTTTCGGGTCGAGACCCTTCTTCAGATTGAGAGTCAGGGCAAAGGGTTAAGGGGAGATATGGACGTTATGGAGAATAGAATGAATGAACGAAAAAGTTAATTGGCCAAGTATTCACATACAAGGAATTTGCCTTGGTACTCCGCCCATAAAGTGTCAACATGACATACAGTGACAGTTAGGAATGACACATAATACATTAAACATTAATAATAAAACAGTATCGATTCACAGAATCAGAATCATAGAGTCTACAGCATAGGAACAGGCCATTCAACCCACTGCCTCAATGCTAGCCACCATGAATGAGAACAGTACCGCAGAGGAACTAATTCTTGAAAATAAAGTGGGCGGCAAGGTTTAATTGGATATGTGCCTTCTTTATCTCTTTTGCAGATGATCCTGATAATCCTGTCCTGAGCAGCAAAACCACTCGTGGTGAGTTCAGTTCATGTTCATCGGTACTAGGAACAAAATTAGGCAAATGATCCGGTTCCCTCTGACACCCCAAAGACGTGCAGGTTGGTAGGATAAGCTCCCCCTGCCCAAGTGCTCCCCCCCCCCCCCCCCCCCGCTAATGCCCATGGAGTGGACAAAGGGATATAGGTAGTTGGCACGATGGCACAACGGTAGAGTTGCTGCCTCACAGCGCCAGAGACCCGGCTTCGATTCTGACAGCGGGTGCTGTCCTGGCACAGAGTTTGCACGTTCCTCCCCGTGACCTGCGTGGGTTTTACCCCAGGTGCTCCGGTTTCCTCCCACACTCCAACAATGGTGGATCGTTGTAGGCTAATTGTCTTTGGTTAAAATTGTATATTGTCCCTAGTGTATGGATAATGCTAGTGTAACGGGATAGCTGTTTGTTGGCGTGAACTCAGTGGGGCTGAAAATGGCCTGTTTTTCCACACTATATCTCTGAACTAAAGCATGTTGAGCTGAAATGCCTGCTTTTCTGCTATATTTGATGGTGATTGATGCTTTAAAAATCACCTTTCTCCTTTATATATACAGATTTTTGGTGTGCTGGATAGATCTGTGTTTTGATGAAATTAAAACCCTGCATTGATGGTGATGTTTTGAATCGCTGTCGACCATGGTAAGAACATTGTTTTTGCAGAAGTGTTTCTTGAACAGGGGTGGCACGGAAACGCAGCAGTAGAGTTGCTGCCTTACAGAGCTTTCAGTGCCAGAGACCCCGGTTCAATCCCGACTACGGGAGCTGACTGTATGTTCTTTGGTTTCCCACCCTCCCATACTCCAAAGATCTGCAGGTTTAGAAACATCGAAACGTAGAAAATAGGTGTGCAGGAGGAGGGCCATTTCGGCCCTTCGAGCCGCCACCCAATTTGCCGGCCCGTGGCATTCATTGTGATCATGGCTGATCGTCCGCTTTCAATAAACGCCCCGCCTTGGCCTTCTCCCCATATCGCTTCACTCCACTAGCCCTTAGAGCTCTATCCAACTCTCTCTTAAATCCATCAGTGATTTGGCCTCCACTGCCCTCTGTGGCAGGGAATTCCCATAATATTCACAACTCTCTGGGTAAAAAAGTTTATTGTCACCTCATTTCTTTAATGTCCTCATACCCTTTGTTCTAAGACTGTGGCCCCTGGTTCTGGACTCACCAACATTGGGAACATTTTCCTGCATCTAGCTTGTCCAGCATCCGATTATAATTTTTTATATGTTCTTTCTATAAGATCCCCCATCATCCTTCTAAACTCCAGTGAATACAAGCCTAGTCTTTTTCAATCTTTCCTCATATGACAGTGTCCCGCCATCCCAGGGATCAATCTGGTGAACCTACACTGCACTGCCTCAATCACCAGGATGTCCTTCCTCAAATTAGGATACCAAAACTGTACACAATACTCCAGATGTGGTCTCACCTGAGACCTATACATCTGCAGAAGAAACTCTTTACTCCTGTACTGAAATCCCTCTTGTTATGAAGCCAACATTCCATTAGCTTTCTTCACTGCCTGCTGTACTGCGCGCCAACTTTTCAGTGACAGGTGAACAAGGACGCCCAGGTTTCCCGCTGTACCTCCCCTTACCTACTGCCTAACCCCATTGAGATAATAATCTGGTTAATTTTGTTGGTTAATTGGCATTGGTATCAATGTAAATTGTCCTAGTGTGTGTAGGATAGTGTTAGTGTGTGGGGATCGCTGGTTAGTGTGGACCTGGTGGGTCCAAAGGGCCCGTTTCAGCGCTGTAATCCGCAAACTAAACTAAACTAATCAGTCTGTTGAAAGGCTCCCAACAATATCGGCAAAAAAACCAAGCGCAGACTGGGTCATCGTTTCGCTGACACCCCCCCCTCCGCTCGAGTCCACCTGGGTCTCCTGGTTGCTATACACTTTAATTCCCCCTCCCAGTCCAACACTGGCCTTTCCATCCTGGGCCTCCTCCACTGTCAGAGCGAGGCCCACGCAAAATGGAGAAACAGCACCTTATATTTTGCATGGGCAGCTTACAACCCAGCGGTATGAACATTGACTTGAAGTTAAAGTGACCCTTGTTTTCCCTCTCTCTCCGTCCCTCCGCAACCCAGTTATCCGACTAGTTTCACAGTCCTCTTGATTAATTTTGCTGATTGTATGTCTTGTTGTCACCTTCCCCTCAGCTAACAATGAACCATTCGATCTTTCCTTGCTCATCGTAATTTGATCTGTAATTTACGCACCTTACCCTTGGGTATCTCTGTCTCTCCCTCTCCCCCGACTCTCAGTTTGAAGAAGGGTCCCAACCCGAAACGTCATCCATTCCTTCTCTCCTGAGATGCTGCAAGTTCCGCTGAGTTACTCCAGCATTTTGAGTTGATCTCTTGGCACAAATCATCTGTCCATTCCCTCCACAGCTGCTGTCTCCAGCCCTTGGGTTTTGCTATTTTTGACAATTCCATGTGAGCAGATTGTGAGGGGAGTAGGGCTGGGGCCTCTGACCTAGCGACAAAGCCATTTCCTCCTCAGTTCAAAGACACATTCTCCAAATGAAAACAACATAGGAAATTTGCAGAGAAATTTTTCCTTGACAGGGAAAAGCCATTCATAGTGGCCATAGTCCATATAGGATCTGGATCGATTGGCCAGGTGGGTGGAGAATGCTTGATGGAATTTAATACAGAGAAGTGTAGGTGTTGCATTTTGGGACGTTGAACAAGGGCAGACAGTGAATGGTAGACCTCTTGGGCAGTGTTGTTAGAGCCGAGGGATCTAGGAGTACAAGGCACATGGTTCCTTGAAGGTTGGAGTCGCAGGTTTGATAAGGTTGGCAAAAAGGCTTTTGGCACTTTGGCCTTCATCAGTCAGAGTATTAAGGATGGAATTTTGGAGGTCATGTTGCAGCTGTATAAGACGTTGGTGAGACCACATATATTGTGTTCAGTTCTGGCACCATGTTGTAGGAAAGAATATTGTCCCGTGTGCGGACGTGATGTCGAAGGACGAGAAGCGAAGCTAAGGAGACAAAGCCAAATAGCCTAATGTAGACGAAGCAGAAACGCCAAATAACCAAGGCATACGAAACCGATACGCAACGAGCCCAAGGGCGGGACGCCTAAAAAAAAGCCAACGAACCGAAAAGCCTCGTCGCCTAAAAGCAAACTCAGCGAATGGCCGCTCTGCCAAAAGGCCACCCGAACCGAAAAGCTGCGTCACCTACAAGCCAACTAATCGAATGCCGCTTCTGTCGAAAAAGTCAAATAATGGCTTGTGTGGGAAAATGACCCGCACCCTCCCGTCTCCACCGACCAGTGATGTGATGGACGCGGGGGTCTGGAACAATCGCTGACAAGTCCCGTCCCCCCCGGCGTCGTAATGTCCGTTATTTGACTTTTCCGGCGTTCGGTTAGTTGGCTTTGTAGTGCGACGCTGCCTTTCGGTTTGGTGGTGTTTCGGCAGAGCAGCCATTCGTGAGTTTTGCTTTTTGGCGATGCAGCCTTTCGGTTAGTTGGCGTTTTAGGCGTCCCGCCCTGTCGGCTCGTTGGCGTTTCAGCTTTGATTCCATTCGGCTATTTTGGCTTCGACTTCTTGCTTTGGGCATCTCGTCCCTCGACTCCACGTCCGGGTACCGATATTGGGTTGGTCCACCCTTAAGACCGAAAAAGGTGAATTTATTATGGGGAACAAGGAAAGGGCAGATGAGTTGAACAGGTAGTGTTGGATCTGTCTTTCACTAAGGAGGACACAAACAATCTTCCTGATATAGTAATTTCTGATATATCTTCCTGGTCAGAGGATCTGGGGTGACGGAGGAACTGAAGGAAATCCACATTAGGCAGGAAATGGTGTGGGGGTAGACTGATGGGACTGAAGGCTGATAATCCCCCGGGACCTGATGGTCTAACAATCCCAAGGTACTTAAGGAAAATTTCTCTAAAATCGTGATGTATTGGTGATAATTTTCCAATGTTCTATAGACTCCAGGATCAGTTCCTGTGCATTGGAGGGGTAGCTAATGTTATCCCACCTTTTAAGAGAGGCGGGAGAGAGAAAACAGGAATTATAGATCAGCTAGCCTGACATTGGTGGTGGAAGATGCTGGAGTCATATAAAAAGATGAAATAACCGAACATTTTGGATAGCAGTAACAGGATCGACCGAGTCAGCATGGAGTTAGGAAGGGGAAATCATGCTTGACTAATCTTCTGGAATTTTTTGAGAAGTAACCAGGAAAATGGACAAGGGAGAGGCCAGTGGATGTAGTGTACCTGGACTTTCAAAAGCATTTGATAAGGTCCCACATAGGAGATTAGTGGGAAAAAATTAGGGCACATGGTATTGGGGCTAGAGTGCTGACATGGATAGAGAAGTGGTTGGCAACAGGAAACAAAGAGTAGGGATTAACGGGTCCCTTTTCAGAAGTGGCAGGCAGTGACTCATGGGTACCCCGCAAGGCTCGGTGCTGGGACCGCAGCTATTTACAATATACAGCAATGATTCGGATGAAGGATTCAAAGTAACATTAAGACATTTGCAGATGACACGAAGCTGGGTGGCAGTGTGAACTGTGAGGAGGATTGCTAATGAGATAATGCATGGGTGACTTGGACAGATTGGGGGATGTGGTCAGATGCTTGGTAGATTACGTTTTTTAAATGCGGACAAATGTGAGGTTATCCACTTTGGTAGCAAAAACAGGAAGGCAGATTACTATCTAAAGGTTGTCAAGTTGGAAAAGGGGAAGTACAACGGGATTCTGTGGGTCCCTTGTTCATCAGTCCTATGAAAGTAAGCATGCAGGTACAGCAGGCAGTGAAGAAAGCGAATGGCATGTTGGCCTTTATAACAAGAGTGGAATCGAACATAGGAGCAAAGAGGTCCATCTGCGGTTGTACAGAGCCCTAGTGAGACTACACCTGGAGTATTGTGTGCAGTTTTGGTCCCCCAAATTTGAGGAAAGACATTCTTGCTATTGAGGGAGTTGCAGCGTCGGTTTACAAGGTTATTTCCCGGGATGACGGGACTGTCATATGCTGGGCTTTTGTACACTCTGGAGTTTAGAAGGATGAGAGGGTATCTCATTGAAACATATAAGATTGTTAAGGGTTTGAACAAGCTAGAGGCAGGAAACATGTCCCCGATGTTGGGCGTGTCCAGACCAGGGGCCACAGTTTAAGAATAGGGGTGTAAACCATTTAGAATGGGGACGAGGAAACACTTTTTCTCACAGAGAGTGGTGAGTCTGTGGAATTCTCTGCCACAGAGGGCGGTGGAGAAGGCTTTCAAAAGAGAGCTAGATAGGGCTTTTAAAAAATAGCGGAATCAGGGATATGGGGAGAAGGCAGGAGCCGGGGGGTACTGATTGGGGGATGATTAGCCATGATCACATTGAATGGCTATGCTGGCATTGAAGGGCCGAATGGCCTACTCCTGACCCATTGTCTATTGTCCTATTGAAAAGCTTCAAAAAAGATTTACGAGGATGTTGCCAGTATTAGAGGGGTGTGAGCTAAGCCAAGAGGTTGAGTAGCTGGGTCCCTATTCCCTGGAGTGCAGGAGGAATTGAGCGGGGGATCTTGTAGAGGTGGACGAAATCATGAGAGTAAATAGATTGGGTATAAGCTGCCAGAGGAAATAGTTGAGACTGGGACTGCCCCAACATTTCAGATGCAGTTAGACAGGTACATGGATCGGACACGCCTTAGTTTAGTTTAGAGATACAGTGCAGAAACAGGCCGTAGTGTTTTAGATAGGAATAGATCGGGTAGATGCACAGAGTCTCTTGCCCAGAGTAAGGCAAAGGAGGACCAGAGGACATAGGTTCAAGGTGAAGGGGAAAAGATTTAAAAGAATCTGAAGGAGTAACTTGTTCATTCAAAAGGTTGGTGCGTGTATGGAACACGCTGCTAGAGGAGGTAGCTGAGGCTGGGACAATCACCAACGTATTTATGAAACAGTTAGACAGATACATGGATAGGACAGGTTCGGTGGAATATGGACCAAAACGCGGCAGGTGGGACTAGTGTAGCTGGGACATTGTATGGCCGTGTGGGAAAGATTTTTGGGGCGAAGGGCCTGTGTCCACATTGTATCCCTCTATGACGATGACTTTATGACTGTGTAGAGTCATGGTGTCATATAGTCATGGAGCCATAGATTCATAAATAGACAGATAGAAAACCATATTGTCACATAATGTGACGTCACAATGAAATTCTTTGCTTGCATACTTTGCTAAGGAATGCAAATAGTAGCCGATAATAAAGGGGCGCTTACAAATTTACAACTCCTGATGATGGGGAGGGTCAGTACACATGATGGACTGGGCAGTGTTCATCACTCCTTTGCAGTCCCTCCTTCGCTCCTGAGCTTTTCCGAGTTGCCAAGGGGGTGGCACATTGTGAGGCAGCGTTAGAGCTATGCCTCACAGCACCAGAGGACCTGGGTTCAAAAGATCCTGACTACAGGTGCTTGTCTGTACGGAGTTTGTACTTTCTTTTTCTCCCGTGACTGTGCGAGTTTTCTCCAGGAAGCTCTGGTTTCCTCTCACCATCCAAAGACATGCTGTTTTTTTTAGGTTAATTGCCTTGGTACAGTTGTAAAATTGTCCCTAGTGTGTGTGTGTGAGTAGGGTAGGTAGTGTTGTGTACAGGGATCACTGGTCGGTCGGAACGGACTCAGTGGGCTGGAAGATCCTATTTCCCGCTGTATCTTGAAATCTGAAGGCTAAAGTCTAAACATTATTGCCTTTTATCATGTTTTCTGCACACTGTGGCAATAACTAAACTAAACTAAAAACTAAACAAAACCAGGCCATGATGCAACCAGTCAATGCGCTTTACCCGTGTAGAAGTTCAAGAGAGGTTCTCTCTGGCGACATACTCAGGTGGTTCCTAATACTCAGCATCATTCCACAATCCTAAAGCTCCCTCATGAACAACCTGCCCCAAACTGCAACTGATATTTCCACAAGATGGAATAACCTGCTTTTTCTTTGTGTTATTTTTCCTTCTATACATGATACCACCTGATGACAAGGAGCCACTGAAAAGGCGATGGGAGTGACTATCTTTTTATTGGTAAGCACTGACTCAAGTCTCTGAAGATCCCTCTGCTTCCTGTAACGTTTTGGGTTGGGCTTCAGGTTTATTGCGGCCTCTACACCAGGATACAATGTAAAGCATTTTGGTCGGCATTTGATCGAATTAGTTTGGAACGTACAGCAGAAAAACAGGCCCAATCGGCCCACTGAGTCTACGCCGATCATCGATCGCAGTTCACACAGTAGTTCCACATTATCCACTTCCTCATCCATGTCCCACACACTGGAGGGAATTTACGAGGACCAATTTAACCTAACAAACCCACACGACTTTGGGATGTGGGGGAATCCAGAGCAAGCACCGGAGGAAACCCACGCAGTCACGGGGAGAAAGTACAAACTGCCACATATATACAGCACCCGAGTCAGGATGGAACCTGGGTCTCTGGCACTATATAAGGCAAAGTATGCATTGGTAGAACTGCTGCCTCACCAAACGCTAGAGAACCGGGTTCGATCCTGACCTCGGGTGCTGTCTGTGTCTGTGTGTGTGGAGTTGGCACGTTCTCCCTGTGACAAGTGGGTTTTCTCCGGGTGCTCCGGTTTCCTCCACGTTCTAAAGACATGCGGGTTTATGGTTAATCGGCCCCCCTCTGTAAATTGCTCCCGTGGGTACAGAGAAAGTTGGATAAAGTAGAACTAGTGTAAAAAGGGGTGATCGCTGGTCGGGCCAAGGACTCGGTGGGCCGAAGGGCCGATTCCATGCTGTTTCTCTAAACTCAATTAAAACGCACTGTGCCCCCGCCCCATCTGAATGTGGTGCAAAGGGGAAGATACAGAGCGTTCATTGTCACGTGTACTGAGTACAGTGAAAAGCTTTTGTTGCGTGCTAACCCATCAGCAGAAAGACAATACTAAGGATTACAGCTCGAGCCATTTACAGTGTATAGATACATGGATAATGGAAAAACGTTTAGTGCAAGGTAAAGCTGGAAAGTCAGATAGTCCACGGGTCACCATGAGGTAGAATAGTAGTTTCAGCACTGCGCTCTAGTTGTGGTAGGATGATTCAGTTACCTGCGGGAAATGGAGGGGAAGTGGTAAGGAGAGAGGGTGAGGGTGGAGGGAGGGGGAGGGGAGGGGATGGTGCAGTTGCCAGATTCACACTTCTATACCTTTTGCCTGATGTGAGAGGGGAGAAGAGGGAGTGGGCCAGAGTGTTGGATTTGTCCTTGATTATGCTTGCTGGCCTTGCTGAGGCAGCGGTGAGGTGTAGTATAGAGTCAATGTTAGAGGGAGGTTGGTTTGTGGTGTTGGTTTGGGCTGCTGGCCAGGTGCCGGGGCAGCGTGAGGTGTGGATGCAGTCAATGGAAGGGAGGTTGGGGGGTTTGTGTATGGTTTGGGCTGCGTCCATTAATTCGCTGCAATTTCTTGCGGTCGTGGACGGAGCTGTTCCCAAACCAAGCTGAGATATCATCTTTCTATGGTGTATCTGTAGAAGTTGGTGAGTGTTGGCATGAAGGGGGTGCTGGACTGGGGATCAAGATAGGTGGGGAGTGTGGGGAGGTGAGGGGGTGGTGTGTGGGGTGGGGGGTGGGTTTGGCACTATTTGTGGCTGCATGAAGCTGGGTGTACAATGTTTCTGCAAAATGCATGGGAAAGGGCACACAACCCGAAACGTCACCCATCCTTCTCTCCAGAGAGATGCTGCCTGTTCCACTGAGTTACTCCTGCTATTTTGTGACCACCATTGAAAGATGGACGACATTAGTTGTGTTGGATGCAATTAGCTTCTGCAATGATGCTTCTCTTATTTCACTTCTGCTGGTGATGTGCTCGGTGCATCTTCAAAACCTTCTCCTCTCCTTGAGAAAAATGTCAGGCCACTCACGACCATCACATGAAGGATGATCTTAAGGTAATGTGTACCTGGTCCAGAATCATGTCACAACAGGCATTTCGTACTAAATTTACATTTAAGCTGGAAAAGGTTTTTACAGAGAGAAGATTTACGAGGGCTGCCAAGACTCGACTGGCTGAAGCTATATAGGCGGAGGTTGGGCAGGCTAGACGGTATTCCTTGAACGCAGGAGGATGAGGGGATGACCTTATAGAGGTGTCAAAACATGATGAAAGCAATAGATCTGATGTAAACTCCAGTCTCTTGCGCAGAGTAGGGGAATCGAGAACTAGGGGACACAGTTTAAGATGAGGGCGGAAAGGATTTAATAGAATCTGACGGGGGTAATTACTTTGCTCAAATGGTGGTATGGAATGAGGTGCTGGAGAAGGTATTTTGTGTCAGGTACTATTGCAATGTTTCAGAAGCATTTAAGAATGTTTTTCTTCCCAGCTTTTCTTCCCATTAAGAATGCTTTTCTTCCCAGTTGTAATCAGGCAACTGAATCATTCTACAATACCAGAGAGCAGTGCTGAACTACTATCTAACCTCTCTGATGACCTCCGACTATCCTTGGATCAGACTTTGCTGGCTGTACTTTGCACTAAACTTTATTCCCTTATCATGTACCTGTACACTGTAAATAGATTAATTGTAATATCTTTCTGCTGGCTGGTTAGCTCGCCACAAAAGCTTTTCACTGTACCTCTGGGACATGTGACATAAAACTAAACTAAAACTAAGCAAACTAAACCAGACGCGTACATGGATCGGACATAGGTTTAAAGTGAGAGGGGCTGTAAGCAATGTAAGGCAGTAAACTCTACCGCTGCGCTCCTCATGCGGTCCCAAGCACATCAGGTGTTGCATCTCCTCAGTTGCAGTGGGAAGGTACCTGGGGAGGAGGTGATTTGGGTGGGAAGGGATGAGTTAACCAGGGATGTGCATATACATTCAGGGTGTATCATGGTAATAATATCTATTTTAATTATCTTTGAACAGGCTGCCTGCAGGCCCATTCTCAAAGCTGTAAGTCCTTCCTCTTCAGCAACGAGGCTGCTTTGTGATCATCCAATTCCGCAGAAAACGACCTCTGGATTAAACAGCATCGCATCGTTCCATTGTCCTGAAATTCGCTTCTTTGCAAATCTATCCTCTACCCACAGAAATTCGCTGTTTTCGAAATTAGTTCAGTTTTGGTTTAGCGATACAGCACGGGAACAGCCCCGTTCGGCCCATCGAGTCCGCACCGACCAGCGATTCCCGCACATTAACACAATCCTACACACACTTGGGATAGATTTACAATTTACAGAAGCAAATGAACCTACAAACCTGTAACGTCTTTGGAGTGGCGGGAAGGAACGGAGCACTCGGCACAAAACCCAGCAGTCACGGGAAGTGCGGACAATCTCCGGACAGACAGCGTCCGTATTAGTCCGGATCTAACCCGGTCTCTGGCGCTGTGATGCAGCAACTCTAACCGCTGCGCCACCGTGCCTCCCCTTAATTACGAGCAATGAATGTGAGGGGTGCCGGGATGGGATTTTGGGGTAGATGGAGGGGTGGGGGCAGGGGATGGAGGGGTGGGGGCAGGGGGATGGAGGGGTGGGTGTAGGTCAATTCTCTACATTTAGCCTTCTCTCAACACACCGTTCTGTGCTGCCCCCCTTCTCCTCTCTGTGTAGTTGGGACGGAGAGGAGGTAGAACGACCTAACTGTAAATCCATTCAACCACCGCCTCCTTTCCCTCTCTCTAACTCACTCCACAACCCTCCCCTCAAACTCCCACCACTGTCCCCTCCTCTCCTACCTCTTTTCACATAACCTCATCTCCTGCCCTCCCACCTTCCCAGATCCTCTCAGAACCCCCTACCCATCCCTCCCCCTCCTAACCTCCTCCTCCCCACCTTCCACAATCTGCCCTCCTTCTAACTTCCTCCCTCCCCATTAACCCTTCTAACACCCATTCTCTCCTCTAAATTCCCCTCTCCCTCCTTTTTTTTCCCCCCCCCACCCCCTCCTTCTACCTATCCCTCCCCTCCCCCAATAAGCCCTCGGACCGGACCCTCTCTCCCCGCCCTCCCTTCCATCCTCTCGCACCCTCTACATCTCCCTTCCTTTTCCTCGAACGCCCCACAACCTCTACCTCCCTTATTCTAAGCACACTCAAACCACTTCTCTCCACCACCACGTCCCCTCTCCCTCCGCTCCTTCACCACACTCCCCCACCTCCCTCTGACCTTGCAGCCCGCAGTGTCACCCTCCCTCTAGTGTAACCTGTGCTCTAATGCGTGGCAAATGCCGATCCTCTGATTACGATTTGCTAAGTTCGCTGTTTCTGCATCTTGTTTCCCGACACGTTCGTGTTTGTAAAGTCTTTATTTTTTAGCACTCGCACTGTTTGAAAAACCCGCTGCCTTCCCAATCAGAAATTACAATAAAATTTGTTTTTCAACGACGTTGCTTTCATTCGATGCCAAAATGTGAAAGACAAATTTAGTTTAATTTAGATTAGTGATATAGCATGGTAACAGGCCCTTCGGCCACAAGTCCGTGGTGGAGACCAGCGATCACCACCGTTCTCACCGTCTATATCTCTCGTTTCCTGATCCTGTCCCCATCTGAAGACGGGTCTCCGACCCACGAAACGTCGCCTATCTCCTTCGCTTAGATGCTGTGCACCGCTGAGTTTCTCCAGCTTTTGTGTACCATACCCGTTCAAAACACTGGTACCCCATATTATCCCACTTTCTCAGCCACTCCCTGCACACCAGGGGCAATTTACCATAAATACGATAGAATTTATTTATCCCAGGAGGGAATAATCTGCCAACAGTCGTAAAAACACAAAAACTAAAACATGAAGCATGAAATTAAAGTGACGAGTGGAAATGATTGGGGATGGTGCAAAGATTGGGAGGGTGGGGGAGTCAATATACCCCACGACTGAAGGCAGTTATCCAACAAACCCGCGACATTTATTTGTTTTTTTTTAGTTAAGTTTAATTTAGTTTATTTAATTTAGTGATACAGAGCCGAAACTGGCCCTATTGGCTCACCGAGTCCACCAACACTATCCTACATGCCAGGGACAATTTACAATCTTCGCCAAAGCAAATTCGCTACAAACTTGCATGTGTTTGGAAGGTGGGTGGTAACCGGAGCAACTGGGGAAAACCCACGCCATCACGGGATGGCGTTCAAAAACCTTTTGCGCACACCACCCGTGGTCAGGATGGAAACGGGTTCCTCCAAAGGCACTGTAAGCCAGCAACTCTATCGCTGCGCCACCGTTGCCGCTCATTTTTAGGGATGGTGGGAGGAACCGGAGCACCGGGAAGAAACCCACGCAGTCACAGGAAGAACGTGCAAATTCCACACAGACCGCACCAGAGGATGGGAACTGAACCCCCGAAGTCTGTGGCACTGTTAGAGGCACTACGTCACCATTACAAATTGTATGATTTCTTTCCCGCATAACATAGAGATTAATTACAGCTTCCCATATTCTACATTTTTGAGAAAATTGAGTTTATATTTGGAGGATATGCAGGCAAGGGATATGCAGGCATCATGTTCGGCAATGGCAGCGTGGGCCAAAGCTGATGTGCTGTACTAAGGCCATGAGGTCATAAGCAATAATAGTAGGTTTAGGCCATTCGTGCCCATCAAGTCCTTCTCCGCCATTCATCATGGCTTAGCTATCCTTCCCTCCTAAACCCCATTCTCATGCCTTCTCCCACTTTCAAAGGCTTTGCACAAGTCCACACATAAGAGATTACTAACAAACTTAAAGCACACGGTAATGGGGGTCTCAGTGTTGATGTGGATAGAGAACTCGCGGGTAGACAGGAAGCAAAGAGTTGAGTAAACGGGTAATTTTCAGATTGGCAGGTTAGTGACTAGTGGGGTAACCGCAAGGCTCATGCTGGGACCCCAGCTATTTTTACAATATATATTAAAGAATCTGATGATGGAATTGAATCAACCATCTCCAGATTGCGGATGACAAGATGCTGGGGGGCAGTTTTATTTGTGAGGAGAATGCTAAGGAAGTGCAAGTGACTTGGATAGGTTGGGTGAGTGGGCAATGCATGCAGATGCAGTATAATGGGTTAAATGTGAGGTATCTCACTTTGCGGCAAAAACAGGAGGGTAGACTATTATCTGAATGAGGCCCGATTAGGAAAAGGGGAGATGCAACAAGACCTGGTGTCATGGTACAACGCCCAGGTCATCAAAAGTAGGATGGCAGGTGCAGCAGGCTGTGAAGAAAGCGAATGGTTATGTTGCATTCATAGCAAATGGATTTGAGTAACAAGAGAACAGGGAGGTTCTACAGCAGTTGTACAGTCTTGGTGAGGCCAACACCTGAGTATTTGTCGTTCATTTTTGGTCTCCTAATCTGAGGAAAATATATTCTGCATAGAGGGAGTACCAGAGAAGGTTCACCAACTGATTCCTGGCAGGAACTTCCCATATGAGGAAAGAACTGATAGACTCGGCTTGTACTGGCGCTGGAATTTTAGGAATTTGAGGGGGAAAACTTATAGAGCTTACAAAATTCTTAAGGGTTGGACAGGGCACGTTATATGTTAAAATTAATATCACACACTCGTCAAGGATAGCTATAAACCAAGGCACCCACAACACCCCC
>CM069160.1:9177941-9244482 GCA_035221665.1 Okamejei kenojei
GGAAACAAAGCTGAAAACGCAAATAACCGAAAGCATAGAAGCTTGAGACGCCAAGAGCCGACAGGGGCGGGCCGCCTAAAATCCAAACTAACCGCCAAAAGCAAACTCACCGAATTGGACCTGCTCTGCCGAAACACCACCATACCGAAAGGCTGCGTCGCCTACAAGCCAACTACCGAACGTCGGAAAAAGGGTTCAATAACGGACAATTTACGACACCGGGGGGGACCGGACTTGTCAGTGATTGTTCCAGACCCCCGAGTCCATCACATCACTGCTGGTGGAGACGGGAGGGGTGAGGGTCATTTTCCCACACAAGCCATTATTTGTCTTTTCTGACGAGCGGCATTCGATTAGTTGGGCTTGTAGGTGACCACCAGCTTTTCGGTTAGGTGGCGTTTCTGGCAGAGCGGCCATTTCGTTGAACGTTTGCTTTTAGGCGGACTGAGGCCTTTGGTTGTTGGCTTTTAGGGCGTCCCGCCCTTTTGCGGCTCGTTGGCGTATATGTTTCCGTTGCTTTCGGTTTTATTTGGACGTTTTCCTGCTTCGTTTCCATTCGGCTATTTGGCTCTTTGTTCCATTTCTGCTTCGCTTCTCGTCCTTCGACATCACGTCCGCACACGGACAATATCTTTCCTATGGACATGGTGCCCAGAACTGAACACAATATATGTGGTCTCACCCAACGTCTTATACAGCTGCAACAATGACCTCCAAACTTCCATCCTTCATTACTTGACTGATGAAGGCCAAACGTGCAAAAAGCCTTTTTGCCAACCTTATCAAACTGCGGAAAAATCCTCCTTCAAGGAACCAAGTGCCTGTATCCTCGATCCTCTGCTCTACAACACACCCAGAGTCTTACCATTCCACTGTCTGCAACCTGCCCTTGTTCAACGTCCCAAAATGCAAAACCTCCACACTTCTCCTGTATTAAATTCCATAAACCATATCCTCCACCACCTGGCCAATCGATCCAGATTCCTACATGACTATGGGCCCTAAGAAAATACAGGAATCTATGGACTGGCTTTCCCCTGGTCAAGGAAAATCTCTCTGCAAATTCCATTGTTTCATTTGGAGAATTTGTCTTCGAATGACGGAAAAAAGGGCTTTGTCGCTAGGTCAGAGGCCCCAGCCATTCTCCCCTCACATCTGCTCACATGGGATTGTCAAAATTAGCAAAACTAAGCTGCTGTCTGTGGAGGGAATGGGCAGATGCATTTTGGGGGCCAGAAGATCAACTCAAAATGCTGGAGTAACTCAGCGGAACTTTCAGCATCTTCAGGCGAAAAGGAATGGAATGACGTTTCGGGTTGGTGACGCTTTCTCATGACTGAGAGCTCGGGGGGAGAGGGAGAGCGAGACACCCAAGGGTAAGGTGCGAAAATTACAGATCAAATTACGATGAGCAAGGAAAGATTAGAATGTGTCATTGGGTACACAAAAAACTGGAGAAACTCAGCGGGTGCAGCAGCATCTCAAGGAGGCGAAGGGAATAGGCGGACGTTTCGGGTCGAGGGCACCATTCTTCGACTGGTCAGGGATCAGGGAAACGAGAGGATATAGACGGTGATGTGAGGAGAGATAAGGAACAATGAGTGAAAGATATGCAAAAAAGTATCGGTGATAAAAGGGGGAACAAGCCATTGTAAGCTGTTTGTGGTTGTGAAAATTGAGAAGCTGGTGACGCTCTGGGGTGGGAGGGAGATAGAGATAGAGGGAATGCTGGGCCGAGGGCTGAGGGAGAGGTGGGAAGGGGAGGAGACAGCAAGGGTTAACAGATTGAGGAAAATTCAATATTCAAGCCAAAGGATGCAAACTCCCAAGCGGAATATGAGGTGCTGTTCCTCCAGCATGCGGTGTTGCTCACTCTGGCCGTGGAGGAGGCCCTTGTCGCGGACTCCCTTGTCAATTCTTCCACTTCCCCTCACACTCTACCCCTTCCCCGGGGGCACTTTCCCTTGCAACCGCAAGAAATTGCAACACTTGTCCCTTCACCTCCCCATCCACTCCTTTCAGGGACCCATGGCCAGTCCTTCAGGTCGACAGAGGTTCACCTGCACCTCCTCCAACCTCATCTTACTGCATTCCGCTGCTCAGATGCCAGATGATCTATATCGGTGAGACCAGCGGAGGCTTGGCGGATCGCTTCGCGAAACACCTGCTCGGTCCGCAATAACCACCCGACCTCACAGTGGCTCAGCACTTCAACTCCCCCTTCCATTCCACATCCGACCTCTCGGTCCTGGGCCTCCTCCCACGGCTCAGAGTGAGCAACACCGCAAGCTGGTGGAAAAACAGCACCTCATATCCGCTTGGGTGGAGTTTGCATCCTTTGGGCTTGAATATTGAATTTTCTCAATTCTGTTAACCCTTGCTGTCTCCTCCCCTTTCCCACCTCTCCCTCAGCCCTGGGGGGACCCTGGCATTCCACTCTATCTCTATCTCCCTCCCCACCCCCAGTTCGCACCAGCTTCTCATTTCACTCCACAAACAGCTTAAAATGGCTTGTCCCTTTATTCACCGATACTTTTTTGCATATCTTTCACTCATTGTTCCTTATCTCTCCACATCACCGTCTATATTCTCTGTTTCCCTGATTCCCTGACCAGTCTGAAAGAGGGTTCTGACCCGAAACGTCGCCTATCTCCTTCGCTCTTAGATGCTGCCTGCAACCGCCTGTAGTTTCTCCAGCTTTTTATGTACCCTCGATTCCTCCAGCATCTGCAGTTCCTTCTTAAAAACTAGTCGGATAACTGGGTTGCGGAGGGACCGAGAGAGGGAAACAAGGAGTCACTTTAACTTCAAGTCAATGTTCATACCGCTGGGGTGTGAGCTGTCCAAGCAAAACTATGAGATGTTTTTTTTTTACTGTTTTCCTCCATTTTGCGTGGGCCTCCACTCTTGACAGTGGAGGGGCCCAGGATGGAGGCCAGTGTGGGGACTGGGAGCGGGGGAAATTAAAGTGTATAGCAACCAGGAGACCTAGGTGGACTGAAGCGGAGGTGTTGAGCGAAACGTTGACCCAGTCTGCGCTTGGTTTTGCCGAATATTGTTGGGACCCTTCAACAGAATGATTAGTTTAGTTTAGTTTAGTTTACGGATACAGCGCTGTTACTGACCCTTCGGCCCACACAGGTTCCACACTGACCAGCGATCCCCACACACTAACACTATCCCTACACTCACTAGGACAAATTTACATTGATACCAAGCCAATTAACCAACAAAATTAACCAGATTAATCTACTTCTCAATGGGTTAGGTTAGGTAAGGGGGAGGTACAGCGGGACCTGGGTGCCCTTAGTACACCAGTCACTGAAAGTTGGCGCGGCAGGTACGCAGGCAGTGAAGAAAGCTAATGGAATGTTGGCCTTCAATAACGTAAGAGGATTCAGTACAGGAGTAAAGAGTTTCTTCTGCAGATGTTATAGTCTCAGGATGAGACCACATCTGGAGTATTGTGTACAGTTTGGTATCTAATTTGAGGAAGGACAGAGTCGCTGGTGATTGAGGCAGTGCAGCGTAGAGTTTCACAGATTGGATCCCTGAGGCTGGCGGGACTGTCATATGAGGAAAGATTGAAAAGAATAGGCTTGTATTCACTGGAGTTTAGAAGAATGAAAGGGGATCATATAGAAAACAATATAAAATTATAAAAGGACTGACAAGCAGCGACAGAAAAATGGATTCCCAATGATGGGTGAGTTCCGAGAACCAGGGGCCACAGTTTAGAACAAAGGGGAGGACATTAAAGACTGAGGTGACAATAAACTTTTTTACCCAGAGAGTTGTGAATTTATGGAATTCCCTGCCACATGAGGGCAGTGGAGGCCAAATCACTGGATGGATTTAAGAGAGAGTTGGATAGAGCTCTAGGGGCTAGTGGAGTCAAGGGATACGGGGAGAAGGCAGGCACGGGTTATTGATAGCGGAGGATCAGCCATGATCACAATGAATGGCGGTGCTGGCTCGAAGGGCCGAATGGCCTCCTCCTGCACCTATTTTCTATGTTTCTATGTTTCTAAACCTGCAGATCTTTGGAGTGTGGGAGGAAACCAAAGAACATACAAGACAGCTCCCGTAGTCGGGATTGAACCGGGGTCTCTGGCACTGAAAGCTCTGTAAGGCAGCAACTTTACCACTGAGCTACCGTGTCACCCCTGTTCAATAAAAACTTCTGCAAAAACAACGTTCTTACCTTTGGTCGACAGCGATTCAAAAGCATCACCATCAATGCATGGGTTTAATTTCATTCAAAAACACAGATCTATCCAGCACACCAAAAAATCTGTATATAATAAAGGAGGAAAGGTGATTTTTTAAAGCATCAATCACCATCAAAATATAGCAGAAAAAGCAGGCATTTCAGCTCAACATGCTTTAGTTCAGAGATATAGTGTGGAAACAGGCCATTCAGCCCACTGAGTTCACGCCAACCAGCTATCCCCGTACACTAGCACTATCCCATACACTAGGGACAATATACAATTTTTACCAAGACAATTAGCCTACAAACCATCCACATTGTTGGAGTGTGGGAGGAAACCGGAGCAACCTGGGGGAAAAACCCACGCAGTGTCACGGGGAGAACGTGCAAACTCTGTGCAGACAGCACCCGCTGTCAGAATCGAAGCCGGGTCTCTGGCGCTGTGAGGCAGCAACTCTACCGTTGTGCCATCGTGCCAACTACCTATATCCCTTTGTCCACTCATGGGCATTAGCGGGGGGGGGGGTGGGGGACACACACACACGGGGGGGAGCAGGGGGGAGGGGGTGGGGGGGGAAGACTTATCTACCAACCTGCACGTCTTTGGGGGGTGTCAGAGGGAACCGGATCATTTGCCTAATTTTGTTCCTAAGTACCGGATAACATGTCTAACTGAACCTCACCACGAGTGGTTTTGTGGTCAGGACAGGATATCAGGGGATCATCTGCAAAGAGATAAAGAAAAATAAAGGCACATATCCAATTAAACCTTGCGCGGGGGGGGTGGTGGCCGCCCACTTTATTTTCAAGAATTAGTTCCTCTGCGGTACTGTTCTCATTCATGGTGGCTAGCATTGAGGCAGTGGGTTGAATGGCCTGTTCCTATGCTGTAGACTCTATGATTCTGATTCTGTGAATCGATACTGTTTTATTATTAATGTTTAATGTATTATGTGTCATTCCTAACTGTCACTGTATGTCATGTTGACACTTATGGGCGGAGTACCAAGGCAAATTCCTTGTATGTGAATACTTGGCCAATTAACTTTTTCGTTCATTCATTCTATTCTCCATAACGTCCATATCTCCCCTTAACCCTTTGCCCTGACTATCAATCTGAAGAAGGGTCTCGACCCGAAACGTCACCTATACCTTTTCTCCAGAGATGCTGCCTGTCCCGCTGAGTTACTCCAGCACTTTGTGTATATCCAGCAGTATGATTGTTGATTCCTCTAATTTAAAGTAATGCCCTGCATTTCCTCTCCTCCACTCGTACCCCCCCCCCCACCCCATCCAAATCATCTTACTAGTTCCACTGTTCACATCCATGTATCTCTTCGTTGTCCTCTTCCCCAGCCAACAATGGGCCATTCCTTGGTCAAACTGTTGCGGCCCTGCTTTGTTCTGGCCTATTTCAACCTCCAGTTCCCTTCCTCCACTTTCGGTCTGAAGAAGGGGGATCTGACCCAAAATATCAACATCCTCTTTCTACCATAGATGCTGCCCGACCCGATGAATGACTCCAGCAATTTTGTGTATATCTTACATTTGGTTTAGTTTAGTTCAGTTTCACTTAGTTATTGGGGTTACGCGGGCTAAGGCATGAGAATAGGTTGGGTGGGTAGAGTTCAGCCATGAATTGAATGGGGGGGGGGGGTTAGAGTAGACCTGATGGGCCAAATGGCCTAATTCTACTCATATTCCTTTTGAGTTTATGACTATTAGACTGTGATCCACTTACGAGAGAATCGTACAGCTTTGAACAGAGCAGGTTTAAAAGCACACCTTCATCTGCATTAAAGTTTGGGTCAATGTAACAGTCTGAAGAAAAAAAAAAACATTGGTCCACTTTTTCAAAGAAAAATAATATATACCTTTTAGTTTAGAGGTACAGCTGTGAAGCGGGCCGTTCAGCCCACCTTGTCCGCACCGACCAGTGGTCCCCACACACTACCATTATCCGACACACACGCACACAAGGGACAATTTGCAATTTTTACCAAAGCCAATTAACCTACAAACCTGCACGACATTGGGACGTGGGAGGAAACCGGAGCACCGGGAGGAAACCCCTACGCGGTCACGGGGAGAATGTACAAACTCCGTACAATGAGAACCCGAGTTCAAGATCTAACCCGAGTCACTGGTGCTGGAGGCAGCAACTCTACCGCTGTGCCACTGTGCCCCCTTTCTCTCTGCACAGAAGTCGCATTTTTTTGCTTTTGCTGCTTGCAAAAGTTCAGCATGAGAGAAAGTCGGCTCACAGAAATCGCACGCACCAAAAATAATACTTACCCGTATCAGGGTTTGAAGCACAAGTCTTTAGAGTTCCCAATATAGCCCTTATGTAGCACCCTGTGAATATAAATATATTGTTACTGCATGGGATCGAAGCACTGGCTATCTAATATGCTAAAGGACACAAAGTGCTGGAGTATCTCTGTCAAATTTACACAAACAGAGATGTAATGCTGAGGCTGTATAAGGCTGTGGTCTGACCGCACTTGGAGTGCTGTGAGGAAATGTGGGCACCATATTGAGGTAAGAATGTGCGGCTCTGGAGAGGGTCCAGAGGAGGTTTACAAGAATTATTCCAGGAATGAGTGGGTTAGCATATGATGAGCGTTTGTCGGCACTGGGCCTCTACTCGCTGGACTTTAGAAGGTTGAGGGGGACCTCATTGAAACATACAAAATGATGAAGGACATAGATGGAGAGGATGTTTCCACTGGTGGAAGAGTCTAGGACCAGAGGACAAATCCACACAATTAAGGGGCACTCGTTTAAAAAGGAGGTGAGGAGGAACGTCTTTAGTCAGAGGGTAGTTAATCTGCAGACCTTATTGCCACAGACGGCTGAGGAAGCCGAGTCAGTGGATATTGTTAAGACCGAGATAGACACGTACTTGATTAGAATTGGTGTCAATGGTGTTGGGGAAAAGGCAGGAAAATGGGATTAGGTGGCAGAGATCAGGCATGATTGAATGGCGGAGTAGACTCGATGTGCCGAATGACCTATTTCTACTCCTATACCTTGTGAAAACAACGGGTCAGGCAGCATCTCTGGAGAACTTGGATAGGTGACGTTTCGGTTCGGGACCCTTTAGTTTAGAGATGCAGCGTGGAAACTGGCCCTGCGGACCACCGAGCCCATGACGACAAGCGATCTCCCCGTACACTCGTTCTAGCACCCCCACTGGGGTCAATTTGCAGAAGCCAATTAACCTGCAAACCTGCACTTCTTTGGAGAGTGGGGGGAAACCGGAGCACCCGGGAAAACCACGCGGCCACGGTGAGAATGTCCAAACTCCATACAGACAAGCACCTGTAGTCAGGATCGAACCCGGGTCCCTGGCATTATGTGGCAGCAACTCTACCGCTGCGCCACCAGGCCCCCCTTCTTCAGACTGAAGCTGGAGGGGAGAAAGCTTATCGAGAAAGGTGAGGGGAAGGGGTGGGAAGGAATACTGAGGGTTACATAGAAATAGAAAACATAGAAATTAGGTGCAGGAGTAGGCCATTCAGCCCTTTCGAGCCTGCACCGCCATTCAATATGATCATGGCAGGTTCCTGGGTGGAGGTGAGAGACGAGGTACAGAGAAACTGACAAAGGCCCAAGGTGAGAGGACAGAAGGTGTGAGACAAAAGCAGTGAAGAGTCTCGAATTGTGAAGCTGGAGGGAGGGATGTAGGTGGAAGGGGAGGGGGATGGGAGGGATATTAGTGCTTTGTCCTGCCCCTCTTCTCTTCCAGCTTCCTACCCCTCCCCCTCACAAACCAAACACCCACACTGTCTGGAGAAGGGTCCCGACCGGAAACGTCACGTTCCCCAGAGATGCTGCTTGACATGATGAGTTACTCCAGCACTTTGGGTCCTTTTGTGTAAACCAGCGCCTGCAGTTCCTTGTTTCTACAGTTAATCAGCAAGTTTGTTCTTCTGAACTTCTTAAAATGGAAAATCCACTTATTCAGTCATAGTGATATCTCCATTTAATGCTTGCATTGAATCCTAAATGCAGTTGGTTCAGACTTCCAGGAAGGAATACTGTACCTATTGTGGGCTGAAGATTGTGGGCCACAATATTGTGGGCTATAGTGTCCCGTTCCTGTGTGCTGTTATTAGTCTTAGAATCAACTTGCCCACACCGGCCAACATGTCCCAACTACACTAGTCCCACCTGTCTGCATTTGGCCCATATCCCTCCAAACCTGCCCTATCCATGCACCTGTCTAACTGCTTCTGAAATCTATGGACAGTCCCAGCCTCAACTACTTCCTCTGCCAACTTATACCCAATCTATTGCTCTCATGATTTTATACATCTCTATAAGATCACCCCTCATCCTCCTGCGCTCCAGGGAATAGAGACCCAACCTGCTCAACCGCTCCCTGTAGCTCACACCCTCTAGTCCTGGCAACATGCTCGTGAATCTTCTCTGTACCATTTCCAGCTTGACAACATCTTTCCTATAACACGGTGCCCAGAACTGAACACAATACTCTAAATGCGGTCTCACCAACGTCCTCCCAACTATTCTTTGTTCTGCATTCTAAAGCATTACTAATACTTCTGCTCTTATTTCAAAATAAAGATTAACCTACTCACTTCTCTTATTGAACATGCGTGCATTTAATTCGCAATGTCGAAACAAAGAACTGCAGATGCTGGTTTATACCCAAGGTAAATACAGGTTGTCGCAAAGATTTAATAAGAAGCTGAAGGGTAACGTTTTCACGCAGTGGGTGGTGTGAGTATGGAACGAGCTGCCAGAGGAGGTAGTGCAGGCAGGGGCTGGGGCAACATTTTTTAACGAGACATTTAGACAGATACATGGATCAGACAGATTAAGAGCGATATGGGCCAAAAGCAGGCCGATGGAACTAGTGAGGAATGGACACGTTGGCCGGTGTGGGCAAGTTAGACTGAAGAGCCAGTTTCCATGCTGTTGGACTCTATGACTCAATGAGTATGGCTCTAACTGCTGGAGTAACTCAGCGGGTCAGGCTGCAACTCTGGAGAAAAAGGATAGGTGACGATTCGGGTCGGGACTCTTCTTCAGACTGAAAGTTGGGGGTGGGGAGCGGGAGGGGGTGAAGGGGTGGAGGTGAAACAAGATCAGGGCCGGCCACAAATTACTACAGGGAGGGCGGTGCCTGGTAGGTCCATTGTTGATGTGATCTCCAACAATGGACAGTTGGTAGAAGTTACTTGAAATTCGATAATTCAACGTTGGGGTGTAAGCTGTCCAAGCAAAATATGAGGTGCTGTATCTCCAATCTGCGCTGAGCCCCAGTCTTACAATGGAGGAGGCCCAGGACAGAAAGGTCAGTGTGGGAATGGGAGGGGGAGTTGAAGTGGTGCAACACTGACATCTCAATAGTTTCAGACCGCACAAAATATGCATCTTTCTGCATTTAGATTTTATTTCTTCAGTTTAGTTTATTGTCACGTGTACCGAGGTACAGTGAAAAGCTTTTGTTGCGTGCTAACCAGTCAGCGGAAATACAATACATGATCACAATCGAGCCATTTACACTGTATTGATATATGATAAGGGTATAATGTTTAGTGCAAGGTAAAGCCAGCAAGGTCCAATCAAGGATAATCCGAGGGTCATCAAAGAGGTAGATATTAGTTCAGGACGGCTCTCTGGTTGTGGTAGGATGGTTCAGTCGCCTGATAACAGCTGGGAAGAAACTGTCCCTGAATCTGGAGGTGGGCGGTTTCACACTTCTGTGCCTTTTGCCAGATGGGAGAGGGGGAACGAGGGAGTGGCCAGGATGTGACTGGTCCTTGATTAAGCTGCTGGCCTTGCCGGGGGCAGCATGAGGAGTAAAATGAAATAAAAATTACCTTGCAAATCGATGAAATAGTTCATCAGAGGTGAGACGTTTATCGAGCCAACTGCAAAGTGAAGTAACAAAGTTAGAGTATCGGGGTGATGCGAGTTAAAATGGAGACAGACTAAAGTAATTTAACTCACCAAGAGGGATCAGAAGGACAATGAAAAATATTCCCCTCATGATGAGAAAGATGCGATCGTTCAATCGAGGTCTCTTCGGTGCTTATGGGCTTCGCCTCCGTCTTCTTGTAGCCAAGTCTTCTGCAGTTCCCGCACCAAGGCTGGGGCTTTTTATACTGTTTTCGCACCCTGAAATTGGAACTCAGTCAAGTACCTAGAGGTGAACCAGTGACGTCTATTTTTGTTTTATGCCTTCAAAACCACCCTGAAGTTTAGAAGAATAAGGGGTGGACCACAGTGAAACTTACGGAATAGTGAGAGGCCTGGATAGAGTGGATGTGGAGGGGATTTCCACTGGTGGGAGAGACCAGGACCAGAGGGCACAGGATCAAAATTTATTTGGTCTGAGGGTGGTGAATCTGGGGATTCTTTGCCACAGAAGGCTGTGGAGGCCAAGTCCGTGGATATTTTTAAGGCGGAGATAGATAGATTCTTAATTAGTGCAGGTGTCAGGAGGTATGGGGAGAAGGCAGGAGAATGGGGTCAGGAGGGAGGGGTAGATCAGCCAAGATTCATGGCGGAGTAGGCCTGATGGGACGAATGGCCTAATTCTGCTCCTATCCCTTATGAACTTACAAACGACAGGACTTAACATCGTGGCAATTGCGATCCCTTTGCCAGGGTTCGACCTCGGCGCTCCAACCACGGGAGCCTAAAGACTTTAACACATTGGAGCTCGCGTTCCCTGGCTCAAGACCGACTTCGGGAGCTCTCCAAGCCGCAGGAGCTTCGACCACCCCGACGCGGGAGCTTTGATCACCAGCTTCGGATGGTTCAAGTGCCCCAACAGTGGGAGAATAAGGAGGAAGAAGTTTGGATTTTATTGCCTTCCATCACAGTGAGGAATGTGGGGAATCTACTGTGGTGGATGTTTATGTTAACTTTTATATAGCTGTCTGTCTTGTTTTGTTTTAGTATGGCTGAATGGTAAATCGAATTTCACTAGACCTTATTTGGTACATGTGACAATAAACTGACCTTGAAATCTTGAATCTAAATATCAATAGAAACAAGAATTTGTTAAAGGAACTAAAACAAAAAAGAAATGAGCTAGAAGAGCTTCAAACATATAAAGTGGAAGGAGCCCTTCGATTCTTAAATCAAAAATACTATGAGAAGGGAAATAGGGCTCGTCGCCTTCTGGCATTTCAACTGCGTAAGGAGCAAGCTAAACGAGTAGTTTCCAAAGTTCTACATCCGATTTCTAGAAATTTAATCTCACAACCACGAGAAATCACAGAAGCGTTTGCATCCTTATACGACACTCCTGAAATCATAAAGAGGAAAAGATCAGAACTTTCTTTTCTGGATTAAAAATGCTCTGCCTTTCTCAAGAAGAAGCGAGAAATATGACAACATAAATAGAAGAGCAGGAAATAAAAGAAGTAATTAAAACATTAAAGAACAACGGATGGGATTCCAGGAGAGTTTTATAAATGTTTTGAGAACGAGCTTTCTCCGATTCTGGCTAGAGTCTATAACTATGCCTTGTCCAAAGGTAACCCACCGAGATCTTGGGCCGAGGCTATAATCTCTGTTATTTATAAGGAAGGTAAGGATCTCACAGGATGTGAAGGCTACATAAGTCTCTTATGCAATGACTTAAAGATACTCAGTGCTATATTAACCAAGAGAACCCAAAAAATTATAAAACAATTGATAAATCCTGATCAAACAGGGTTCATACCGGGCAGACAGGGAGCCAATAATATTAGGCGGGTCCTGAATATCATGACATGTGCAAAAAGGAAGCATCAGACTTCAATGCTATTACGTTTAGATGCTCAAAAGGCTTTTGACAGAGTAGATTGGGTCTATCTTGAATATACACTAAATAAAATGGGGTTCCACACAAAATGTATTAATTGGGTGAAAACATTATATTTAAATCCAAAGTCAAGAATGAGGGTAAATTGATGTTGCTCTGAGTTTTTTTTAATTAAAAAAGGGAGTTAGACAGGGAGACAGTTTGAGTCCCCTGCTTTTTGACATGTTTAGAGCCGCTCGCAGAAACTATAAGGCAAGATGACTATATTGAGGGCATTAAAGATGATGGGGGGGGGGGGACAAAAAAAAATCACTATTTGCAGATGATGTAATGATCTATGTGAGTAATCCTATTTCCTCAGTGCCTCGCCTAGTGCAAGTCTTACAGGAATATGGAGAAATATCGGGATATAAAATAAATGACTCAAAATCAGAAGCAGTGATGCTGTCAGGTCTGTGGTCCTCGCAATTAAATGATCAGGTCAGGTTCTATTGGTCACAGGAGGGTTTTAGATATTTAGCTATTGTCATCTCTATCACCGCATTGTATGAAGCTAACTATGGCAAATTACTCAGGAATATTAAGGTAGACATGGGACAGATGGGATATTCTCCCTTTATCTATAATTGGTAGAGTGGAAGTTAGTTTGAATGAACATTTGGCCCCGACTGCTTTTCTTATTTCAATATTTACCAGTAGGGGTCCCTGGCGCGGCATTTAAGGCGTTAGACAAAGAGTTAACAAGATTTGTGTGGCAAAATAAGAGACCCAGAGTCAGACTTAAGACACTGTTGTCATCAAAACAAAAAGGGGGCCTAAATATGCCCAACTTTAAATTGGGCAGCGCAGCTGAGAACCTTGATAGCATGATTAACGAACGATGAGGAAACAGGATGGGTGAAAATAGAACAAAATGCGTGTCCTAGTATTGCTCTGGCTGGGCTCCCATTTCTAACTCAAGTAAATTGGAAGAAATTAAAAATAGATAACGATTGGATTAAATTCACGATGAAAATGTGGTTAGCTATCAGGAAGCAATTAAAGCTTTTTAATTTGATATCTAGAGCAATGAAGATAGCTGCTAGTCCCAATTTTATACCCAGCAAAATTGATAAGGGATTTAGAAACTGGGCAGATAAAGGGCTTATTACTGTGGACCAGCTTTGTTGTGGGGGAGTCTTGAAATCTTACGAGCACTTGCAGAATGAATTTGGACTGTCAGGGTCGGATTTCTTTAGGTTCCTCCAAATACGGCACTACTTACAGACACATGTAGATTGGGAGCAGATATGTAGACTACCTTCAAATTTGGAAAATACTTTCTTGAGGACTATAGAGGGAGTGTTACAAAAGAATTTAATATCCCATTTATAACAAGGACTTCAAGACTATATAAAAGAAAATACAATAGAAACAAAACAGAAATGGGAATTGGAAATGAACATTATTATTACAGATGAAATATGGGAAAGGACATGTCTCTTCGGCCATAAGCTGACAAGCAACCCCTCTTGGAGGGAGTTCGACGGGAAAATTAAAATGAGAGTATTTAGGACCCCTTTAGTGTTGGCAAGATACAGTAACACCTAAAATTTATGCTGGAGTCAATGTGGGAAGATCGATGATCACACACATATTTTCTGGGATTGTCCCAAATTGTACCAATACTGGAGAGACATCCAGGTAGAGATTAAATTAATTCTGCGAGTGGATCTACCTTTGAAACCGGCTTGTTTTATATTCGGAGATACTCCAGCAGTAACAGATATTCAAAATCAGAAATATTTGCTTGGGATGATGCTGTTGATAGCTAAAAAGATGATAACAGTGCCATGGAGAAAGGAAATGCCACCAAATGTTCAACAGTGCAGGGAAAGATTAAAAAAATGTATACTTGATGGAAAGTATAACTGATAAACTGCAGTTGAGGACCGATGCCTTTAATATTATATGGAAACCGTTACTATTACAAATGCAAAGATTGATTAAGGATATCAATCGATGAGCTTGTTATGGTGCCTGTGAATAAGATGCTTCTATGATAGAATGTTAAGAGGATCCGATGTGATGCAAATAGAGGTTAGGTGATTTGTATTTTGTCATTTTGCAATGGTCTTTTGGGTGTCTCTTTGCTTTGTCTGTATTTGTATTTTGTTATGTCAATAAATGTTGAGTTAAAAAAAAATATCTTGAATCTTGACACCTTGAGTTTAGAAGAATTGGGGGGGGAGGGGGGGTGGGGGGGGGGGGGACATCATTGAAACTTACCGAAACTACACATGGAACCGCCCTTGGGCTGTGAGACTGTCATCTCTTTGTCTCTGCTGAACTACACCCACACAGTTAGTTTTGTTTTCCCCGTCCTGCTGAGATTCTCTGCATCAGATTCCATCCGTAACAACAAAGCATGACTCATTAGCCTGCCTCCTCCCTCCCTCTGTCCCTCCCCCTCTGGCCCTGAACAGATCTGCCTTTAGTCACGGTTGAAGATGCAGCATGGAAACAGGCCCTTTGGCCCGCCCAGTCCGTGCCTACTGGCGATCCGGAATGAGTGGTTTACCTATGATGAGTGTTAGTCGGCACTGGGCCTGTACTCACTGGACCAGCCGGTGGTGCCAACAATGACTGCCGGGCCAACAGTCTGTCTGCCTCTTCCTTCTTTGCTGTTTGATAGTATGTGTTAATTGTATATTTTAGTGTTCTTTAGTTTACATGATGTTAGAGGGTGGGGGTAGAGGGGGAACCTTGTTTATACTCTTACCCCGACGGAGATGCTATTTTTTCCGTATTGTATTTCCGTCCGCACTGCGGCCTAACTTCGAGCAATTGGCGGCCTTTGCTGAGGACCGACTTCAGGAGCACCAGCCGCGGGAGCCTGCAGGGCGCTTCGTGACGCTTGCGATCCCTGGCTCGAGCACGGCTTCGGGAGCTCCAAGCCGCAGGAGCTTCCACCGCCCCGACACGGGAGCTTCAACCACCAGCTTTGGATGGTTCGAGTGCCCCGACAGTGGGAGAATAAGGAGGAAGAAGGTTGGACTTTATTGCCTTCCATCACAGTGATGAATGTGGAGAATCCACTGTGGTGGATGTTTACGTTAACTTTATAAAGCTGTGTGTCTTGTTGCTTTTTTTTACTATGGCTGTCTGGTAAATCGAATTTCACTGGACCTTAATTAGTGCATGTGACAATAAACTGACCTTGAAAACTTGAACCTAGAAATCTTGACAATAGATAATAGACAATAAACAATAGGTGCAGGAGTAGGCCATTCGGCCCTTCGAGCCAGCACCGCCATTCAATGTGATCATGATCAGTACCCCAATCTCCCGACTACGCCTTCTCCCCATATCCCCTGACACCGCTATGTTTAAGAGCCCTATCTAGCTCTCGCTTGAAAGCATCCAGAGAACCTGCCTCCACAGACCTCTGAGGCAAAGAAATCCACAGACGTACCATTCTCTGTGAGAAAAAGTGTTTCCTCGTCTCCGTTCTAAATGGCTTACTCCTTATTCTTAAACTGTGGCCCCTGGTTCTGGACTCCCCCAACATCAGGAGCATGTTTCCTGCCTCTAGCGTGACCAAACCTTTAACAATCTTATATGTTTCAATGAGATTCCCTCTCATCCTTCTAAACTCCAGAGTGTACAAGCCCAGCAGCTCCATTCTCTCAGCAAATGACAGTCCCGCCATCCCAGGAATTAGCCTTGTAAACGTACACTGCACTCCTTCAATAGCAAGAAAGTCCTTCCTCAAATTAGGGGACCAAAACTGCACACAATACTCCACACAAGTTCTGTTATCCCACTTTCCTCACCCACTCCCTACACATTAGGGACAATATTACAGAGACAAGTTAACCTAAAAAGCCAATGCGTCTTTGGGATGTGGGAGGAAACCCACACGCTTGCAGGGAGAATGTGCAAATTCAACACAGACAGTGCCCGAGGACAGGATCGACCACAGATCCCTGGCGTGTGAGGCAGCAAGTCTACCAGCTGTGCCACTATATTTTGTTTTCCAACACACACAAAATTATACGTTGATAACTTTGGTTACTAAAAGTATGATAATATCCATTTTCAGTTTTAAATCTCCAAGTGACACTATGTCCTCCATTACAGCTACTGTATGTTTTAATTAAGTTCAAGACTATGGGTCAGTGCACTGGCCATAAAGTTGCTGCCTAAAGGTGCCAGAGACCCGGAATTGATCATGAATATGGGTGCTGTCTGTATAGAGTTTGCTCCTTTTCCATTTGATCGCATGGGTTTTCTCCGGGTGCTCTTGTTTCCTTCCACATTCCAATGTGTGCAGGATCCTATTTCAGACCCAACCCAAAACGTAATATTTTCCTTTTGTCCAGAGATTCCGTCTGAACTGGTGAGTTACTCCAGCTTTTTGTGCCTATCTTCAGTTTAAACCATCATCTGTTGGTCCTTCCTACACACACCATACTATACGATAGAACTTTATTAATCCCAGGAGTGGAATTGTGTGTGTGTGAGTATATATATTATACACACACACACACATACATATTTATATAGTTATATATTCATATATAAATATACACCGTTTTGTTTTCTCGCTTATAACATTATTTACAGAGTACTATGTTTACATATTCTGTTGTGCTGCTGCAAGTAAGGATTTCATTGTTCTAACTGGGACGTGAGAGAATAAAACACTCTTGACTCTTGACTTACTCCGGCTAATGTGTGGGATAGAACTAATGTACGGGTGATCGGTGGTCGGCGTGGACTCAGTGGGCCGAAGGGCCTGTTTCTACGCTGTATCTTTAAATTAAACTAAAAACACTAAAACCAGAGGGAGGCTGAAGAAGGGTCTCTACTCGAAACATCACCCAATTTCTTCTATCCAGAGTTGCTGGCTGCTCCATGGCGTTCCCCCGCACAATTGAAGCATGGAATAGTCTTCACCCTACCATAGTTACCCAACCAGACGCAACTAAATTTAAGGTACCGCTTTTTTCCACTACCCCTTTTTTGCTTAAGTCCAAGAGTCAAGAGAGTTTTATTGTCATATGTCCCAGATAGGACAATGACATTCTTGCTTGCTGCAGCACAGCACAATATGTAAACATAATACAGAACAGGAGATAAAAGTCCAGTGTGTTTATGTACCATAGACCATATATATATACACAATAAATAAACAGGTAAAATACAATAGGCTGTTATTGTTCAGCCCTCCACCACCTCCAGTTTAAATTCCATTTAGAATATTTATGGAGGACCAGGAAACCAGAAGCAAGATTTACTCCAGGGAGTTACTCCAGATCCAGGGTCAGGGAGTGATTCTGCGTTGGTTTTCAGCGATCGTGGTGAGGCGACGACCGGACAGCAATGGCGGCCAGATCTCCCACAATTCAAAGCGAGGGAGAAAGTGCCCAGCGCCGATCAGTTGCCGTGGCGGTGCGCAAGCCCAGGGCAGCCGATGATGTGCTGGCCGCAACTCCCTTGTCAACAAAGACCGCTCCCTCCGCAACTCCCTCGTCAATCATTCTTCAGAGAACGGGGATTCCCCTCCCCCACTATAGATGAGGCTCGCACCAGGGTCTCCTCCATACCCCGCAACACTGCCCTCTCTCCCCATCCCCCACTCGCAACAAGGGCAGAGTCCCCCTGGTCCTCACCTTTCACCCCACCAGCCGGCACATACAACACATAGTCCTCCGCCTGTTTCGCCACCTCCAACGTGACCCCTCCACTCGCCACATCTTCCCACCTCCCCCCTTGTCTGCCGTCTGCAAAGACCGCTCCCTCCGCAACTCCCTTGTCAATTCTTCCCTTCCCTCCCGCTCCACCCCTTCCCTGGGCACTTTCCCTTGCAACCGCAAGAGATGCTACACTTGTCCCTTCACCTCCCCCCTCCACTCCTTTCAGGGACACAAGCAGTCCTTCCAGGTCCGACAGAGGTTCACCTGCACCTCCTCCAACCTCATCTACTGCATCCGCTGCTCCAGATGCCAGCTGATCTATATCGGTGAGACCAAGCGGAGGCTTGGCAATCGTTTCGCCGAACACCTTCGCTCGGTCCGCAATAACCAACCCGACCTCCCGGTGGCTCAGCACTTCAACTCTCCCTCCCATTCCGTATCCAACCTCTCGGTCCCTGGGCCTCCTCCACGGCCAGAGTGAGCAACACAGCAAGTTGGAGGAACAGCACCTCATATTCCGCTTGGGGAGTCTGCATCCTCTGGGCTTGAACATTGAATTTTCTCAATTCTGTTAACCCTTGCTGTCTCCCCCCCTTCTCACCTCTCCCTCAGCCCTCGGGCCCTGGCATTCCCTCTACCTCTATCTCTCGCCCACCCAAGTCGCACTAGCTTCTCATTTTCACACCACAAACAGCTTACAATGGCTTGTTCCCTTTATCATCGATACTTTTTTGCATATCTTTCATTCATTGTTCTTTATCTCTCTGTCTATATCTCTCGTTTCCCTGATCCCTGACCAGTCTGAAGAAGGGTCTCGACCCGAAACGTCGCCTATCTCCTTCGCTCCTTAGATGCTGCTGCACCCGCTGAGTGTACCCCCGGAGAGTGGAGCCTGGCGGCCCGGACACGGATGGTGGGCGGAGACGGAGAGTGACAGAGAGACAGAGAGACAGATAGATAGAGACGGGGGCCCGCCGAGAGTTGAATGGTAGGTAAATCAACGCCGACCCACCCAGCAACTTGTTCTGAAACAGAAAGCTTCCATCAGAAGCAATAAGAGCAGTTACCAAGAGCAGGGGGTTACACAAAAAGCTGGAGAAACTCAGCGGGTGCAGCAGCAGCAGCATCTAAGGAGCGAAGGAGATAGGCGACGTTTCGGGTCGAGACCCTTCTTCAGACAAGAGCAGGGGTGCGTTCTATCTGGAAACGTATTTCGACGGCGAAAGCAACATAGAGCCACTGAAACATACTGCAACATGTATCCTCAGAGATCACAGCCCTGCTATTCGCAGCTGTCAAAAGCAAACGCCTCCAGTCCCTGCTTTATCTGGTTATGTGGAGATATGTGCAGCTAATTATACAGCAACCTTCTGATCATGTTGTCACAACGCGGAGTTACTGCACTCTGAGTGGAAGGAACATGGTCAGTGCTGAGGTGGCGGCGAATCCCTGCATTCAGCAGTCAAATTCCAACATGCACAGAGCTGGATACACACACGCATGACATAGATAGCCCCGTAAAGGCGCATAACCCAAAGTGCTGAAGGAACAGGGAGCAGGACATGGACAGATGACGTAAATAGTTTCCCCAGGGTTATTATTTGCATGAATCCCGCAGATTTCCTCTTTTGTGTGTCCCTTGAACATGCATCTGATTCACTCACCGGTCGTGGAAGCGTCCGTCTGCAGCTGGAGGGGGTTGCAGCGTTGACGATGGGACGAAAGGTCTCGCTGGGAGCGCCCTCCTGCACTGTCAGCGCTGAAGTCAGACGCTGAGCCTCACCGGACTGACACAAGCACCGCGCCGGGAGCTCTGATGTGCCGCCGCCTATAACAAATCTCAGAGTCGACTCCAATGCCAGCGGTGATGTCTGCGGGGGAAGGATATTCTGAACCTGTTCAAGCGCTGCCGCGGGTTCCTCTCTGGAGCCTGAACTGGAATGCGGAAGTGTTTCTATGAGTTTGAACGTCGCACGGCGTCGGGCGCGACACCATCACGCAACGCCACTTAGTCGTACGACGCCGAGACGCTGCGTGCGACCTCAATACGCCTGCGGGCCGACAGGCCGTTGGCGCACGGGATTTTCGGACAGTGCCGGATTTTCGGAGCCCCGGGCGATGTCGGGACCAGCTCCGCACAACTCCGTACGGCCCCGGCGATCGATGTGGGACCGGCCCCGCGCCTCAAGCGACCACCTTTGGTCGCACTAGACGCATGCAATCGCATGCTGGTGGGACAAGCCCCGCTGGACTTCCCCTTTTCCCAACTTGACACCCTTCACATAATAATCTGCCTTCCTGTTTTTGCCACCAAAGTGGATAACCTCACATTCATCCACATTATACTGCATCTGCCATGCATCTGGCCACTCACCCAACCTGTCCTTCACCCTGCATCCTCATAGCATCCTCCTCACAGTTCCCCTGACACCCAGCTTTGTGTCACCTGCAAATTTGCTAATGTTAAGTTTAATCCCTTCATCTAAATCATTAATGTATATTGTAAATAGCTGCAGTCCCAGCACCGAGCCTTGCGGTACCCCACTAGTCACTGCCTGCTGTTCTGAAAGGGACCCGTTAATCCCTACTCTTTGTTTCCTGTCTGCAAACCAATTTTCTATCCATGTCAAACACCCTATCCCCAATACCATGTGACTCTAATTTTTTGCTCACTAATCTCCTGTGTGGGACCTTATCGAATGCTTTCTGAAAGTCCAGGTACACTCCATTCACTGGCTCTCCCTAGTTTCCTAGTTACATCCTCAAAAAATTCCAAAAGATTAGTCTAGCATGATTTCCCCTTCGTAAATCCATGCTGACTCAGATTGATGTGCTGCTATTTCTTCTTTTATAATTGACTCCAGCATCATTCCCCCACCACCGATGTCAGGCTATGGACTATAAATACCTGTATTCTCTCTCCCATATTTCTTAAAACGTGGGATAACATTAGCTCCCCTCCAATCCCCAGGAACTGTTCCTGAATCGATAGAACATTGGAAAATGATCACCAATGTGTCCATGATTTCTAGAGCCTGTTCCTTAAGTACCCTTGGATGCAGACCAGCAGACTCTGGGGATGGATAAAGATTGATGGGCAATTGAGTTGTGCCAAAGGGTTCCGAGCTGAATTGACTTTCTGCCTGTTAATATTTACCCCAGTTCCCTTTTGAATGCCTTGAATCACTTTAGTTTAGTGTTAGAGAAACAGCATGGAAAATGCCCCTCGGCCCAACAATGTGCTCGCTAATCCATCCCTTCACACTATTTCAATCTCATCCATTCCCTACGGTGTTTTAGTTTTAGAGATACAGCAAGGACACAAAGTTCACCGATCAGCGATTTACCCATACTGTAATTTCTATCCTTCACACTGGGAGTAATTTACAGTGGGACAATTAACCAACAAACCTGCACTTCATTGCAATGTGGAGGAAACTGGAGCACCAGATAAAACCCACCGCGGTCATAGGGACAAAGTACCTTATCCGTACAGACAGCACCCGTAGTCAGGATCAAACCCGGCTGCCTGGCGTTTGTAAGGCAGCAACTCTACCTCTGTGCGAGCGTGCTGCCCTGCCCACTGGGGGAAATATTTATGGAGGCCAATTAAACCTGCAGACCCGCAATCTTTTGGGATGTGGGTGGTCACTAGGGCACTGAAAGAACATGCAAGCGGTCACAGAACGTACAGACTCCCACACAGACAGCACCCGAGGTTTGATGGAAAGGCGGGTCTCTGGCGCTGTGAGGCAGCTGTGAGCTCTCCCGCTGCGCCACCGTGCACCACTCCTTGGGTTGTAATCTGGCTCGGCTCATGCATCGTCCATCATGTATAGTCCTTCCACCACTGGATAGCGGGCAACGAAACCGCTTGCACTGTACCTCGGTGCACATGACAAGAATAACCAAAACTAAACTTATTTTATTTCAACATTAAACCAATGGGAATATCCACTGAGCAAGTTTAGAGCCTGAAAACTGTAACTTCCAGTTTCAGGACCTGCTTCTTCACCTCAGACATCAGGGTATTTTACTTCGGAGTCACGTGGAGTGACTTCGTGAAGACCCCGCCAGCACGCATGCGCGGCATATCGTCACGCGCATTTGCACCGGCAGGCTGGGGGGGGGGGGGGAGTGCGCTCTCTCCACCGGCTCCTTCACAAGACCGGCAGGTAAGTATACCTTCTCTTCACACAGGGTGGACAAGGGCCGGAGGACGACGCTGTCGAGGAGCTGAGCTGCGGCCAGCCAACGGCCCTTATCCCCGGAGCTGCAAGGAACGCCGGCAGCTTCAACGCATGGTGGGGGCAGGAATTGCGGAAGTCGGGCGCTCCCGCTGATTCAGGGGAGCGCCTCCGGAGCTGGATGCAACGGGTCCAGACTCCGAGCCCCCGTCCCACAAGAGAAGAAGGGGGGATACAGGTACGTGGCAAGGGGTCTCGCTCTTTACAGGCAACCTCTCCCCGAGCTCCAGAAGACCCGAGGGGGCTGGGCCGGGGGACAGCTGCACGACAGGGGAGCCCTGCAATGAGCAAAACGTACCGTTGCCAGGGAGATGTGCCATAGTGCAGCCTGGCAACATCACTGCTGCGTCAAGTAGGCCTGCTGGAGCAGATACCGCCGACAACACACACCGTCAGGCTGCGGTCAAGGGCGGAGGTGGCAGCAGGAAGCGGTCGGTCAGCTCAGCTCTGGGAGCGGCCGACCATGCGCCTCCACGCCAAAAGATGGGCAAGAGTGGAGGTAAGCCTGCACGGACTCCGGGGAGCCAGGTTCCGGGGGCCGGCGCCGATTCAACTCACCTGCCTTCACATCAGACAGGTGGGCCGCCACAGTCTGGGAGAAGACAGACTAGCGGAGAGTCCGTGCGGGAGTCGTATGATCCTACTTGGGCTGTAGGTCACGACGACCTGCCATTGGACCCTAGACAGCACCCTAAGGGGGTGAGGTCCGATGGTGGAAGCCCCAGTGAGTTCGCAGGGCCTGGGGAAGTCGGCTTGTCCGCTGCATATAGCAGGGACGGTTGCATAGAGCGGTTGGAGCTCTTAGTGGAGCAACTCCTCCAGCGGGACCGGGAACGAGAAGAGCGGGACTCGCGGGCATCCACTAGCCGTGCAAGGACACCACTCAGCATCTCATCGTCTCCAGCCAGAATCATTAATGATTGCCCAGCTGCTGTTTGAAGACAATCCGGGACAGCCAGTGACCGCTGAGCCAGAGCATGAGGAGGATATGCTGGATGTGGTGAGTGAAGTTTGCCGTTTCCACCCAGACAGGTGAACCCCTGCACCACGAATTGGTGGGCACCATTGATTGCCTAATTACGCACCAACTCCAGAGTCAGGTTCTCAATAATACCTTGGAGAAAGGTTCTCCACGGGCATAACGGCGTTTGCTACGACCCTGGTCGGGGATAATGTGTCCAGTAAACAGCAAGATGCACTGGCACTCCTATGCAACGCCCAGTATGAGATAAACTGCCTGCGTAAGAGCTCCATAAAGCCCACACTCAACCCCAAATTCGCGGGGTTGTGCCGACCATTACCGCTCCACCGCCGCATCAGTTGTTTGGAGACCTGTCCGAACAGGTGAAGGGACTGGACAAAGGAGGCCAAAACAGCGGGCCTCATGAAACTCCATCGGCCAGAGTTCACCCATATCACCGGCAACAGCCTAATACAACCTGGGAACCAAGGCTGTCGGACAGGGCACAAAGATCCTACCTACCTCCATCTCAACAAACACAACGACCTTTTAGGGCAAGGCCAACAGCGGCCTGCATGGGAAATGCGGCCGCCGGCCCGTCAACCTCCATAACGTCCACCCGAAGCACCGTATGTACGGAACCGCCGTTAACCATGGAGGTAAGGGGGTCTGGCTCCTCTCACGCCGTAATATCCCCTCCTGCACGAATAGGTGGGTGATTGCGGGCTTCCTTGGACATATGGGAAAACTGTCACCACAGATGAGTTTATTTTACAAAGTGTTCAAGGGTATATAATTTGTTGGAGGTATAAATTCCCCTACCCAGCATTCGCCTCGTAGGAATTTTACTCTATCCCAAAAAGAGGTGGTGGCAGGGCATGCTGAAATTATAAATACGGCTAGCGGAAAAAGGGGTAATTGGCATAACCAAGCATGAACCTATTGAGTTTGAGTCTAATATGTTCACCAGCAGTAAAAAAGAAGGGGATGTCGGATTATAATAGATTTAACTGAGTTGAACACTTTTGTACAATATAACCCATTTCAAAATGGATACTTTTGGAACAGCTAGGCAGATGCTTTACCCAGGGTACTTTATGGCATGCATCGATTTGAAAGATGCATGCTAAACGGTGCCCATCGCTGAGGCTCACAGGGAATTTCTGAAGTTGTCTGGAAGGGTGCATTGCCCAATGGAATCATCACAGCCCTAGGCTGTTTACCAAATTGGTATTTACCTGTATTGGCTCTTCTCCGACAACAAGATTATAGTGATGGCATATTGGATTAAATCCTTATAGTGGGGCAGACCCTCCAATTGGCAATTCAAGGAGTGGCTGCAACCAATGCTCTGCTTGAGAAGCTGGGGTTGTAATCCATGCAGACAAATCAAAGCTGCACCCGGTACGGGTTATGGATTATTTGGGGTTCACCCTAGACACCAATTTAATGAAGATTACCATCCCAACTAATAAAGCTACTGCTATAATAGAAGAGTGCCACAATCTTGCTTGCGCCAGGGTACCGACCATTCGGCAAACAGCAAAAGTTATAGGCAAATTGGTAACTGCATTCCCAGCTGCACGATTCGGACTGCTACACTACCGAAATTTACAAAGATCAAAAATCACAGCAATAAAAAAAAAACAAATGCTGGCCGCTTTGATCGGCCAATTCGGTTACCACCGGAAGCTAGAAATGAGCTACAATGGAGGGTAGATAATATTAAAGAATGTCATTGACCTATTATAGTGAGCAACCCTGATGTTGTGCTACAAACTGACGCAAGCGCACCAGGCTGGGGAGCAACTGGTACGATGTCCAGTTGTGGTGGCAGATGGAACTCTTATGAGTCTACATTCCTGGAGTCACATGGGATAAACTATATAGAAATGCTGGGGGCATTTCATGGACTGCGGGCTTACTGTACTAATTCACGGGATTACACGTCCGCTTTCAAATAGATAATGCTACAGTATTGGCTTACATCAATCATATGGGTGGTATCAGGTCGCTAGTTTGTGATGAATTGGCTAATACAATTTACAATACAATTTGTGCATTGAAAGAAATATTTGGATTACTGCGACCTATTTGCCTGGGAAGCTTAATTCAGTGGCGGACACCAGGTCACGAGTCTTCAATGACAACATTGAGTGGATGTTGAACCCCCAAATTTTGGAGATATTATAGCTCATTTTGGGACACCAGATATTGACCTATTTGGGTCCAGGCTGAACCATCGAATACCAATGTATGTGTTGTGGGAACCAGACCCTGGGGCAATAGCAATGGATGCGTTTTATCCATTGGGGGAAATGGTTTGCTACTCATTTCCCCCATTCTGCCTCACCAGTCGGGTATTGCAGAAAGTTAAACTAGACTCTGCAACTGGCATATTGATCATTCCCGACTGGCCTACACAACCATGGTTGTAGAAATTTTAAAACAACCATGGATGGCGATTGGGAAACATCCCAAATTGATTACTCACCCCATTACGGGGGGGTCAGTCATCCTTGCCATGGTCATTTAAACTTGTTGGCCTGCAGTTTCTGAAAGACCACTCATCCGGTCAGGCATCTCGTCAAGAGCCATAGACCTTATCGCCGCATCATGCCGAGAATCAACTCGGAAACAATACCTCACCCAAATCAGAAAGTGGGAGGCATTCTGTGCCCGGACCAACAAGTCTTCCAACTCGGCAACAATACCTGATGTGTTGGAGTTTCTAGCAGGCCTCCATTTCGATGCTGGCCTCAGCTACAGTGCCATCAACAGCGCCAGGAGTGCGCTGTCCTCATACCTGGATATAGGTGTCGGCTCCAACCACCTGGTGTCTAAACTAATGAGGGGAGTGTTCAACACCAACCCTCCACGACCCAGATATACAGTAACGTGGAATGTGGGGATCGTGCTGACCCTACTGAGGAGCTGGGCTCCAATAGATGAGTTACCATTGAAACAGCTCACCCTCAAGGTGGTGATGCTTATGGCACTGACTACAGCCCAACGAGTCCAGACGTTACAGAAACTGCGACTGGACAGCATGGTGGCCACCCCTGGTCAAATAAATTTATTTGTCAAAGAATTATTAAAACAGCACAGGCCAGGGCGCATGGGCTGCAGTTGGAATTTCGGGCGTACCCTGTAGATGCCACTCTCTGCATAGTCACCCATCTCCACCACTACATCCGAGTTACTGGAGTTATCAGGATGAAGGCACAGGGGCTCCTCATCAGTCATAAACCTCCGCATCATCGGGTGACTACACAGACCATCGCCAGGTGGCTCAGGGTAGTGCTGGATGCAGCAGGAGTTGCTACTGACATTTTTAAGTCTCATTCCACCAGGGCTGCATCCACATCAGCGGCGAGAGCCATGGAGGTGCCCATGGACCACATTATCGCCACCGCGGGCTGGGCCAGTGAAAAAACCTTTCAACGGTTCTATAACAAGCCTCTGGCCGCCCCTACGACATTCGCAGAAGCTATCCTGGGAACCACTCAGTAAATGTCTGTCCCCGAATTAGGGGTTTTTGTTGTTTATTTGATTAATAAATTGTGTTGATTTTTCAGCCAGTTTCGACTGAACTCCATTAACAGCCTTCCTCCATCAGACTGGCGGCAGTGTGATAAGCATGGACGTTGTCCAGGGCGTGAAATCACAGAGCTTTGAAATCTTCACGAAGTCACTCACGTGACTCCGAAGTAAAATAGTAAGATTAAACGAGAACTTACCGAGTTTGAAGGTTGATCTGTATTTTACGAGAAGTCGCGGTGAGGGATTTCGTGCCCACCGCTCCCACCCTCTATCATAAGGTCAACCAGGTAGTTCTACATTTTCATCTTACTATTTGTTAGTCATGGTTTGGTTCTGTGATTCCACACCGCTGCTTTGAAGGATGCCGCGCATGCGTGCTGGCGGGGTCTTCACGAAATCCCTCACCGCGACTCCTCGTAAAATACAGATCAACCTTGAAACTTGGTAAGTTCTCGTTTAATCTTACTATTAAACAATACAACCTCAAATAAGCTCTGAACTACATAGAATATTAATGTTATTATTTCACTATTATTGTTTGTTTGTTTTTTACGTGACATATATATATATATATGTGTGTGTGTGTATGCATCTGTATATATATTTTTGTCGTATTTCTTATGTGTGTGTATATATATATGTGTATTTGTTTTTGTACACACACTGAAGCACTCTTGACTCTTGACTTAACTTTTGCACAAGTTTGTTCACCTGCAAATCTGACAGTCAAAAGCAATCTGCACAACACCATTTATTTCTTTGAAATAAGGCTTCCTGTTTGTAAAACCACTAAGTGAAGGATGCCGCTGTTAGTCCTTCTCTGCTGAACAGGAAACTGCAGATTGACAAGCAGGGCAATTGTACATGAAGCAAATTATGTGTGTGTACGTGAAGTGGGTCACAGGTTTACTCGCCATCTTATTGAAATTACCACTTCTCAGTGTAATCATTTGACCAATATTAGCGTGTGTTTTGTCTTCCAAAACTTAACTTTATTAACCTTGTGAACCTACAATGCACTCCCTCAATAGCAAGAATGTCCTTCCTCAAATTTGGAGACCAAACTGCACACAATACTGCAGGTGCAGTCACACTAGGGCCCTGTACAACTGCAGAAGGACCTCTTTGCTCCCAAACTCAACTTCTCTTGTTATGAAGGCCAACATGCCATTCGCTTTCTTCACTACATACTGTGCCAGCATGCTTACTTTCATTGATTGATGAACCAAAAAAAGATTTCAAGCACGCTCTGAATGAAAAACGATCTTGCCTCTTGAACCTTGTGTGGGATGTTGCTTATTGTCTTGACTTTCTTATCACTTGGGATTCCCAGTTAAGGCTCTGATGAGGCTGCTGGTTACGGTTCAGCCGAGATCCTGACAATGTTACTGAGTGGACAGATTCCTGGTTAACAAACCAACTCGGGTGTTGATTCACATTCTTACTGGCTACTGGTTAATATTCTGGTCAGGTGCCGAGAATTTCAAACTGAGGTCCTGGTTAAAGCTCTGAACAAGTTTCTGATCATAATTTTGTTCTCATTAGTCTGAAAATACAGAGCGGAAACAGACCCTTCAGCCCACTGAGTTCGCACCGACCAGTAATTGCTTGTATACCAGTTCCATCCTACACACGTGGGGAGATTTTTTTACAGAAGCCAATTGACCCACAAACCTGCACGTCTTTGGAGTGTGGGAGGAAACCAGAGCACCCAGAGAAAATCCAAGTGTTCACAGTGAGAATGTATAAACTGCGTACATACATTCTAAGAATTGTATATGTTTCTATAAGATCCCCTGTCATCCTTCTAAATTCCAGTGAGTTCAAGCCCAGTCGACGCGTGCCAGTCCTGCCATCCCGGGAATTAACCTGGTGAATCTACGCTGCACTCCCTCAAAAGTAATAATGTTCTTCCTCAAATTAGGAGACCACAATTGTACACCATACCCCAGAACAGGTCTCACCAGGGCCCGGCACAACTGCAATAGGATAAGAATAGAAAACATAGAAAATAGGTGTAGGAGGAGGCCATTCGACCCTTCGAGCCAGCACCGCCAGTGTCACATAATGTTGTAATATTGCATACGGATGCTTAAATTACTATATAACCTTTACATTTCTCTACTGTAAGTTAGTTCTTAGAACTTGCACCCCGGAGCTGCTGGCTCTGTGTGGCGAATACTAAGAACTCTGCAGCGCTGTACTAGAATTATTAAGTTGTAACAAGTGTTTGTGTCGAGTTTTATTAAACTAAAGATTGGCGTAAAAGAATCCAATTCCTCATGAGCTTCGCGCTTGTGATATGCGCTGAGTGCACTTATGTCACATACATTTTGTGTAACCATGCCATGCCACCCCCCCTTTTTGAAAAGCTTCGTACGGGCCTGGTGTATAATATTTTTGACATTGTCATAGGCCTTTCTTACATATGCTGTCACAACGCACTGTAGTCTCTGAACAGCACCAGTCATTTTCCTTGCCCTCCATTTCAGAATAATAGTGTTTTAAGCCGATAACTCGACACTAGTACTGGCTATAAATAAAAAGCGCAGCTTTCCAGCCCTTATCTCGTTGGCCACGCTGGGCTGCACATCGGTGTCAATCTGGTGGATTCTTCCACCTTCCTCTCGTGGTGGGGGTGGGGGGATAAAGAGCGGCCTCACAAGTGGAATAGCCTCGGGCCTCTCTTCACCTAAATCCGGCCCTGCTGGGGATTCGCAAAGATTGATGGGCAATTGAGTTGGGCCAAAGGGTTCCGTGCTGCATGACTTTCTGCCTGTTAATATTTACCCAGTTCCCTTTTGAATGCCTTGATCACTTTAGTTTAGTGTTAGAGAAACAGCATGGAAAATGCCCCTCGGCCCAACAAGCGCTCGCTATCCATCCCTTCACACTAATTCAATCTCATCCATTCCCTACGGTGTTTTAGTTTTAGAGATACAGCAAGGACACCAAGTTCACCGATCAGCGATTACCCATACTGTAATTCTATCCTTCACACTGGGGGTAATTTACAGTGGGACAATTAACCAACAAACCTGCACTTCATTGCAATGTGGAGGAAACTGGAGCACCAGGATAAAACCCACACGGTCATAGGGACAAAGTACCTTATCCGTACAGACAGCACCCGTAGTCAGGATCAAACCCGGCTGCCTGGCGTTGTAAGGCAGCAACTCTACCTCTGTGCGAGCGTGCTGCCCTGCCCACTGGGGGAAATATTTATGGAGGCCAATTAACCTGCAGACCCGCACATCTTTGGGATGTGGGTGGTCACTAGGGCACTGAAAGAACACGCAAGCGGTCACAGAACGTACAGACTCCACACAGACAGCACCCGAGGTTTGATGGAAAGCGGGTCTCTGGCGCTGTGAGGCAGCTGTGAGCTCTCCCGCTGCGCCACCGTGCACCACTCCTTGGGTTGTTAATCTGGCTCGGCTCATGCATCGTCCATCATGTATAGTCCTTCCACCACTGGATAGCGTGCAACGAAACCGCTTTTCACTGTACCTCGGTGCACATGACAAGAATAACCAAACTAAACTTATTTTATTTCAACATTAAACCAATGGGAATATCCACTGAGCAAGTTTAGAGCCTGAAAACTGTAACTTCCAGGTTCAGGACCTGCTTCTTCACCTCAGACATCAGGGTATTTTACTTCGGAGTCACGTGAGTGACTTCGTGAAGACCCCGCCAGCACGCATGCGCGGCATATCGTCACGCGCATTTGCACCGGCAGGCTGGGGGGGGGGGGGGGGGGGAGTGCGCTCTCTCCACCGGCTCCTTCACAAGACCGGCAGGTAAGTATTACCTTCTCTTCACAGCATGGACAAGGGCTGGAGGGACGACACTGTCGAGGAGCTGAGCTGCGGCCAGCCAACGGCCCTTGTCCCCGGAGCTGCAAGGAACGCCGGCAGCTTCAACGCATGGTGGGGGCAGGAATGCGGAAGTCGGGCGCTCCCGCTGATTCAGGGGCCGACTCACCCGAATGGGTTACCGCTCCGGAGCTGGATGCAACGGGTCCAGACTCCGAGCCCCCGTCCCCCAAGAGAAGAAGGGGGGATACAGGTACGTGGCAAGGGGTCTCGCTCTTTACAGGCAACCTCTCCCCGAGCTCCAGAAGACCCGAGGGGGCTGGGCCGGGGGACAGCCGCACGACAGGGGAGCCCTGCAATGTGCACAAACGTACCACAGCCAGGGAGATGTGCCGTAGTGCAGCCTGGCAACATCACTGCTGCGTCGAGTAGGCCTGCTGGAGCAGATACCGCCGACAACACACCCCGTCAGGCTGCGGTCAAGGGCGGAGGTGGCAGCAGGAAGCGGTCGGTCAGCTCAGCTCTGGGAGCGGCCGACCATGCGCCTCCACGCCAAAAGATGGGCAAGAGTGGAGGTAAGCCTGCACGGACTCCGGGGAGCCAGGTTCCGGGGGGCCGGCGCTGATTCAACTCACCTGCCTTCATATCAAACAGGTGGGCCGCCACAGTCTCGGAGAAGACAGACTAGCGGAGAGTCCGTGCGGGAGTCGTATGATCCTACTTGGGCTGTAGGTCACGACGACCTGCCATTGGACCCTAGACAGCACCTTATGGAGGTGTGGTCCGATGGTGGAAGCCCCAGTGAGTTCGCAGGGCCTGGGGAAGTCGGCTTGTCCGCTGCATATAGCAGGGACGGTCGCATAGAGCGGTTGGAGCTCTTAGTGGTGCAACACCTCCAGCGGGACCGGGAACGAGAAGAGCGGGACTCGCGGGCATCCACTAGCCATGCAAGGACACGACTCAGCACCTCATCGTCTCCAGCCAGAAGCATTAATGATTGCCCAGCTGCTGTGTTTGAAGACGACCCGGGACAGCCAGTGACCGCTGAGCCAGAGCATGAGGAGGATATGCTGGATGTGGTGAGTGAAGTTTGCCATTTCCACCCAGACAGGTGAACCCTGCACCACGAATTGGCGGGCACCATTGATTGCCTAATTACGCACCAACTCCGGAGTCAGGTTCTCAATAATACCTTGGAGAAAGGTTCTCCATGGGCATAACGGCGTTTGCTAGGATCCTGGTCGGGGATAATGTGTCCAGTAAACAGCAAGATGCACTGGCACTCCTATGCAACGCCCAGTATGAGATAAACTGCCTGCGTAAGAGCTCCATATAGCCCACACTCAACCCCAAATTCGCGGGGTTGTGCCGACCATTACCGCTCCACCGCCGCATCAGTTGTTTGGAGACCTGTCCGAACAGGTGAAGGGACTGGACAAAGGAGGCCAAAACAGCGGGCCTCATGAAACTCCATCGGCCAGACTTCACCCATATCACCGGCAACAGCCTAATACAACCTGGGAACCAAGGCTGCCGGACAGGGCACAAAGATCCTACCTACCTCCATCTCAACAAACACAACGACCTTTTAGGGCAAGGCCAACAGCGGCCTGCATGGGAAATGCGGCCGCCGGCCCGTCAACCTCCATAACGTCCACCCGAAGCACCGTATGTACGGAACCGCCGTTAACCATGGAGGTAAGGGGGTCTGGCTCCTCTCACGCCGTAGTATCCTCTCCTGCACGAATAGGTGGGCGATTGCGGGCTTCCTTGGACATATGGGAAAACTGTCACCACAGATGAGTTTATTTTACAAAGTGTTCAAGGGTAATATAATTTGTTGGAGGTATAAATTCCCCTACCCAGCATTCGCCTCGTAGGAATTTTACTCTATCCCAAAAAGAGGTGGTGGCAGGGCATGCTGAAATGATACGGCTAGCAGAAAAAGGGGTAATTGGCATAACCAAGCATGAACCTATTGAGTTTGAGTCTAATATGTTCACCAGCAGTAAAAAAGAAGGGGGATGTCGGATTATAATAGATTTAACTGAGTTGAACACTTTTGTACAATATACCCATTTCAAAATGGATACTTTTGGAACAGCTAGGCAGATGCTTTACCCAGGGTACTTTATGGCATGCATCAATTTGAAAGATGCATGCTAAACGGTGCCCATCGCTGAGGCTCACAGGGAATTTCTGAAGTTGTCTGGAAGGGTGCATTGCCCAATGGAATCATCACAGCCCTAGGCTGTTTACCAAATTGGTATTTACCTGTATTGGCTCTTCTCCGACAACAAGATTATAGTGATGGCATATTGGATGAAATCCTTATAGTGGGGCAGACCCTCCAATTGGCAATTCAAGGAGTGGCTGCAACCAAGGCTCTGCTTGAGGAGCTGGGGTTGTAATCCATCCAGACAAATCAAAGCTGCACCCGGTACGGGTTATGGATTATTTGGGGTTCACCCTAGACACCAATTTAATGAAGATTACCATCCTAACTAATAAAGCTACTGCTATAATAGAAGAGTGCCACAATCTTGCTTGCGCCAGGGTACCGACCATTCGGCAAACAGCAAAAGTTATAGGCAAATTGGTAACTGCATTCCCAGCTGCACGATTCGGACCGCTACACCTCCGAAATTTACAAAGATCAAAAATCACAGCATTAAAAAACAAAACAAATGCTGGCCGCTTTGATCGGCCAATTCGGTTACCACCGGAAGCTAGAAATGAGCTACAATGGAGGGTAGATAATATTAAAGAATGTCATTGACCTATTATAGTGAGCAACCCTGATGTTGTGCTACAAACTGACGCAAGCGCACCAGGCTGGGGAGCAACTGGTACGATGTCCAGTTGTGGTGGCAGATGGAACTCTCATGAGTCTACATTCCTGGAGTAACATGGGATAAACTATATAGAAATGCTGGGGGCATTTCATGGACTGCGGGCTTACTGTACTAATTCACGGGATTACATGTCCGCTTTCAAATAGATAATGCTACAGTAGTGGCTTACATCAATCATATGGGTGGTATCAGGTCGCTAGTTTGTGATGAATTGGCTAATACAATTTACAATACAATTTGTGCATTGAAAGAAATATTTGGATTACTGCGACCTATTTGCCTGGGAAGCTTAATTCAGTGGCGGACACCAGGTCACGAGTCTTCAATGACAACATTGAGTGGATGTTGAACCCCCAAATTTTGGAGATATTATAGCTCATTTTGGGACACCAGATATTGACCTATTTGGGTCCAGGCTGAACCATCGAATACCAACGTATGTGTTGTGGGAACCAGACCCTGGGGCAATAGCAATGGATGCGTTTTATCCATTGGGGGAAATGGTTTGCTACGCATTTCCCCCATTCTGCCTCACCAGTCGGGTATTGCAGAAAGTTAAACTAGACTCTGCAACTGGCATATTGATCATTCCCGACTGGCCTACACAACCATGGTACCCGATGGTTGTAGAAATTTTAAAACAACCATGGATGGCGAATGGGAAACATCCCAAATTGATTACTCACCCCATTACGGGGGGGTCAGTCATCCTTGCCATGGTCATTTAAACTTGTTGGCCTGCAGTTTCTGAAAGACCACTCATCCGGGCAGGCATCTCGTCAAGAGCCATAGACCTTATCGCCGCATCATGCCGAGAATCAACTCGGAAACAATACCTCACCCAAATCAGAAAGTGGGAGGCATTCTGTGCCCGGACCAACAAGTCTTCCAACTCGGCAACAATACCTGATGTGTTGGAGTTTCTAGCAGGCCTCCATTTCGATGCTGGCCTCAGCTACAGTGCCATCAACAGCGCCAGGAGTGCGCTGTCCTCATACCTGGATATAGGTGTCGGCTCCAACCACCTGGTGTCTAAACTAATGAGGGGAGTGTTCAACACACAACCCTCCACGACCCAGATATACAGTAACGTGGAATGTGGGGATCGTGCTGACCCTACTGAGGAGCTGGGCTCCAATAGATGAGTTACCATTGAAACAGCTCACCCTCAAGGTGGTGATGCTTATGGCACTGACTACAGCCCAACGAGTCCAGACGTTACAGAAACTGCGACTGGACAGCATGGTGGCCACCCCTGGTCAAATAAATTTATTTGTCAAAGAATTATTAAAACAGCACAGGCCAGGGGCGCATGGGCTGCAGTTGGAATTTCGGCGTACCCTGTAGATGCCACTCTCTGCATAGTCACCCATCTCCACCACTACATCCGAGTTACTGGAGTTATCAGGATGAAGGAACAGGGCTCCTCATCAGTCATAAACCTCCGCATCATCGGGTGACTACACAGACCATCGCCAGGTGGCTCAGGGTAGTGCTGGATGCAGCAGGAGTTGCTACTGACATTTTTTAAGTCTCATTCCACCAGGGCTGCATCCACATCAGCGGCGAGAGCCATGGAGGTGCCCATGGACCACATTCTCGCCACCGCGGGCTGGGCCAGTGAAAAAACCTTTCAACGTTCTATAACAAGCCTCTGGCCGCCCCTACGACATTCGCAGAAGCTATCCTGGTAACCACTCAGTAAATGTCTGTCCCCGAATTAGGGGTTTTTGTTGTTTATTTGATTAATACATTGTGTTGATTTTTCAGCCAGTTTCGACTGAACTCCATTAACAGCCTTCCTCCATCAGACTGGCGGCAGTGTGATAAGCATGGACGTTGTCCAGGGCGTGAAATCACAGAGCTTTGAAATCTTCACGAAGTCACTCACGTGACTCCGAAGTAAAATAGTAAGATTAAACGAGAACTTACCAAGTTTGAAGGTTGATCTGTATTTTACGAGAAGTCGCGGTGAGGGATTTCGTGCCCACCGCTCCCACCCTCTATCATAAGGTCAACCAGGTAGTTCTACGTTTTTCATCTTACTATTTGTTAGTCATGGTTTGGTTCTGTGATTCCACACCGCTGCTTTGAAGGATGCCGCGCATGCGTGCTGGCGGGGTCTTCACGAAATCCCTCACCGCGACTCCTCGTAAAATACAGATCAACCTTGAAACTTGGTAAGTTCTCGTTTAATCTTACTATTAAACAATACAACCTCAAATAAGCTCTGAACTACATAGAATATTAATGTTATTATTTCACTATTATTGTTTGTTTGTTTTTTACGTGACCCATATATATATATGTGTGTGTGTGTATGCATCTGTATATATATTTTTGTCGTATTTCTTATGTGTGTGTGTGTGTGTGTGTATATATATATATATATATATATATATATATGTGTATTTGTTTTTGTATACACACTGAAGCACTCTTGACTCTTGACTTAACTTTTGCACAAGTTTGTTCACCTGCAAATCTGACAGTCAAAAGCAATCTGCACAACACCATTTATTTCTTTGAAATAAGGCTTCCTGTTTGTAAAACCACTAAGTGAAGGATGCCGCTGTTAGTCCTTCTCTGCTGAACAGGAAACTGCAGATTGACAAGCAGGGCAATTGTACATGAAGCAAATTATGTGTGTGTACGTGAAGTGGGTCACAGGTTTACTCGCCATCTTATTGAAATGACCACTTCTCAGTGTGATCATTTGACCAATATTAGCGTGTGTTTTGTCTTCCAAAACTTAACTTTATTAACCTTGTGAACCTACAATGCACTCCCTCAATAGCAAGAATGTCCTTCCTCAAATTTGGAGACCAAACTGCACACAATACTGCAGGTGCAGTCACACTAGGGCCCTGTACAACTGCAGAAGGACCTATTTGCTCCCAAACTCAACTTCTCTTGTTATGAAGGCCAACATGCCATTCGCTTTCTTCACTACATACTGTGCCAGCATGCTTACTTTCATTGATTGATGAACCAAAAAAAGATTTCAAGCACGCTCTGAATGAAAAAGATCTTGCCTCTTGAACCTTGTGTGGGATGTTGCTTATTGTCTTGACTTTCTTATCACTTGGGATTCCCAGTTAAGGCTCTGATGAGGCTGCTGGTTACGGTTCAGCCGAGATCCTGACAATGTTACTGAGTGGACAGATTCCTGGTTAACAAACCAACTCGGGTGTTGATTCACATTCTTACTGGCTACTGGTTAATATTCTGGTCAGGTGCCGAGAATTTCAAACTGAGGTCCTGGTTAAAGCTCTGAACAAGTTTCTGATCATAATTTTGTTCTCATTAGTCTGAAAATACAGAGCGGAAACAGACCCTTCAGCCCACTGAGTTCGCACCGACCAGTAATTGCTTGTATACCAGTTCCATCCTACACACGTGGGTGATTTATTTACAGAAGCCAATTGACCCACAAACCTGCACGTCTTTGGAGTGTGGGAGGAAACCAGAGCACCCAGAGAAAATCCAAGTGTTCACAGTGAGAATGTATAAACTGCGTACATACATTCTAAGAATTGTATATGTTTCTATAAGATCCCCTGTCATCCTTCTAAATTCCAGTGAGTTCAAGCCCAGTCGACGCGTGCCAGTCCTGCCATCCCGGGAATTAACCTGGTGAATCTACGCTGCACTCCCTCAAAAGTAATAATGTTCTTCCTCAAATTAGGAGACCACAATTGTACACCATACCCCAGAACAGGTCTCACCAGGGCCCGGCACAACTGCAATAGGATAAGAATAGAAAACATAGAAAATAGGTGTAGGAGGAGGCCATTCGACCCTTCGAGCCAGCACCGCCAGTGTCACATAATGTTGTAATATTGCATACGGATGCTTAAATTACTATATAACCTTTACATTTTCTCTACTGTAAGTTAGTTTTTAGAACTTGCACCCCGGAGCTGCTGGCTCTGTGTGGCGAATACTAAGAACTCTGCAGCGCTGTACTAGAATTATTAAGTTGTAACAAGTGTTTGTGTCGAGTTTTATTAAACTAAAAGATTGGCGTAAAAGAATCCAATTCCTCATGAGCTTCGCGCTTGTGATATGCGCTGAGTGCACTTATGTCACATACATTTTGTGTAACCATGCCATGCCACCCCCCCTTTTTGAAAAGCTTCGTACGGGCCTGGTGTATAATATTTTTTGACATTGTCATAGGCCTTTCTTACATATGCTGTCACAACGCACTGTAGTCTCTGAACAGCACCATTCATTTCCTTGCCCTCCATTTCAGAATAATAGTGTTTTAAGCCGATAACTCGACACTAGTACTGGCTATAAATAAAAAGCGCAGCTTTCGCAGCCCCTTATCTCATTGGCCACGCTCGGCTGCACATCGGGGTCAATCTGGTGGATTCTTCCACCTTCCTCTCGTGGTGGGGGTGGGGGGATAAAGAGCGGCCTCACAAGTGGAATAGCCTCGGGCCTCTCTTCACCTAAATCCGGCCCTGCTGGGGATTCGCAAAGATTGATGGGCAATTGAGTTGGGCCAAAGGGTTCCGTGCTGCATGACTTTCTGCCTGTTAATATTTACCCAGTTCCCTTTTGAATGCCTTGATCACTTTAGTTTAGTGTTAGAGAAACAGCATGGAAAATGCCCCTCGGCCCAACAAGCGCTCGCTATCCATCCCTTCACACTAATTCAATCTCATCCATTCCCTACGGTTGTTTTAGTTTTAGAGATAGAGCATGGAAACAGATTCTTCAGCGCACAAAGTTCACCGATCAGCGATTACCCACACTGTAATTCTATCCTCCACACTGGGGGTAATTTACAGTGGGACAATTAACTAACAAACCTGCACTTCATTGGAATGTGGAGGTAACTGGAGCACCAGGATAAAACCCACGCGGTCACAGGGAGAATGTACAATCTCCGTACAGCCAGCACCCGTAGTCAGGATCGAACCCGACTGCCTGGCGTTGTAAGGCAGCAACTCTACCTCTGTGCTAGCGTGCTGCCCTGCCCACTGGGGGAAATATTTATGGAGGCCAATTAACCTGCAGACCCGCACATGTTTGGGATGTGGGTGGTCACTAGGGCACTGAAAGAACACGCAAGCGGTCACAGAACGTACAGACTCCACACAGACAGCACCCGAGGTTTGATGGAAAGCGGGTCTCTGGCGCTGTGAGGCAGCAACTCTCCCGCTGCGCCACCGTGCACCACTCCTTGGGTTGTTAATCTGGCTCGGCTCATGCATCGTCCATCATGTATAGTCCTTCCACCACTGGATAGCGGGCAACGAAACAGCTTTTCACTGTACCTCGGTGCACATGACAAGAATAACCAAACTAAACTTATTTTACTTCAACATTAAACCAGTGGGAATATCCACTGAGCAGGTTTAGAGACTGAAAACTGTAACTTCCAGGTTCAGGACCTGCTTCTTCACCTCAGACATCAGGCTATTAAACAATACAACCTCAAATAAGCTCTGAACTACATAGACTATATTGTTATTATATCACTATTATTGTTTGTTTGTTTTTTATGTATGTATATGTATATGTGTGTGTGTGTGTGTGTGTGTGTGTGTGTGTGTGTGTGTGCGTGTACATCTATATATATATACACATACATGCACACATACAAACATATATATATATATATATGTATATATGCACACACTGAACATTTTTGTCTTATTTGTTATAAATGTGTGTGTGTCTGTACATATGTGCTTTGTTTTTGTACACACACTAAAGCACTCTTGACTCTTGACTTAACTTTTGCACAAGTTTGTTCACCTGCAAATCTGACAGTCGGAAGCAATCTGCACAACGCCCTTTATTTCTTTGAAATAAGGCTTCCTGTTTGTAAAACCACTGAGTGAAGGATGCCGCTTTTAGTCCTGCGCTGCTGAACAGGAAACTGCAGATTGACAAGCAGGGGCAATTGTACATGAAGCAAATTATGTGTTTGTACGTGAAGTGGGTCACAGGTTACTCGCCATCTTATTGAAATGACCACGTCTCAGTGTCATCATTTGACCAATATGAGCGTGTGTTTTGCTTTCCAAAATTAAACTTTATACAGAATAAATAATACATAGAAAAAGGAAAACTATAGAAGAAACTCCCTAAGATGTAAAAGAGTCAAAAAGTATTGAAACAAGATCTTCAACCCACCAAGTTAATGCTGACCATCAAACACCACAGTGGCACAACAGTAGAGTTGCAGCCTTGCAGTGCCAGAGTACCGGGTTCGATCCTCACTATGGGTGCTGTCTGTACATGTGTCTACATAATCTTGAATGAAAAATGCAGCATGGAAACAGGCCATTTGGCCCATTGAATCCATGCCGACCATTGATAATCCGTTCACATAATGGCGGCAATTTACAGAGACATTTGACAATAGACAATAGACAATAGGTGCAGGAGTAGGCCATTCGGCCTTTCGAGCCAGCACCGCCATTCAATATGATCGTGGCTGATCATCCCCAACCAGTATGCCGTTCCTCCCTTCTCCCCATATCCCCTGACTCCGCTATTATTAAGAGCCCTATCTTGCTCTCTCTTGAAAGTATCCAGAGAACCCGCCCCCCCCCCCCCGCCCTCTGAGGCAGAGAATTCCACAGACTCACCACTCTCTGTGAGAAAATGTGTTTCATCGTCTCCGTTCTAAATGGCTTGCTCCATATTCTTAAACTGTGGCCCCTGGTTCTGGACTCCAACACTGGGAACATGTTTCCTGCCTCTAGCGTGTCCAAGCCCTTAACAATCTTATATGTTTCAATGAGATACCCTCTCATCCTTCTAAACTCCAGATTGTACAAGCCCAGCCACTCCATTCTCTCAGCATTTGACAGTCCCGCCAGTCTGGGAATTAACCTTGTAAACGTACGCTGCACTCCCTCAATAGCAAGAATGTCCTTCCTCAAATTAGGGACCAAAACTGCACATAATACTCCAGGCGTGGTCTCACTGGGGCTCTGTACAACTGCAGAAGGACCTCTTTGCTCCTATATTCGATTCTTCTTGTTATAAAAGCCAACATGCCATTCGCTTTCTTCGCTACCTGCTGTACCTGCATGCACACTTTCATAGACTGATGTACAAGGACACCCAGATCCCATTGTACTTCCCCTTTTCCCAAATTGAGGATCAATTAACCTACAAACCTGCACATCTTTGGGGCGTGGGAGGAAACCAGAGCACCCGGAACAAACTCATGTGTTCAGAGGGAGAACAATCAACAACACTTCAGATCAGGATCGAACCCGGGAATCAGGCGCTCTGTGAAGCCTCAACCAGCTGCGCCATTGTGCCACCATCTTGAGGCTCAAGGTTAAAAACTGTTCATACTGTATGACGGCTGATTTAGAGGTAACATGGACTTTGTTCTACAAGACTGTATCAGCCTTTGAGTCTTGTGGTTTAAGCCATGGTTCCTGCAGAATGGAAACAGACACTTTGCCCCACGAGCCAGCACCGAATAAGTGTTTGCTCATCTCCGTTTTGCATGGCCTAACCCTTATTCTTAAACTGTGGCCCCTGGGTCTGGATTCCCCCAACATTGGGAACACGTTTCCTGCCTGTAGCGTGTCCAAACCCTTAATAATCTTATATGATTCAATAAGATCCCCTCTCATTCTTCTAAATTCCAGATTGTACAAGCCCAGCCGCTCCATTCTCTCAGCATATGACAGTCCCGCCATCCCGGGAATTAACCTTGTGAACCTACGCTGCACTCCCTCAATAGCAAGAATGTCCTTCCTCAAATTTGGAGACCAAAACTGCACACAATACTGCAGGTGTGGTCACACAAGGGCCCTGTACAACTGCAGGACCTATTTGCTCCTAAACTCAACTTCTCTTGTTATGAAGGCCAACATGCCATTCGCTTTCTTCATTGCCTGCTGAGCCTGGATGCTTCCTTTCATTGCCGGATGTACAAAGAAAAGATTTGAAGCACGCTCTGAATGAAAACAATCTTGTCCAGTGACTCTTGTGTAGGATGTTGCTTATTCTCTTGACTTTGTTATCACTTGGATTCCCAGTTAAGGCTCTGATGAGGCTGCTGGTTACGGTTCAGCCGAGATTATGACAATGTTACTGAATGGACAGATTCCTGGTTAACAAACCAACTCGGGTGTTCATTCACATTCTTACTGGCTACTGTTTAATATTCTGGTCCGGTGCCGAGAAGTTTCAAACTGAAGTCGTGGTTAAAGCTCTGAGCAAGTTTCTTATCATAATGTTGTTTTCATTAGTTTGGAAATACAGTGCGGAAACAGACCCTTGAGCCCACTGAGTTCGCCCCGACCAGCAATCACTTCTACACCAGTTCCATCCTACACGCGTGGGGAGATTTTTTTACAGAAGTCAATTGACCCACAAACCTGCAAGTCTTTGGAGTGTGGGAGGAAACCAGAGCACCCGGAGAAAACCCAAGTGTTCACAGGGAGAATGTATAAACTGCGTACTGACCGCACCTGCAGTCAGGATTAAACCCGGCTCTCTGGCGCTGTGAGGCTGCAACTCTACCACTGCTCCACTGTGCCGCCCGCGACCAGAGTTCTGACTATGTCTCTGATCAGGTATCTGGTTAAGGTTTTGAGCAGGTTGTTCGTTCGAGTTCGGAAAGAGTTTCCATTCAATGCGCTGAGATGGTTTTTGGTCACAATGCAAGCCATCATGCCATTGGCTTTCGTCACTGCCAGCTGTACCTGCATGCTTACTTTCAGTGACTGATGTACAAGCACATCCTGGTCTTGTTGCACCTCCCCTTCCTCTACCCTGACACCATTTAAATTTTAATCTTCCTTCCGGTTCTTGCACCTCATTTTTAATTCGTAATAGCTCCACACATAAGTGTTGTATGTGGCAATAAATGTACTAACTAATTTAATTTAATTTAATTTAAATAAAATATTAATTTGTCCACATCATACTGCATATGCCATGCTTCTGCCCAATCACTCAATCTATCCAAGTCAACCTGCAGCCTCATAGCATCCTCCTCGCAGCTCACACTGCCACCCAGCTTTGTGTCATCCGCAAACTCAGAGATGTTACGTTTAATTCCCATGTCTAAATTGTTAATATATTTAGTGAACAACTGGGGTCCCAGCACAGTGCCTTGCGTCACCCCACTAGTCAATGCCTGCCATTCTGAAAATGACCCATTATTTCCTACTCTTTGTTTCCTGACTGCCAACCAGTTCTCTATCCATGTCAATACCCTACCCCCAATAACACCTGCTTTAATCTTCACTTCCGGTGGCTATCAAAGGATGCTAGAGGATACACGCCACTGTCATCCGTGAAAAAAAAAATTCTCTCAAAAATAGTCTAGCATTAACGGACCCAATCCATCACTGCTGCCAAATGCTGCTGCATCTTGCAACTGCCGTCTTTCCCCACCGATGTTGTGGCTAACTGACGTCATCCCCGCGTCTAGTTATTGGCTGCTACAACACGCAGGAACCCACCAGAGTCGAAAAATCGAAAAGGGCGTGACACTAACGATAGGAGACCTCCCTGACAGTACTCTGGCTCAGACCATCTGTCCAGGGGAAAGCCTCATCCCAAAGTATACCAAACACCACCTGACTAAGTGGAGAAAAAATGAAGAACTATTTCACGTATGAAATGCTTTAGTGAAGACAAACCAGTATGATTCAATTCTGAATTAGAAATTCAACCTGGAATTCTAATCTAATATAATTAAGGCTAAAAAAAATATCCTGAAGAAAGAAAATCTTACAGAAAGTGTACTTATATTCCCAAAGTTTTGAATTAACGATAAAATTGTCCCCCACTGTTCACTTTGAAAAAAGGCTATTGAAAAAAAAAAAAAAAAGGGCTGAGTCCTGTGGAGAAACGTTCTACTGGACCAACAGGGCTGCCTAGTATAAAAAAAACCTTGAACACTACCTTGACTAAAGTCCCTCGTCATGCACGGTTTTGAGCCGCCTTCCCAAGCTGGTTGCCAGAAAGGGATGAACAAACGGATTAACTGGTGTTCACTAAAATAACAGAAATGTGTACTCCACTAGAAGGTCGCCAGAGAAGACCAAAAACCAAGTATTCCCGAAGGAACGAAGACAAAAGATGTCAATCCTCGAGAATTCCTACTCATAACCTTCAAACCTACAGTTCAGGACACAGTTCTCTGGAATTAACGTGTCCTTATTAGCCCGCAGAATTCCACATAATATGGTCAGACAAGACAAATGCCCCCCAAGGGGCCTTGCACAACTAGATCGCTATAAAGCTACAATATTACTACGTCTAGGAGATGCCTGCCCTCGAGAAACAGAAACGTGGGTTTTGAAGACAAAGAATCATATCTACTGAGATTAACCCAGCAGAAATTCCTCCAGGAACCGGAAAGCATTTATAAGAGGCTAAAAGTCTTCTGAGGGGAGTGAAAATGAGATACGGCCTGAATTATCCAGCTACTTAAAGAGTTACTTTCCAACAACAAAATATTTCTTTTATTTGCCAATCCAGCAAGCACTGACTTTGGCACGGCAGATCAAGACCTGAGAAGCCCCTACCATCGAATAATACTTGACTTTTACGGACTTTACAAGAATCCTCAAGACTCTGCAAGACTTCATAAGACAACGCAGTGGACGCAGAATTAGGACAATCTGCCATTCGGATGGAAGCTGAGAAAGCGGATTGGAAAACCTCACGTGGATACTAACACATTACTAATATAAATAACTAACACATATTAAAGTCACACCGTTATCTGCGTTATCAGTATCACTTTTACTAATTAAAGATCTATTGTTTTGTGAGCAGGTACCTGATCGAATTAGTCATAATCTGTTATCTGACCAGGTGTGGTCGGAATGATTAGAGTCAAATATAGGGATGGAGATTCATTGGAGACTAGGACTTTAACGGAACGTTCCTTTTACACCAGCAAATTTTCATTTTACATTCTGTGGACTTCTTGTTTTCCTTTTGTTTATGGGTTTTTTTTTGCCCCCTTTTTTTAATATTAATTAGATTTTTAAATAAAGTTTATGGGGGAAGCATGATATGTATTTCTATATCTTTAATGGCAGAGTATTATAATTTGAATAATTATATTGCTTGCTTTTTTTTCCCTTTCTTTTTTTACGATGTTTACCCCCCGGTAAAATATTATTATGGAATAATAATTCCAAAAACCTGGGAGCTGGTTAAGTTACTAACATCAACGACGGAAGTCGGTAGATGGTTAGCCATGCTAGCACTAACTGCAACAATTCTAGATGTAGTTTTTTCTTTCTTTATGCACAATACTAACTTCTTAATCTATCCCATGTTTCTTTTAATTTTATAAACTATTATAGTTTTTTTTCAGTTGAACCCTGATCGTGGGGAGTTATACATTGGATCAAAGGAGATATATACGTGAGAGACATTTACAAGACTTAAAATTCATCTATTCGATATTCAGGTGTAAGGTCGGGTCTGTCGGGCTGAACCATAGACTCTATTGTAGACCTCCACAGTCAAAAGATGCAAGACTTAAAAATGAATATGGGGAATGAGGGAATAACGTTTTGTAGTTGGAATGTTAAAGGTATTAACGAACCGATTAAGAGAGGAAAAGTATGTGCACATTTAAAAGCAATTAAAAATTGCTGTCAGGGGCCATGACAATAAACTCTTTCATTCAAGAAACCCACTTAAAAAAAGATGCTGAACATAGGTTGAAAGCTAAATGGATAGATAAAATGTACCATTCTTCTTTTACGCATAAATCAAGAGGCGTAGCAATATTATTTCGCAAAGGCATTTTATTTAAACATACATCAACTAGAACTGACAACGATGGCAGATACATCATTGTGATAGGAGAATTAAATATACATTAACCAAAATCATTTTCTGTGTAAGTTATTCACTGCATTCTCTATATCTAGCGTGCCTAAGATCGGATGCCCCGCTGAGAAAAAGGGGGCGGCATGGGGGGCCCCCAGGGATTAAGGGGGACCATTGGTGACTAAATCATAAGGTCATAAGTGAAAGGAGCAGAATTAGGCCATTTGCCTGTCCTCATCAAGTCTACTCCGCCATTCAATCACGGCTGATCCATCTCTCCCTCATAACTCCATTCTCCTGCCTTCTCCCCTGACACCCGCACTAATCAAGAATCTATCTATCTCTGCCTTAAAAATATCCACTGACTTGGCCTCCACAGCCTTCTGTGGCAAAGAATTCCACAGATTCACCGCCCTCTTCAGAGATGCTGCCTGCCCCGCTGAGTTAGCCCAGTATTTTGTGTCTCTCGTCAGCAAGACTATGAGCACAATCACCCCGGTCAGTACAGTGCGTAGAGAACAGCCCGCGGAGTCCATATGCAAGGGGAGCCAATTTTGGCGCAATTTCCCAGTCCCAACTGCAGCTGGCCACAAAGAGCCCGTTGTAACCGCCGCCTGCACCCTTCTCCCCGCCTGGCCCTCTTCACCCCTCGTTCCTCTCACTGGGCCCTTTGTCCAGCGTCTGCCGCCGTCGCCGTCTCCCTCCATCCCCTCTCCGGTTCCCGATCCGTGGGGCGAGCAGGGGCCGGGCTTGGCGGCCTCCTCTCCTCCGGTGAGCCGGGCCTGTGGCTGGGGTACAGTCGGTGCCCCAGCTTGCTGCGGGGCCTCCAGTGGCCCTCTTCACCGTCGAGGCCCTCCACTGCTCCCCGCCGCGCTCTGATGAACTACCTCGAAGGCCGCGCTCAGCGGCAACCTCTCCGGGATGGTTCTCGTTGCCGCGGCAGTGAGTCAGGCCTGTTCTCAGGTACAGACCATTGGGAAGCAACCTTCTGGTGGGATGGCGTGATAGGTGACGCACTATTGTTGCATTGGGAGAGGCCTGTGTCAGAGGAACAGGTGCAATGGGTGCTCATCAGGTCAGAAGTGATCGGAGCAGAATTAGGCCATTCGGCCCATCAAGTCAACTCCACCATGGCTGATCTATCTCTCCCTCCTAACCCATTCTCCTGCCTTCTTCCCTATCCAGGCCTTTGAGAGGTGCTGGGTGGGTTTAGGAAAGCTCGTGTGCATTTTCAATACAAAACTTACTGCAAACAGTGAGGTGAAGCTGGCGGAGTTCCCATGGGATGTGGACATTGGTACATTTACGCAAGCTGTTTCAAGAGACGTTCATAAAATGTGGAAGAAATTCTTTAGTATATTAACGGAGGAAAATAACTCCATAGGGTGGCAAAACACTTTAACTCCCCCTCCCATTCCCACACTGACCTTTCTGTCCTGGGCCTAACTCGACTGTCAGAGTGAGGCCCAGCGCTAATTGGTGGAACAGCATCTCATATTTCGCTTGGGTATCTTACACCCCAGCGGTATGTACATTGACTTCTCTAAGCCCTTGCTTTCCCTCTCTCTCCATCCCCTCCCCTGTCCCACTTCTCTGACCAGTCTTACTGTCTCCGACTATATTTTATTTTTGCTTTCTTATTGCCTTCTCCCAGCAAACAATGATCTATGCTGCATTTTCCTTCATCTCCATTCTCTTTGTCCTGTTTTCACACCTTACACTTCCTTGACTATGTATCTCCCTCTCCCCTGAAGAAGTGTCGCGACCCTGTAATTTATGCCCCAGCGGTATGAACATTGACTTCTCCAGTTTCCGGTACTCCTCGCTTTCTCCCTCTTTCCCCTCCCCTTCCCAGCTCTCCCACAGCCCGCCGTCTCCGCCTCTTCCCGACCCACCCCCCACCCCCACATCAGTCTCGACCCGAAATGTCACCCATTCCTTCGCTCCCTCGATGCTGCCTCACCCGCTGAGTTTCTCCGGCATTTTTGTCTACCTTCGATTTTTCCAGCATCTGCAGTTCCATCATAAACAAGTGTTCAGATCGTGTTCTGGTGCGCCCAGAGGTGGCATTGAAACGCAGCGTCTCAACCCGAAACATCGACCATTCTTCTGCTTCCACAGATGCTGCCTGACCCACAGAATTCTTCCAGCAGTTTAACTTTTGCTCGGGATTCCGGCATCTGCGGCCTCCACAGTCAGGGTCAGCTGCAGGTCCACACTCTGCAACTGCACGACACCGCCATCACTTGTTTGATAGCAGCACTACAAGCAGGGTAGAACCAGTGGCCCAGATGATAAATAACACACTCTCAATGTTGATAAATGCATGTCAATGAAACCCAGCCACATTAGCCTTGGCCATTATTCTGCATTCAGTGGACCAGAGTACTATGTAAATACTGCACTGTTTTGCCTGACTCTTCTGAAGACTTTTTGTTTCTCTCTAACCTCTTTTGACCTGGAACTGGAAGCAAAATATATGTGTAAGAGGGAACTGCAGATGCTGGTTTAAACCAACAATAGACACAAAGAGCTGGAGTAACTCAGCGGGACAGGCAGCATCTCTGGAGAGAAGGAATAGGTGAAGTTTCGGGTCGAGACCCTTCTTCAGACCGGTTAGGGATATGGGAAACGAGAGATATAGACGGTGATGTGGAGAGATAAAGAACAATGAATGAAAGATATGCAAAAAAGTAACGATGATAAAGGGAACAGGCCATTGTTGGTTGTTTGCAGGGTGAAAATGAGAAGCTGGTGCGACTTGGGTGGGGGAGGGATGGAGAGAGAGGGAATGCCAGGGCTACCTGGAGTTAGAAAAATCAATATTCATACCACTGGCTGTAAGCTGCCCAAGCGGAATATGAGGTGCTGTTCCTCCTTTTTTTATTTATCCTCACTCTGACAATGGAGGAGACCTGGGACAGAAAGATCTGTGTAGGAATCCACAATGTAGGCATTCTCTCCTTCTGTCTATCCCTCCCCCACCCAAGTCGCACCAGCTGCTCGTTTTCACCCAGCAAACAGCTAACAGTGGCCTGTTTCCTTTATCGTCGTTGCGTTTTTGCATATCTTTCATTCATTTTTCTTGATCTTTCCACATCACCGTCTATATCCCTAATTTCCTTTATCCCTAACCAGTCTGAAGGAAGGTCTCGACCCAAAATCACCCATTCCTTCTCTCCAGAGCTGCTGCCTGTCAGGCTGACTTACTCCAGAATAATATACATGTTCCTCCTATTCTGGCCTCCAAGAACAACTAAGATGTTAATTAATCCACTCTTTGGGGCGGTATCGTGAGTTTGCTAGGCTGGGAGATTGTTCCTGAAATCTCCCCATCTTTAACCAGTCAATGTGGTGAAGCCTCGCGGTGGCGTTGTGGTGAAGCCTCGCGGTGGCCCTCTCCCCATATCCCTTGACTCCACTAGCCCCTAGAGCTCTATCTAACTCTCTTAAATCCTTCCAGCGACTTGGCCTCCACTGCCCTCTGTGGCAGGGAATTCCATAAATTTACAACTCTCTGGGTGAAAAAGTTTTTTTCTCACCTCCGTCTTAAATACCTTCCCTTTATTCTAAGACTGTGTGGCCCCTGGTTCTGGATTCGCCCAACATTGAGATCATTTTTCCTGCATCTAGCTTGTCCAGTCCTTTTATAATTTTATATGTTTCTATAAGATCCCCCTCATCCTTCTAAACTCCAGTGAATATAAGCCTAGTCTTTTCAATCTTTCCTCATATGACAGTCCCGCCATCCCAGGGATCAATCTCGTGAACCTACACTGCACTGCCTCAATCACAAGGATGTCCTTCCTCAATTTGGGGGGGGAAGGACAAAAGGGTGAGCTTTGTAAGTTTGTCAGCGCCGTAGGTGGCAGCTATTTGTACACATTGGGTATGCAGCAAAGAACCCCACTGTGCCTAGTCACATGTGATAATAAAGTATTCCTACTCCTATGGATTTCAATCTTATAAGGTCATGTCATAAGTGATAGGAACAGAATTAGGCCATTCGGCCCATTCAATCGTGGCCGATCTATCTCTCCCTCTCAACCCAATTCTCCTGCCTTCTCCCTATAACCCCTGACACCCGCACTAATCAAGAATCTATCTAACCCTGCCTTAAAAATATCCACTGACTTGGCCTCCACAGCTTTCCGTGGCAGAGAATTCCATAGATTCACCACCGTCCGACTAAAGAAATTCCTCCTCATCTCCTACCTATAGGGGCTGTCCCACTCGGGCGACCTAATTGGCGTATTTAGAAGAGTTTGAAAAAATGTGACATGTTGAAGACCTCCTTCGACTATGTAGAAGACCTCCTTCGACCTCCTTCGACCATGTTGAACACTAGCTACGACTAGCTTTGACTAGCTTTGGGTAAATTGGACACCGAATAGTGGAGAGTGAAGATGACCTCCTTCGATCACCTTCGACCTCCCTCCGACTATGATGAAGACTATCTACAGCTACCTTCAACTACCCTCGATTACCTATGACTAACATGCCGACCTACTATGGCCTACTACGACTAAACATACGAGTAAAAAGTATTGATTATTTCCATGGCGGCCTTTTTTTACTCGCGGGCATATTTTAACATATTGAAAAAAACGCCACGAGCTAGCTGAGGCCTCGAGTACGCGGAGACCACTCTCGAGCATGAAGGAGAGTTACGAAGACCTCCTACAACCTCGTGTCGACCATGGTGCGAGTATGAGTCGAGGGCAAGCTCGCCAGAACTCGCGGATTAGGTCGCCCAAGTGGGATAGGCCCTTAAAGTAATGTCCTTTAATTCTGAGCCTATGAGCTAAATTCTACTAGGTGGCACCAGAAAATGCTGCCTCGCCTGCAGCTGTTAGTCCTTTCACCTTTTTGTTATTTTTAGGTTGTCTATTTGTATTTTTTTATATGTTTCTTAGTACACCTTATGTGCGGGGTGGTGGGGGCGTGGTTCAGGGGAAACCATTTTCAGTCACTTACCTGGACAGAGATGCGTCTTTACTCCCTGTCGCATCTTTGCACCCCCTTTGCCTACCAACTGGATAGGCACGGCCTTTCCTACTGGAGACGGCCCAGAGCTTCAGCAGCGGCGCAGGTTCGCCTCTGTCCTGCTTGGCCTGTGGACTTCAGAAGCCGCGGTCTCCGGTAAGAAGCAGCCAATTCATCCTGGCGAGAGGGCCTGTACATCGGGCCGTCCGTAGCGGCCACTGCGGAGGGTTCAAGGCCCGACCACGGGTGAACAAAGAGGAAGCTGACTGAACTTTATTGCCTTCTCCAACAGTGTGAAATGTTGATTCTGCTGTGGGGAATGTTCATGTTAAACTGTAACGTGTATTGTGTTCCATTCATTTGTAGGGCTGTATGGTAACTCAAATTTCAAGGTACCAATTGGAACATATGACAATAAATGTGAACTTTGAACTTGAACTTGAGTCCTAGACATGCACTCTATCCAAGCCTTTTACTATTCGGTAAGTTTCAATGTAGTTCCCCCTCATTCTTCTAAACTCCAGCAAGTACAGGACTATTGCCGACAAACGCTCATCACATGTTACCCCACTCATTCCTGGGATCATTCTTGTAAACGTCCTCTGGACCCTGCCCAGAGCCAAAACACCCTTCCTCAGATTTCGTGGCTAAAACTGCTCACAGTCCTCCAAATACTCCAACTCCAGAATCTTTATACATTAAGTGGAGGAAGAAAGGACTCAACCCGAAACTTCATCCATCCCTTCTCTCCAAAGACGTTGCCTGTCCCGCTGAGTTACATCAGCATTTTGTGTCTATCTTAATACAATAAGTCCCCTTAAGACCAAGTATCGAACTTTGCTTAGTAATACTCCCGTGGAATACCTTGGGTCATTTCCTCAGCAGAGCAGTGCAAACTATGGAAGAAGGAAGTAACAGCAACACACATAATGACCTGAATTGAGTTCATGAGAATTCACGCAACTCCCAATCCCAGTCTGTAGAAGGGACTCAACCCGAAACATCACCTATTCCTTTTCTCCTCTCTCTCTCCATCTCTCCCCTTCCCCTCTTCCTCCCCTCTCCTCTCCCCTCCCCCCCTCTCCCTTTCCTTCCCTCATCTCCCCCACCCCTCTCCACTCACATCCAACTCTTCCCCTCTCCTCTCCCCTCACCTTCCCCACCGCTCTCTACCCCCCCTTATCCCCCTCCCCCCTCTACCACGCCCCCTTCCCCTACCCGTCTCCTCCTTTACACTCCCCGCCATCCTCCACTCCCCAATCTTCATTCCCCTCTCTCACACTTCCCCCTACCCTGTTCTCCCCCTCCCCACTCTCTCCCCATCTCCCCCTCCACCTCCCCACTCTCTCCCCATCTCCCTCTCCCCTCCTCCCCACCTTCCCCCCCCCCCTCACTCACCTATCCTCTCCTCCCACTCCCTCTGTATCTTGCCCTTCGGTCTCTGCTCCTCTCTCTCTGTTTCTCCCCACCCTCTCTCTGCACTAACTCTCTAACCCCCCCGCCCCCCCCCCCCACCTCTAGATGTGCCGCGAGTTGGGGGCTATGCGTCAGTGGATAGGGCGGTTTATGGGGAAAAAGGAGCAAATAATAATATTCATATAATATCAAGGGGGGTAGTTAGCATGTGTGCAGGGTGGTAGTTAGTGTGTGGAACGCGACATGCGCCCGCCGCCCCCCCCCCCCCCCCCCCCACAACCACACATTGGGGGAACAGACCCATCGGGTCTGCACTTGGTGTAGTACTTATTTAAAACTCTACGTGTGTGTGCCGGCATTGTGGGTGTCACATTCCATTTTTCTTTCAGATAACATTTTTTCCCATTGATTCCATAGTCCACCAAAACCAGAAGCTCAAACGCCGCGATTTTTTCCATTTTGCTAGACATTACGCTTTTACATTCACTAATGCACTCCTCATTACATTTAGACATTTTTACGTACACATTTTTTAACGTAATCCCCCCCCCCCATATTTCAAAATCTTAAAAAAATTGAACTGCTCCCACCCATAGAATGTTGGTGAACATTCCATCGTGTGATGTCACAATGCCCAATGCTCACAGATGTCCAATCAGAATGGGTCGAATTTACATATACCTTTGCCCCAGGCACAGCCCCCCCCCCCTCCCCCCCCCTCTCCTGTGTGTCGATCACGTGTGTGGAAATAGAGAAAGAAATTGATAGGAGTGGGAATAGACGGACAGCCCCTACCCCTCCCCCTCCTACTCTACCTCCCCACTCTTTCCCCTCTCTCCCCCACCCCTCTCCTCCTCCATCCACAGGATCTCCCCCTCCCTCCTCCCCTCCTCCCCCCCCCCCACCCCACACCTCTCTCACCCTTTCCCATCCCTCTCCTCCCCCCACCCCTCTCATCCTCCCCCTCTCCATCTCCCTCTCCTCACCCCCTCCCTATCATCCCCTCCACCCACCCCATACCCCTCCCCCCACTCCCTTCCCTCTCCTCCCCCACCCCCTTTCCCCACCTCCCTTCCCTCTCTCACCCCACCCCCTTCCCCCTCCCCCTCCTCACTCTTCCCCCTCCCTCCACACTCTTTTCCCCCTCTCTCCCCTACCCCTCTCCTCCCCCTTTCCATCTCCCTCTCCTCACCACTCTCCCCCTCCTCCGCCCACCCCCATCCTTCTCTCCCCCACCCACCTTCCCTCTCCCCCACCCCTTTCCTCCTACCCATCTGTCCGTCTTCCACCACTCCCCCTACCCCTCCCCCCCTCCCCCTCTCTCCGCACTTCAACATATCTCCCCCTTCCCCCACCCCTCTCCCTCCCCACTCCTCTCCCTCCCCACACCCCACCCTCCCCCACCCCTCTCTCTCCCGTCTCCCTCCCCCTCCCCTTCCCCCTCCCTCCCAACCCATTTTTTCCCTACCCCTCTCTCCCTCTTCCACCACTCCTCCCACCCCCCTACCCTCTCCCAACCTCTCTCCCCACTTCCACCACTTCCCCACCCCTCTCCCCCTCCCTCCCCCATTCTTCCACTTCTCTCCGCCCTTACCCTCACCCCCCCCTACAACCCCCACCTCTCTCCCTCCCCCACGCTCTCTCTCCACCTCCCTATCTCGCCCCACCCTTTCCCTTACCTCTCTCTCCCCTCTTCCACCACTACCCCCCGCCCCCAGCCCCTCCCGCTCTCCCCACTTCCACCACTCCCCCCCTAACACCTCACCCCTCCCCCCACTCTTCCACTTCTATCTCCCCTTCCTGATCCCCACCCCTCTCCATCTCCCTCACACCACCCCTCTCTACCCCTCACTTCCCTCCCTTCCCGTCCCCACTCCTCCCCCTCTCTCTGCTCTCCCCCTTTGCTCCCCACTCTTTCCCCCTCCCCCTACCACTCACCCCCTCCCTCCACACTCTTCCCCTCTCTTTCCACTTCCCCCTCTCCCTCCTCTCTTCCCTCCCTCCCTTCCCACTCTTCCACCTCTCTCCCCCCCTTCCCTATCCCTCTCCCTCCCCACCCCTTTGTGCCTCCCCCACCCTCTCTCTCCCCCTCCCTTCCCCCCGCGCACTCCCCTAGTCCACCTCTCCCTCCCCCACCCCCCTTTTTTCCTTCCCCATCCGTCCTCTCCTCCCGAACGCCCAACCCCACTCTCCTCTCCCCCTCCATCTCCCCTTCCCCTCCTCACACCTCTCCTCACCTCACCATCTCCTCCCCCCACCCCATCCCTCTCTACCCCACCTCCTTCCTCTCCCCCACCCCCATTCCCTCTCTCCCCCCACCCCTTCCCCCTCCCCTTCCACACTCTTCCCCCTCTCTTCCCTATCCCATCTACCCTCCTCCCTCCCTCCCTCCGTCCCCCTCCCCTCTCTCCCTCTCTCCCCCCCCACCCCTCTCTCACACCCCCCCTCCCCGAACCCGAACCCTCACTCACCCCCCCTCCCCCACCCCCTCTCCTCATCCTCCTTCCACATCTCTCCCCTCTCCATCTCCCTCACTCCTCACCCTCTCCCTCCTCCCCTCTCACCCCCTCTCACTCTCCCCACCACTTTGCACCCCCATCTCCCATTTCACCCCTTCACCTTCTCTTTCCACCTCTCCATGCTACCCCTCACCCCTCACTCCCCACTCTTCCCCTCTCCTACCCTCCCCAAATCTCTCCCTCCCCCTTTCACCTCTCTCTACTCCCCCCTCCCCCTCACTCTCCCCCTCTCTCCACTCTTCTCATCTCCTCCTCCTCCACACTCGCCCTCTCTCCTCTCTCTCCCCCTCCATCTCTCTCTCTCCACCTTCTCCCCTCCCCTCATTCCTCCCATCTCCTCTCCCCTCTCCCTTCCCTTTCCTCCCCTATTTCTCCCCTTTCTTCTCCTCTCTCCACCCCCTCTTCCCCTTTGCTCCCCCCTCCGCTTCTCCCCCACCCCTCTTACCCCCCACACCACCCTCCAACTCCGCCCTCCCCCTCTAACGCGCCCTTCCCCTACCACCTGTCCTCTTCACTTACCCTCCCCAGCTCCTCTCCTCCTCATCCCCTCCCCTATCACCCCTTCCCCCTACCTCCTACTCCTCCCATACCCACTCTCTCCTCTTCTCCCCTTCCCCACTCTCTTCCCATATTTCTCCCTCTCCCCTCCTCCCCACCACCTCCCCACCCCTCACTCACCCCCAATCTCCTCAGCTCCACCCCATTCTCCCTCTCTCTTGCCTTCTGTCTCGGCCCCCTCTCTCTCTGTTTCTCCCACTCTCTCTCTGCCCTCCTCTCTGCGCCTGCGAGGTTGGGGGCTGGTTGACTATGCGTCAGTGGATAGGTGCCGGTAATGAGGTTTAAAAAGGAGCAAATTAATAATTTATTATTAATATCAAGGGGGGAACTTAGCATGTGTGGGGTACGCTGCATCACGCGGGGCATCGGCAGCGTGTCAACGGCGTACGTAGCTTTTTAAACTCTGTGTGTGTGGTGTGTGTGTGTTGTGTTGATGTGTGTGTGTTGGTGTGTTTGCGTGTTGTATGCTTGTGTGTTGTGTTTATTGTGGGTTTGTATGGTTCACAAAATGAATTTTGGTTGTCAGGTGGCTGCTTGCTGCCCATTCGTTTGCCTCGCCTTTTTTTCCAAAAAAGTTTGTGTTCACAAAAAAGAACTTTGGTTCTCAGGTGGTGCTTGATGTCCAATTGTTTGCCTCGTCATTTTTTTTCAAAGTTGTGTTCACAAAATGAATTTTAGTTGTCAGGAGGCTGTTGCTATTCCCAATTGTTTTGCCTTGTTTTTTTAAAAAAAAAAATTGTGTTCAAAAATGAGTTTAGGTTGTCCATGTCGGGTGGCTTGCTGCCTAAGAGTTTGCTTGGTCTTTTTTTAAAAAAAAGGTTGTGTGTTTCAAAATGAATTTTGGTTGTCAGGTGCCTGCTTGCTTCCCAATTGGTATGCCTCGACTTTGAAAAAAAGTTTGTGTTACAAACGGATTTTGGTTGTCAGGTGGCTGCTATGCTGTCCCAATTGTTTGCCTGCCTTTTTGAAAATGTTTGTGTACAAAATTGAATTTTGTTTGTCAGGGTGGGCTGCTTGCTGCCCATTGTGTGGCCTCGCCTTTTATTCAAAAAGTTCATGTTCAGGGAAGTGAATTTTTGGTTGTCCAGTTGGCTGCTAAGCTTGCCCAATTGTTTGCTCGCATTTTGAAAAGAATTGTTTCACAAAATGGATTTTGATGTCTAGGTGGCTGCGGCCCAAGTGTTTACAAGCCTTTTTTTTTTAAATTTTGTGTTCACAAAATGGAACTCCAGCTTGCCGCTTGTCAGGTGGCATGCTTGCCTCCCCCCCCCCCCCCCCCCCCCCCCCCCACCCACCCCCCCCCATTGTTTGCCTCGCCTTTTTTAAAAAAAAAAGCTTGTGTTCACATAATGTATTTGGTAAGTCAAGTGGCTGTTCAATTGAGGCTGCGGCCCCATTGTTTGCCATCGCATTAAAAAAAAATAGGTTGTATTAACTAAATGATTTTGGTTGTAGGAGGCTGCTTGCTGCCCTCTTGTTTGCCTTGCCTTTAAAAAAAAAAAAAAAATTTGCGTTCACAAAAATAATTTTTGTAGTCAGGTGGCTGCTTGCTGCCCAATTGTTTGCCTTGCTTTGTTTCAAAAAGTTTGTGTTCACAAACTGAATTTGGATTGTCTGGTGGATGCTTGCTGCCCAATTGTTTGCCTCGCATTTTTTTTTAATGTTTGTGTTCGCAAAATGAATTTTGGTTGTCAGGTGGCTGATTGCTGCCCAATTGTTTGCCTCGCCATTTTTTTTAAAGTTTTTGTTCATTAAATGAATTTTGGTTGTCAGGTGGATGCTTGCTGACCAATTGTTTACCTCGCTTTTTTTGAAAATGTTGTGTTCAAAAATGAAAATTTTGTCTGCTTGATGGCTTCTTGTTTGCCCAATTTTTTGCCTCGCTCTATTGATAAAAGAAGTTTGTGTTCACAAAATGAATTTTGTTTTCAGGTGGATGCTTGCTGCCCAAGTGGTTTGCCTCGATTTATAAAAAAGTTTGTGTTCACAAAATTAATTTTGTACGTCAGGTGGTTGCTTGCTGCCCGATTGTTTGCCTTGCCTTTAAAAAAAAAAAAGTTTGTATTAACTAAATGAATTTTGGTTGTCAGGTGGCTGCTTGCTGCCAAATTGTTGCCTCGCTTTCTTTTTTAAAATTGGGTTTGTGTTATAAATGAATTTTGGGTTGTCAGGTGGCTGCTTGATCCAATTGTTTGCATCCGCCTTAGAAAAACAAGTTTGTATTAGCAAAATGAATATTGTTTGTCAGGGGTGCTTGCTGCCCAATTGTTTTGGCCTTGCCTTAAAAAAAACAGGTTGTATTAACAAAATTAATTTATGTGTTCAGGCGGCTTGCTTGTGCCCAATTGTTTGCCCAGCCTTTTTCAAAATGTTTGTGTGTACAAAATGAATGTTTGTTTGTCAGGTTGGCTGCTTACTGCCGAAACATTGTTTGCCTACGCCTATTTTAACAAAAAGTTTTATTTTCACAAAAATGAATTTTGTTTATGAAGTGGCTGCGTGCTGCCCAATTGTGTTTCCCTTGCTCGCCTTATGTTTCAAAAAAAATAGTTTGTGTTCACAAAAAAAATTTTGTAGTCCAGGTGGCTGCTTGTGCTGCCATTTGTTTCCCACACCTTTTTTTTTTTTGTGTTCACAAAAATGAATTTGCTTGTCAGGTGGCTGCTGTACAATTGATTTTCCCGCTCGCCTTAAAAAAAATAAAAGTTTGTGTTTACACAAAATTGAATTTAGGTTGTCAGTTTGTTCCATTGCTTCCCAATTGTTCAGCTCGCTTTTTTTAATCTTTGTGTAATCAAAATGAATTTTGTTCGTCAAGGGTGCTGCTTGCCTGCCCAATTGTTTTCCCTCTCCATTTTGGAAGAGTTGTGTACAAAATAGATATTGGTACGGGTGGTTGCTTCCTCAAGTGTTTGCCTCACTTTTTTTATTAAAGTTTGTGTTCAGAAAATAATTTTGGTTGTTAGGTGGTTGCTTGCTGCCAAATTTTAGTTGCCCGCCTTTTACAAAAACTGTTTTTTTTTAAAGTTTTTTCCACCAAATGAATTTGGGATGCCATGTAGATGCTTGCAGCGCCAAATTGTTTGCCTCACACTTTTAAAAAAAAAGTTATGTATTAACAATATTGAATTTTGTTTTGTCATGTGGCTGCTTGCTGCCCAATTGTTTGCCTCGCCTTTTTAAAAAAGTTTGTTCACAAAATGAATTTTGTTTGTGAAGTGGCTGTTTGCTGCCCAAATTGTTTCCTCACCTCGCTTTTGTTTCAAAATGTTTGTGTTCACCGAAAATAATTTTTGTTGTCAGGTGGCTGCTTGCTGCCCATTTGCTTTGCCCTCAATCATATTTTTTTTTTTTGTGTTCACAAAATGAATTTTGTTTGTCAGGTGGCTGCGGCCCCATTGTTTGCTTCGCCTTTAAAAAAAATTGCGCTCACAAAATGAATTTAGGTTGTCAGGTCACTCCTTGCTGCCCAATTGTTAAGTTTGTGTTCACAAAATGAATTTTGGTTGTCAGCTGGATGCTTGCTGCCAAATTGTTTGCTCTCGCTATTTTAAAAAAATTGTGTTTTAGCAAAATGAATAATTTGTTTGTCAGGTGGTGCTGCTTGCTGCCCAATTGTTTCCCTCGCCTTTTAAAAAAAAGTTTGTATTAACAAAATGAATTTTGTTTGTCAGGTGGCTTTCTTGCTGCCAATAGTTTGCCCAGCCTTTTTTTAAAAAAAGTTTGTGTTCAAAATGAATGTTTGTTGTCAGATGGCTGCTTGGTGCCCAATTGTTTGCCTCGCCTATTTAAAAAAGTTTTTTATTTTCACAAATTGAATGAATTTTGTTTGTGAATGGTCTGCTTGCTGCCCATTGTGTAGTGGATTGGTTGCTTTGGTTGCTTGCTGCAATTTTTGCCGTTTCGCTATTTAATCAAAAAGTTTGTGTTCACAAAAGTAATTTTTGTTGTCAGGTGGCTGCTTGCTGCCCATTTGTTTCCCTCGCATTTTTTTTTTGTGTTCACAAAATGAATTTGTTTGTCAGGTGGCTGCGGCCCAATTGTTTGCCTCGCCTTAAAAAAAAATTTAAAAAAAGTTTGTGTTCACAAATTGAATTTGGGTTGACAGGTCACTCCTTGCTGCCCAATTGTTCGCCTCGCCTTTTTTTTTAATTTTGTGTTGTCAGGTGGTTGCTTCCCAATTGTTTGCCTCACCTTTTTTTTTAACTTTGTGTTCACAAAATAAATTTTGTTTGTCAGGTGGCTGCTTGCATGCCAGTTGTTTGCCTCGCCTTTTTTTAAAACGTTTGAGTTCACAAAATGAATTTTGGTTGTCAGGTGGCTGCTTGGAGCCCAATTGTTTGCCTCGCCTTTTTAAAAAAAAGTTTGTGTCAAGGATATCACAAAATAAATTTTGTTTGTCAAGTGGCTGCTTGCTGCCCAATTGTTTGCCTCACCTTTTTGAAAAGTTTATGTTCACAAAATGATTTGTGTTTGTCAGGTGGCTGTTTGCTGCCCAATTTTTTCCCTCGCCTTTTTTTTAAGTTTGTGTTCACAAAATGAATTTTGTTTGTCAGATGGCAGCTTGCTGCCGAATTGTTTCCCTCGTCTTTTTGAAGAGTTTGTATTCACAAAATAGATATTGGTTGTCAGGGGGCTGCTTGCTGCCCAATTGTTTGCTTCGCCTTTTAAAAATGTTTGTGTTCACCAAAAGGATTTTGGTTGTCAGGTGGTTGCTTCCCAATTATTTGACTCGCCTTTTTTTTAAGTTTGTGTTCACAAAATCGATTTTGATTGTCAGGTGGCTGCTTGCTGCCAATGATGTTTGCCCCCCCCCCCCCCCCCCGCCTCTTTTTAAAAAAGTTTGTGTTCACAAAATGAATTTTGGTTGTCAGCTGGCTGCTTGCTGCCCAATTGTTTGCCTCGTCTTTTTTTTAAATTTTGTGTTCACAAAATGAATTTTGGTTATCGGGTGGCTGCTTACTGCCCAATTGTTTACCTCGACTTTTCCTTTTTAATTTTGTGTTCACAATTTGAAATTTGATTATTGGTGGCTGCTTGCTGCCCAATTGTTTCCCCTCACCTTTTTTTGAAGTTGTGTGTTCACAAAATGAATTTTGTTTGTCAGGTGGCTGCGGCCAAATTTTTGCCTCATCTTTTTGAAGAGTTTGTGTTCACAAAATAGATTTTGGTTGTCAGGTGGCTGCTAGCTGCCCAATTGTTTGCCTCGACATTTAAAAAAGTTTGTGTTCACAAAATGGATTTTGGTTGTCAGGTGTTTGTGGCCCAATTGTTTGCCTCGCCTTTTTTTTTAAGAGGTGACTGCGGCAAAATGGGTTTCCTTGCCTTTTTTTAAGAGATTTTTGTTCACAAAATGAATTTTGGTTGTCAGATGAGTACAGGCAAATTGTTTGCCTCACCTTTTCAAAGAGTTTGTGTTCACAAAATGGATTTTGGTTGTCAGGTGGCTTCGGCCAAATTGTTTGACTCGCCTTTTTAAATAGTTTGTGTATACAAAATAGATTTTGGGTGTCAGGTGTCTGTGGTCAAATAGTTTGCCTCATCTTTTTAAAGAGTTTGTGTTCACAATATGTATTTTGGTTGTCAGATGGCTGTGGCCAATTTTTTTGCCACGCCTTTTTAAAGGGTTTATGGTCACAAAATCGATTTTGGTTTTCAGGTGGCTGCCGCCCAATTGTTTGCCTTGCCGTTTTAAAGAGTTCGTTTTCACAAATGGATTTTGATTGTCAGGTGGCTGCGGCCCAAATGTTTACTTCGCCTTTTTAAAAAGTTTGTGTTCATAAAATGGATTTTGGTTGTCAATTGGCTGCGGCCCAATGTTTGCCTTGCCTTTATTTTAAAAAGTTTGTGTTCACAAAATGAATTTTACTTGTCAGGTGGCTGCTTGCTGCCCAATTGTTTGCCTCGCCTTTTTTTTTTTTTAAAGTTAGTGTTCACAAAATGAATTTTGTTTGTCAGGTGGCTGCTTCCTGCCCAATTGTTTCCCTCAGCTTTGGTTCAAAAAGTTTGTGTTCTCAAAATTAATTTTAGTTGTCAGGTGGCTGCTTGCTGCCCAATTTTTTGCCTCACCTTTTTTAAAACAAAAGTTTGTGTTCACAAAATGAATTTTAGTTCTTAGTTGGCTGCTTCGAGCCTCAGTGTTTACCTCACCTTTTGAAAAAATGTTCGTGTTCACAAAATGAATTTTGTTTGTCAGGTGGCTGCTTGCTGCCCAATTGTTTGCTTCACCTTTTTGAAAAGTTTGTGTTCACAAAATGAATTTTGGTTGTCAGGTGGCTGCGGCCCATTTGTTTGTCTTGCCTTTTTAAAGTGTTTGTATTCACAAAATGGATTTTGGTTCATTTTGAAAATGGATCTGCGATCAAATGGTTTACCTCGCCTTTTGTTTTTTTTTAAAGTTTGTGTTTACAAAATGAATTGTGGTTGTCAGTTGGCTGCTTGCTGAGCAATTGTTTGCCTCGCCTGTTTTTTAAAACGTTTGTGTTCACAAAATGAATTTTGGTTGTCAGGAGGCTGCTTGCTGCCCAATTTTGGTTGTCAGGTGGTTGCGGCCCAATTGTATGCCTCGCTTTTTTTTAAAGTGGTTTGTGTTCCCAAAATGCTCTCATTTTTATCTGTTTGTCAGGGGCTCTGCAGCCAAATTGATTGCCTCCGCCATCTCTCAAAAATTAGAGATTTTCGCCCCCCCCAGTGCACAAAGTATACCTGATTGCGCGACACGCTTTTTGGTTGTAGGTGTTGCGTCCACGCAAAAAGGTTACTTCGCCTTTTTTTAGTAAAGATAACGCCCCCCACCAAAAATAAAACCTGCAGGTCATCTTGTTTCCCAATAAATCCACCCCAAAAACCCCGCTAAATTGATAACTCCCCCGCCCAAGTAAAAAATTGTAATACCTGTGATCATGCTTCCCCAAAGAAAAATCCCCATCTCCAAAATACCTACCAAAACTATAACCACCCGCCATCTCAAAATTAAGAAAATTGACCAGTACTCCACACAATAAATATACCACAATAAAATCAACCCTCTAAAATAACAACCCCTCTCCAAGTTCCAAAAGTGTTAATAACCTAAAGTGAATCCCTCCCCACACTTGATATGCCCTCGGTGCCGATTTAAAAAAAGTAATAAAGGTCACAAAAGTCGATTTTGGAATATATCAGGTGCTGTCCGCCCAATAGTTTTATTCACCCCCTGCCAATTATTTTTTTAGTTTTTTTTTGTGTTTAAATATTTTTATTAGGACTTAAGACAAATAAACAAAGCATTATACTTCTCACCTACAACATAAATCAAAAAATACACCAACCTCCCAAACAGACAACATAAGTTACATAACCCACACTCCCTAAAAAAAAAGCAAATTCCTCACCCCCCTCATCTCTCCCCCAATCCTACCCCGAATCCCCACCCCCACCCCTCCCATCTATTCTTACAACCCCCCCTAACACAAACCATCATTACCAATTCTTCACATACATTAGTCAAATGAAACACACAGCAAACATACCACCCAACCCAACTAACTTGCTAAACCGTACCTTCACAACGAGACGCGTCCATTTTGGTCCCTTTAAATATTCAATAAATGGATATTTATTTGCCCAATAAAAGACATCCAAGAATCTATGTAAAACTTTAAAAAATGGTAAAACACCTCTCCCCAGGACCCAGATGTATAGGCTCGGAATTATTTATAAGAAATTTTCATGCCCAAATGGACCCTAAATATTATTCAAAAAACATAAATATTGAACAGATATATATACCAAGAGAAATTCACCCCTCCCACCTAGTCACGCGGCACGAATATACTCACCCAACAACCCCAAACAACAAAAAGATTTAGGCATCACCAGTCACGAAACTTCGCCCCAAGTCAAAACAACACCACCCCGCTCCACAACCTTAAACACCACAAAGATCTAGCACAAAGACTAAGCAAAAATTGTTTAATGAAATTAATTCATCCTGACAAAACAGGATTTATATCCCTAAAAGGAAATTCTTCAATATAATATAAGGACTATATAAAATATTATATACTCGAAAAGAAAAGTGTATAAAAAAATACTTAGGTAGTCATCACGTTTGATGCAGAAAAAGCTTTTGACCAGTGGAATGGCCTTAATCTATTTTCGGTGAAGAAGCCTATTTAAGCTTTTTGATACAGTTAAATTACAACTTGTAATAAAAGTAATATACCGCAAAACCAACACTAGAATAATACAAATTTATATGTATAACAACTAATATAGTTTATCTCGAGGTTTGTAACAAGGCTGTCCCTTTATCACCATATTACTGTTTGCGTTAGCAATCGCACCCCTAGCTCAAGGGTTAAGACTACATCCAGAAATTATATGGATACGAATACTAAAGATACTAAGAATAAAAAAATCTCGTATATGCGACGATAAACTACTTTATATTACAAAACCGAAATAAGTATCTGTAATTGTTAAAACTAATAACGGAATATGGTTTAATTTCAGGATAATAGCATCAATTGGAATAAAAGTGGAACTTATGCCAATAACCATGAATACATTTACAGATATTACAACAATTTCCTTCCTTTCAAGATAACAAATGAAAATATCTAAATATCTTGGTATTTTTTGTTACAAAAATATTTGACTCTTATTTAATCTAATTTCCCGTTATTATAGTATAAACTTAAATAAAAATATCTTATATTGGAAAAAGCTTACACAATCTCAAAGTAGGTAAAATAAACGCAAAAAAATGATTTTCCTCCCACAATTATTATATTTTATTTCAATCAATCCCGATATAATCTTCTAAAAATTCTTTTAAAAAATAGACTCATAGGTCACTAACTTTATTTTGGGATCTACAAAAATCATAGAATAAATAAAAAACATTTATGTAAAAGCTAAAATAAAACGGGGGCTTAGCTTTACCAAATTTTATGTTCTATTATTGGGCAGTTAATTATTAGAAATATGAATTTTTGGTTAGGAGAAATAGATAATAAAAAACCAAATTGGTTAAAAATGGAAAGAGAAGACTGTTTTCCATTTGAAATTAGCTCTAAATTTTGCTAATATTAATGTACCTAAGAAAACTTATAGAGCGAAAATCTGATAATAGTAAAGTGTATACGTATTTGGAAACAAATAAAGAAAACACTAAAACTAAAATTTATACCGCTAAGCTCTTACAATTGCCAATAATTATTACGTTTTAAACCGTCCATGATGGTAAACCTTTTTTATACAATTGAAAAAAAAGGAATTCTAACATAGGGGATCTCTATAAGGAAAATTCATTTCTTTCATTTCAAGAATTACAACAAACCTTACGGGCTTCATATAATGAATATTTTCAATATTTACAATCAGAAAACTATATTCCCAAATACACAAGAATCTTAAAAATAGAAAGAAGTGAAATTTTAGATGAATGCTTGAATAAACACCCAAATACAGAAAAAATGATATCATACATTCTAACATTTTGTTGGAAAGTGATATCCCAATCATCGAAATACATAGACAAGCGCTGGAAAATGAACTAAGTCAAATAATAAGTCAAAAAATGGGAAGAAAGCTACAACATAATACATTATTGCTCTTTAAACGCTAAACATGCACTTATAGAACAGTTTAAAATCTTACATAATAACATAATTCTAAATCTAAACTACATAATATATTTCCCAAAACTATCACCATATGTTGATAAATGTCAATCATGGAGCAACTCTGTCACACTCATTTACTAATTGTACGAAGAATTTTACAAAAATTGGAATGAATATTCAAAACAATCTCGAAAGTTATTAATATTACTATGATTTATGACCCAAAGTTAATCATACTTGAGGAATACCGGAAATGGAACTAAATAATTAAAAGTAATTCATAGAACTTTTATCGACTATTCATCTAAATAATTGGGAAAAAAATAATATTAAAAATTTTGGAAAGGCCCTTTATCCCCAACAAATTAAAATAGTGGAATACAGAAATGACGGAGACACTTCACTTGGAGAGATTTGAGACTTGTCCTCAGGACAGGTTAGATCTCTTCAAGGAGATATGGTCTCCCTATATTAAATATCCCTACAGGGTCACAACAGGTTCGGCGCAGGGACTTGACTGAGGCCCTGAATATCTGAGTGGAAAGAAATACACAAAACAAATCAATGAATGTATCTCCAAGATTGGATTACTTAGTAAGAACTTTAATCTCCATCAAACTTTTCAATACTTCTTTTTCTATTTTCCATTATTCCTTTTTTCTATCTCTCTATCTTAATTAAGGAAAAAATTATAGAAACATACTATATAAATTATTTTATATGTACACACTTAACTCTGTTTGTATAAAAAGATTATAGATTTCTTAAACCTTTGTAATTATATCAAACTATGTACTATTCAATTATAACAATAACTATGAAATATAAAAATAACAATAATACAAACATTATAATTATTTTGAGTAACATAATGAAATTTAAAAAAAATGTTGTTTAAGATTGGGTACTACGTAGTTAAATAAGCGGGGATTTCTATTTGGTAATTAGAAGAATATCGATGATTTGAGAAATCTAAAGTGTATCTACTTATATTAGGAATATACTACATATCCTTACCCAATTTATATAAAATAAATAATAACGGAATGTATAATGGATAATACTACAATAATCATAAATAGTACTAATTAATAATCAATACGTTTAATTTTACACAATTGTATAAATCTTAATGTGTCAGTATAAAGAGTGTACTTGGTATATACTGGTTCTACAATTAAAAAAATATTAAAAAAAAAAAAAATAAAAAAAAAAAAAATATTCAATAAAGGAGACCATATCCCTCTGAAAAGATCCACTGTCCATAGTACAAACCTTAATCTTTCCAGATTGAATTTCATTTCACACACAACCCGATATTCCTGTAATCCACATTTTGGTTGTGGCGGATGTCGGCAAGGACCGTTCAGAATATTCAATATTAATTTTTCCAATTATTACACTGTAATCATAAAAAATATTTGATTTGTTGTTATTAATGATATGTTTCTAAATAAATTTCCAAATATGTGTTAATTTTGGAGTCAGGGATCAGATTACATATTAACAACATTGCCGAAAATTATTTTAAATATTTTCATGTCAAAAATTTAGTAATTTTTTACGCAATTTGTAATTGAAATGCATTAAGTTAGCTTCTAAGTGCTGACATTTATCACAATGTGCAGGTACATTTGAGAAAAAATACTATGTAATTTTGATTTTGAATAATGTAATATATTTAATTTTTTAAATTGTATAAAGAGAGTGTCTAGCATTTAATGAAGAAATGGTATATATGTTGTAAACTTTCATCCCATAATTCTTTTCTAGTCTGATTAATTGACCTAATTCGTTTTTCCCCCCACTCCCACTTACGTGCCAATATATTTTCTGTCATGTGGAAACATCATTGTCCAATAAAATGTTATGAAATAGATATCAAATTTTCTTGTGAGTTTGGTGTTTATTTAGAAATTCATTAAATTTTCTGTCGTTCTATTTCTGATTTCTTGTGTGTTTATGCTTTACATAGTCTCTAATTTGTAAATATTAAAAGTAATCTTTGAATGTAAACCATAAATGTGTTGTAAATTCTTGAAATGACATGAAGGAGTTTTTCCCCTATAGAGGAATCGCCCATCCTTTATTAATTCCATAATTTTTTTCCATTGTAAAAAGGCCTTTTGAGTCCATGATTGAAGGTTTAAATGTAACGTTATTTACAATGGTTAGAGCTAGTGGTATACATTTCGAATTTTTTTTTTCAGATACATATCACTTTTCCTTGCCTATTATAGGACTTTACACTATAGATTTTTCCTTTTATCTTACCAAGTTTAGAAACAAAGCGTCCTCCAAAAGCCTACAAAACCACCAGGCTCACAATCTTCTTTTTTTCCATTTACACCCCGATTTGGATGTTTATATATCTGTCACTACGACCCAAAAATTTTCATATATTTTAAAAAATATTAACTACTGAACTTGGGCCCAGAATAAGACATATCAGTTGTGCAGTAGCTAGACCCTCCTCCCAATTATTTTATGAATTACATAAAAAAGATAATTTTTAGTTATTTTAAAATTATAAAAAAGACCA
>CM069160.1:9244982-9353761 GCA_035221665.1 Okamejei kenojei
GAACACAAATGGATTTTTGCTTATCAGGTGGCTGCTTGCTTACCCAATTGATGTGCCTCACCTGTTTTTTTAAACATTTGTGTTCACAAAATAAATTTTGGTAGTCAGGTGGCTGCTTGCTTTGCCCAATTGTTTGCCTTGGCTTCTCTTAAATAAAAATTTGTGTTCACCAACATGAATTTTTAGTAGTCAGGTGCTGCCTTGCTGCCCAATTGTTTTGCCTTCGCCTTTTTAAAAGTGTTTCTGGTTATAATTATTAATTAAATTTTTTAAAATGGATTTTGGTTGTCAGGTGGCTTGTAGGCCCAAATTGTTTGCCTCCACCCCCACCTTTTTTCAATATGTTTGTGGTCACAAAAATATAAAATTTTGGTTTGTTCATTTGGCTTGCTTGTGCCCAATTGTTTGCCTTACCTTTTTTTTTTTTTTTTTTTTTTTTTTTTTTTTATTTTGTAGTTCACAAATGCATTTTGGTTGTCAGGTGGCTGCTTGCTGCCCAATTGTTCTTTCTTTGCCTCGCCTTATTCAAAAAGGTTTGTGTTCACAAATTGAATTTTTGTGAAGTCAGGTCGGACTGTTTGCTGCCAATTTGTTTGCCGTGGGGTTTTTTCTATAAAGTTTGTGTTACAAAATTGGTTTTGGTTGTCGTTGGCTGCAGCCCAATTGTTTGCTTGCCTCGCCTTTTTTGTGAAATTGTTTGTTTATACTAAAATGAAGTTTGGTTGTCAGGTGACTGCTTGCTGCCCAATTGTTTGCCCCCCCCCCCCCCCCCCCCCCTTTTTTTTTTTCTAAAAAAAGAAAAAAAAAACGTTTGTGTTCACAAAATGAATTATTGGTTGTCTGCTGGGCTGCTTGCTGCCCAATTTGTTTTCTTTCCCCTTTTTAAAAAGTTTGTGTTCACAAAATTAATTTTGTGTTTGTCAGTTGGCTGCTTGTTGCCCAATTGTTTGCCTCTCCCTTTTTTTAATAAAAAGTTTGAGTTCACAAAATGAATTTTGGATTGTTGGGTGGCTGCTTGCTGCCCCAATTGTTTGTCTTGCCTTTTTTGAAAAAGTGTGTGTTCACAAAATGAATTTTGGTTGTCAGGTGGGCTGCTTGCTGCACAATTGTTTGCCTCGCCTTTAAAAAAAAAATCGTGTCCACAAAATGAATTGTGGTCGTCAGGTGGCTGCTTGCTGCCCCAATTTTTGTTTGCCTCGAATTTTTTTATTTTTAAGTTTGTGTTCACAAAAAATTTTGATTGTCATGGTGGCTACTTGCTGCCCAATGCGTGTTTGCCTCGCATTAAAAAAAAAAAAGGTTTGTGTGTTCACAAAATGATTATCTGGTTGTCAGGTGGCTGCTTGTTGCACAATTATTTGCCTCGCCTTTTTAAAAATAAGTATAGTGTTCACAAAATGAATTTTGGTTGTCAGGTGTCTGCTTGCTGCCAATTGTTTGCCTAGCATTTTTGTTTTTTTTTCAAAAAGGTTTGTGTTCACAAATGACTTTTGGTTGTCAGGTGGCTGCTTGTATACCCAATTGTTTGTCCTCGCCTTTTTTAAAAATATAGTTTGAGTTTACAAAATGAATTTTTTTTATTTTTTTTTTATTTTTTTTAATATATTTATTTATTAAGAAACAAAATAGTAACCAGGTACATTATATTTCAATAGTGAAAATACATAATATTAATAATTAATTCATACTAATAATATTATTTATACTATATTACTCTTAATTATAAATTTTTCAAAGTTGTATATTTTATATTACTTTGTTTGCCTTGCCTTTTTCAAAAGTTTGTGTTCACAATTTGAATTTTGGTTGTCAGGTGGCTGCTTGCTGCCCAATTGTTTGCGGTGCGTTTTTAAAAAGTTTGTGTTCACAACAAATGGATTTTGGTTGTCAGTTGGCTGCGGCCCAATTGTTTGTCTCGCCTTTTGAAGAGTTTGTTTATACAAAATTGAATTTTTGGTTGTCATGTGACTGCTTGCTGCCAATTTTTTGCCTCGCCTTTTTTTTTTAAAAGTTGTGTTCACAAATTGAATTTTGGTTGTCGGGTGGCTGCTTGCTGTCCAATTGTTTGCCTCGCCTTTTTAAAAAGTTTGTGTTCACAAGATGGATTTTCGTTGTCAGGAATTGGCTGCGGCCCAATTTGTTTTGCCTCGCCTTTTTGATGAGTTTGTTTTATACAAAATTCAATTTTGGTTGTCAGGTGGCTGCTTCCTGCCAATTGTTTTTTGCCTCGTCTTTTTAAAAAAGGTTTTGTTGTGATCACAAAATGAATTTTGGTTGTCAGGAGGCTGCTTGCTGCCTAACTGTTTGCCTCACCTTTTCTTTCAAAAAAGGTTTGTGTTCACTAAATTAATTTTGGTTGTCAGGAGGCTGCTTGCTGCCCCAATTGTTTGCCTCACCTTTTTTTTAAACATTTGTGTTCACAAAATGAATTTTTGGTTGTCAGCTGGCTGCTTGCTGCCCAATTGCTTGCCTCACCTTTTTTAAAAAGTTTGTGTTCACAAAGTGGATTTTGGTTGTCAGGTGGCTGCAGCCCAGTAGTTTGCACCACTTTTGTGTGAAATGAGTTTGTTTTCACAAAAATGAAATTTTGGTTGTCAGGTGGCTGCTTGCTGCCCAATTGTTTGCCTCGCCTTTTTTAAAAAAAAGTTTGTGTTCACAAAATGGATTTTGGTTGTCAGGTGGCTGCTTGCTGCCCAATTGTGTGCCTCACCTTTTTTTTAACATTTGTATTCACAAAATGAATTTAGGTTGTCAGGTGGCTGCTTGCTGCCCAATTGTTTGCCTCGCCTTTTCAAAATACAAATTGTGTTCACAAAATGAATTTTGGATCGTCAGGTGGCTGCTTGCTGCTCAATCTTTGTTTGCCTCGCCTTTTTTAAAGATCGTTTGGCTTATTTGTGTTCACAAAAATGAATTTTTGATTGTCAGGAGGATGCTTGCTGCCCAATTGTTTGCCTTGCCTTTTTAAAAAGTTTGTGTTCACAAAATGGATTTTGGTTGTCAAGTGGCTGCTTAACTGCCCATTTGCCTCGCCTTTTTTTTTTTAAAAGATTGTTGTGTTCTCAAAATGAATTTTTGGTTATCAGGTGGCTGCTTGCTGCCCAATTGTTTGCCTCACCTTTTTTCAAAAGGTTTGTGTTCACAAAATGAATTTTGGTTGTCAGATGGCTGCTTACTTCGGCCCAATTGTTTGCCTTGCATTTTTTTCTTAGGTTTGTGTTCAACAAAATGGATTTTGGTTGTCAGGTGGCTGCTTGCTGCCCAATTGTGTGCCTTCACCTTTTTTTTTAAAACATTTGTGTTATTCACAAAATGAATTTAGGTTGGTCAGGTGGCTGCTTGCTGCCCAATTGTTTGCCTCGCCTTTTTTTAAAAAAAAATGTTGTTCACAAAATGAATTTTTGCTTGCGAAATTGGCTGCTTTTTGCTGCCCAATTGTTTGCCTCGCCTTTTTTTTTTTTTTTATAAAAACGGTTGTGTTCACAAATGAATTTAGATTGTCAGGTGGCTGCTTGCAGCCCAATTTTTTTACCCTCGCCTTTTTGTTTTTAAATGTTTCTGTTCACAAAATGAATTTTGGTTGTCAGGTGGCTGCGGCCAAATTGTTTGCCTTGACTTGGCTTTTAAAAAATCGTCTGCAACAGTTGGCTTCCAGCCCAAGAATCTATTTGGCTCACAATGTCTATACTAGCCTTTGGAAACCAGTTTACCTTCAGCCCACAACACCCATAACCGAAGCGCAACAGAAAACCCCCCCCCCCCCCCCCCCACCCCACACTGGGAATTGGTGGAGAGGTGGATACACTGTGCTTTTTTAGTGACCAGCCCTCCCATGTGATGCTGGGACTTAACTTGACGTGCGTACGCTGCGTCTCGACGGCTGTACGCAGCGCTTGACGTCGAAGTACACCGTTTTTAAGACACTGCGTATGTATGGCGTCAAGTCGCTGCGCCACAAGGACGAGACACTGCGTACGCCGTCGAAACGCTACTATGCTGTCAAGACGTTGCGTACAATCAATGTCCAAGACGTGGGCTTACGCCCGTTCTTGATTGCGGAAAACTTTGTGGACGCCTGGCCCGCAGCCTCAAACTCACTTCAGGAATAAGCATCCCCTACCATTCCACCACGAAGCCCAGACGGACCACCCCACCCTCCCCCCTCACCCAAGCAACAAAAGCACCGACCCTCTCCCCAGACCAGTCAATCAGGCCGAGGGTGGGACCAATAGCCTCCCTCCCTGTTTCCCCTACTCCTCCACCCTCCCCCCCCACTCCTCCCTCGTGTTTTTCTTTTCTCCCTTCAACCTCACATTCAGGGACCAGACCCAAGGGTTCTGCCTCCTCCCTTTTTCCCCCTCCCTCCTCTCCCCCCACTGCCTCCCTCTTAGGTTCTCCCCCTTTCAACCTCACATTCAGGGACCAGACCCAACGGGTCTGCACTTGGTCTTAGTATACTTTTAAAACTCTGTGTGTATCATGTGCGTGTGCGTGTTTGTGGGTGTATGTCACATTCCATTTTTTTCAGATTTTTGGCCTTTGATGCACCATGGGTCCGCTAAAACCACACGCTCAAAATCCGAGAATTTTTCAAATTTCGCCAGACATTACACTTTTACATTCACTAAATGCACTCCTGATTACATTTAGACATTTTTATGTACACATTTTTAATAATATCCCTCCCCCCCAAAACAATGTCATCAAAACATTAAAAAAATCAAACAGCTCTCACCCATGGAATGTTGGTGAACGTTCCACGCGTGATGTCACAATGCTCCCCAATGCTCTGAACAGAGATGTCCAATCGGGAATGTATTCATTTATCATCTCCCTTTGCCCCAGCCCCCAGACCCCCCGCAGCCTGTGTCATGGTGGAATAAGCGCATGATCCTCTGTGTGTGATGGAATAGCATAAAGATGTGTGTTTGTGGATTGGGATGAGGAATGTGGGGGTGTACCTACCACGTACTCTTTGGGGGTTGTGTTGTCGGCCCACTCTTAAAAGAAAAAGGGCAATAGAATGAAAAGAATAAATACAAGAGGGGCAAGAGATAGAAAAATAAACGAGAACGAAAGATACGCCAAGAAGAGGGGAGAAGAAGAAAGCAAAGTAAAATTGATTGAGCAAAGGATCTCCAAGCAAATGGAGAGGAGAACTTAAAGGGAAGAACAAAGAACACACTCTTTCCCATCTCTCCCCCCACAAAAAAAACAAGAGGGAGTAAAAAGCTGGAAAATGGAAGAGAAGTCCACTCAGGAAATAAAAGAGACAAAAAAAGAATAAAAGAAATGAGCGAAAAGAGCAGATAAAAGGCCGGCAGAGGAGGGTAGAGGGGGGGGGAATAAAAGAAGAAGTAAATTCTCCCGAAAATTGGAGTGCAAAAGAAATAAATAATAAAAAAGGACAGAGAAGATTTAGGGGGAAAAACATTCCTCCTCTAAAGAAAGAAAAGAGAAAAATGGTACTAAAGGGGGGGGAAAAACGAAAAAAGAAAATGAAGAGGTGAAAAAGAAGAAAGAAAGAATATACAACCACCTCCCTCTCCCAAAACACCCTATCACCCTAGAGAGGAGAATCCCAAAGAAAGAGAGAAAAGTAAAACCCATGTAGAAAAGGAAAGAACAGTAAGGAAAAAGAAAATAATATTAGAGGAGAAAAGAAAATAGAGAAGAAACAGAAAAATAAAAGAGAGAAGGGAAAAGGATAGGAGTATAGGAAGGAGGAAGCATAAAAAAAGAGAAAAGAGAAGTGAAAGTAAGAAGAAATAAAATTAATTGATATCCCCGAGAGGACTAATAAATAGGAAAGAAAGTGAAAATCTCAAAGGAAGGGCAGAAAAAAGGGACAAGGGGAAATCACTTCCTCTCTCCCCTAAAAAGGGAAAGAGGTATATCCCTCCTCCCGGAAAAAGTAAAAAAAACCAAGGAATTCCCCTAGAGGAATAGGAAGAGAAACAGGACAACAACTTCTCCTCCCCAGAGACTCTCCTCCTCCCCATCCTCCTCCAAAAATAAAAAAGAAAGAAAAACTGAAAAAATCAAAAGAAGAATGAGAGAAAGACTCACTCCCTCCTCCTCCCACTCTCTCTCCCCACGAAACAAGGAGAGGAACCACCCTCTCTAAAAAGGAGAAAAGAGGACCACCTTCTCCCCCTGCCCTTTCCCACTACCCCTGTCCCTTCTTAAAATACAGAAAGAGCGACACTCGGAAAAGAGAGAGCAAAAGTGAAAAAGAGAAAACGAAAGGAAAATAGGAAGGAATAAGAGAAAATACCCCCTCTTCCACGGAAAGATAAAGCAAGAAATGAAAATGAGAAGAGATCCCCACTCTTCAACTTCTCTCATGAAAACTAAAAGAGAGTAGAGAAAAAGAACCTTCCCCATGGGAATGGTGAAGACTCCCTCCCCACCCTAAAAACAAAAATCCCTCCCCCACAAGGGAAAATGTAAGGGGAAAAACGAGAGACAGAGAGCGTATCCCGCCCTCCCTAGAAAAAATCTCTCGCCCTCCCTATCCTCTCTCCCCCACCTCTTACCCCTACCCTCTTCCCTACTTCCACCAACTCACCCTACCCCCAACTCCCTCTTCTCCCAGAGAGAAAGAGGAATAAGAGAAAAAAATAGAAAAGAAGAATCGCTCCCCCTACAGGGAGAGACGAAGGGAAGGGAAAACAAAAATCAAAGGGTAGAGAATAAGAGATCCCCACTCAGAGAAAAAGTTACAGAAGAGATAAATGAAGACACCTCTCCACCTTCCCCTCCAAAAAAATGGGGGGTTTAAAAGGAAAAGATAGAGGGATAAAAAACTCATCTCACTCCATCCCAAGGAGAAGGACCTCTCTCTGGGGTCCCCTAAACGCTGCAATATCTCCACCCCCACCCCTTTCCCTGCCCCTCTCTCCTCTTTCAACCACTCCCCTCCCCCACTCTCTCCCTCTTCCACTCTCACCACTCCCCAAAAGAAAAATGGGAACAAGTCCCCTCTCTCTCTCATCCCGTAACACCACCTCTCTCACACCCTCTCCCCGACCCTCTCTCCCCATCTCCCTCCCACCCCCTTTTCCCCTCACTCTTGCACCACACCCTGAGAATAAGAGGGAAAGAAAACCCCGTCGCCCCCTCACTCCCTACTCTTCCTGAGGAGAACAAAGAGGCATCCCTCCCCTCCCCCTCCCCCTCCCCCCCCCTTACCTACCTCTTCATACTCCCCCCTTCCCTTCATCCCCGATCTCCACCTCTGTCCTCCCCTCCATCATCTTCTCCCCAAAAGGAAAGAAAGAGAGGGTCCACTCCCCACCCGTCTACCCCTATCCCCCCTTCCCAGCCCCCATCCCACTCCACACTCTCCTCCCCCACCCATCCCCCCCTCTCTCCCCCTACCCCCTCTCTCCCCCCCCTTACTGTCCCCCTCTCCTCTCCCTCCCCAATCTCACCCAATTTTCCTCCTCCTCCTCTCCCCTCCCCCACTCTTTCCCCCCTCCCTCCACCCCCTCTCCCGGTCTCCTCCTCACACCAATCCCTCTCTCCCCCACCCCCTTCCCACTCTTATCCCCCAGCCCCCTTCCCTCTCCCCCCACCCCACTTCCCTCTCTACCCCCCGCCCCCTTCCCCCTACCCTTCTGTCCCTCTTCCACCACTCCCCCTACCCACTCTCCCCCGTCTCTGTCCTCACTTCTTCTACTTCTCTCCCACTTCCCCCACCCCTCTCCCTCCTCCTCTCTCTCCCTCTCCCTTACCTCTCTCTCCCCTCTCTCCCCCATACCCTTTCCCCTATCCCTCTCTCCCTCTTCCACCACTCCCATGCCCCTCCCATTCTCCCCACTCCACCACTCCCCCCTACAGCTCTCCCCCTCCCCCCACTGTTCCACTTCCCTCCCCATCCCATCCCTCCCCATCTCCCTCCCACACCCCTCCCCCCACCTCCCTTCCCCCTCCCTCCCCACACTCCCCCTCCCCTCCACCCTCCCCCTCCCTCCACACACTTTCCCCCTCTCTCCTGCTACCACTCTCCCTTCCCCTCTCCCCTCCCTCCACACTCTTTCCCCTCGCTCCCCTTCCCCCTCTCCCCATCCTCCCTCCCCTCCTTTCTACCCCCTCTCTCTCTCTCACCCCTCCCCCCTCTCCCCCCTCCCCCACCCCTCTTCACCCATCTCCCCCACCATCCCTTCCCCTCTTCTCTTGAACCATTCCCCTGCTACCCACTCTTCCCTTCTCCCTCCCCTCCCCACCTCACTCCCTCCCCACCCTTCCCCTTCCCCTACTCCCCTCTCTCTCCCTCTCTCCACCTCTGTCCCACCCCTCTAACATCCCCTGCCCCCTCCTCCACCCCCCTACCCCTCTTCCCCCCCTTCCCGCCATCTCTGCTCTTCTCCCACTCCCCACTATCCTCCCTCCCCCCTCCCCATCTCCCCCTTCACCCCTCTCTCCCCTCCCCCCCCCTCTCCTCTCCCTCCCCAATCTCTTCTCTTTCCTCCTCCCCCTCTCCCTCCTCCCCTCTCCCCACCCTCCCATCTCCCCTCCCTCCCTCTCCCCTCCCCCCCTCCCCCCACCTATGTGTTTGGGGGGTGGTTAATGTGAGTGTGATGCCGCAGCGACCCTCCCCCCCCTGCAAATGCGCATTCGGGGAACAGACCCAACGGGTCTGCACTTGGTCTAGTGAACGTATAAATCTCCAATCGGTATTGATCAACTTTTAGGGGCTGGAGTTTCAGTCATTTTTGAGATAATCTTCCTAAATCTTTCACCACATTCATTCACCGTAAACGTATCTCTTTGATCAATCTTTGGCCTTTCATCTTTTATGACTCCGTCACATTTGCTCAGTTACCTCGCCCTCAAATATCCTTTGATCATTTTATTATGCTGTGGGTGATTCGGAAATTCACAGTAATTTTACTCGTCTCCGTCATCCGGCGAGAGGGCCAGTAACATCGGGTCGCCGTTGTGGCGACTGGCTGCGAAGGCCTCAAGTAGGCCCCGACCTCGGGTGAACTAAGAGGAGGAGGATTGTACTTTTGAGTGCCTTCCCTCACAGTGGAAAGTGTTGATTCTGCTGTGGGGGGGGGGGGGAGACGTTCATGTGGAATTCTATAGTGTGTTGTGTCTTTTTTTATTTTTTGTTATATGGATGTATGGTCATCTGATTTCTTCTCTGCAAAGCACTTTGGATTCAACGTCATTTGATTTTAAAGTGCTACATAAATAAAAAATACTTACTTACTTTGTCTAATATCTTTGCAGACCTTCATCAACATCATTCCAGCTAAGACATTTGCTGAGATACCATCATCTCCATCTGCAACGACTCATAGTGTCACAGAGTGATACAGTGTGGAAACAGGCCCAACTTGCCCACACCGGCCCAACACGTCCCAGCTACCCTAGTCCCACCTGCCTGCGTTTGGTCCACATCCCTCCAAACCTGTCATAGAAACATAGAAACATAGAAATTAAGTGCAGGAGTAGGCCATTCAGCCCTTCGAGCCTGCACCGCCATTTTTTTTTTTCCAAGATGATCATGGCTGATCATCCAACTCAGTATCTCCCGTACCTGCCATCTCTCCATACCCTATGATCCTTAGCCCAAGGGCCACATCCAACTCACTCTTAAATATAGCCAATGACTGGCCTCAACTACCCTCTGTGGCAGAGAGTCCTGAGACTCACCACTCTCTGTGTGAAAAAAGTCTTTCTCATCTCGGTCTTAAAGGATTTCCCCCTTATCCTTAAGCTGGACCCCTTGTCCTGGACTTCCCAACATCGGAACAATCTTTCCTGCATCTAGCCTGTCCAACCCTTAAGAATTTTGTAAGTTTCTAAAGAAGATCCCTCTCAATCTCCTAAATTCCAGAGAGTATAAACCGAGTCTATCCAGTCTTTCTTCATAAGACAGTCCTGACATCCCAGGAATCAGTCTGGTGAACCTTCTCTGCACTCCCTCTATGGCAATAATGTCCTTCCTCAGATTTGGAGACCAAAAAAACTGTAGCAATACTCCAGGTGTGGTCTCACCAAGACCCTGTACAACTGAAGTAGAACTTCCCTGCTCCTGTACTCAAATCCTTTCGCTTTTTTCACTGCCTGCTGCACCTGCATGCCTACTTTCAATGACTGGTGTACCATGACACCAGGTCTCGCTGCATCTCCCCTTTTCCTAATAGGCCACCATTTAAATAATAGTCTCTGCTTTCCTGTTTTTGCCACCAAAGTGGATAACCTCACATTTATCCACATTATACTGCATCTGCCAAACATTTGCCCCATCACCCAGCCTATCCAAGTCACCTTGCAGTCGCCTAGCATCCTCCTCACAGCGAACACAGCCCCCAGCTTAGTGTCATCCACAACTTGGAGATATTGCCTTCAATACCTCATCCAGATCATTATATATATTGTAAATAGCTGGGGTCCCAGCACTGAGCCCTGCGGTAACCACCATAGTTACTGCCTGCATTGTGAAAAGGACCCGTTTACTCCTACTCTTTGCTTCCTGTTTGCCAGCCAGTTCTCTATCCACATCAATACTGAACCCCTAATACCGTATGCTTTAAGTTTGTATACTAATCTCTTATGTGGGACCTTGTCAAAAGCCTTCTGGAAGTCCAGATACACCAATCCACTGGTTCTCCTTATCCACGCTACTAGGTTACATCCTCGAAAAATTCCACAAGATTCGTCAGACATGATTTACCTTTTGTAAATCCATGCTGACTTTGTCCAATGATTTCACCACTTTCCAAATGTGCTGCTATCCCATCTTTAATAACTGACTCTAGCAGTTTCCCCACTACCGATGTTAGACTAACTGGTCTGTAATTCCCCGTTTTCTCTCTCCCTCCCTTCTTAAAAAGAGGGGTTACATTTGCTACCCGCCATTCCTCAGGAACTACTCCAGAATCTAAAAGAGTTTTGAAAGATTATCACTAATGAGTGATCCTGTCCTATCCATGTACCTGCCTAACTGTTTCTTAAACATTGGGATGGTCCCAGCCTCAACTACCTCCTCGTTCCATACACCCACCACCCCTTTGAGTGAAAAGTGACCCCTCAGGTTCCTATTAAATCTTTTCCCTGTCACCTCAAACCTATGTCCTCTGGTCCTCGATTCCCCTACTCAGGGCACGAGACTCTGTACATCTACCCGATCTATTCCTCTCATGATTTTATACACCTTTATAAGATCACCCCTCATCCTCCTGCGCTCCAAGAAATAGAGGCCCAGCCTACTAAACCTCCCCCTATAGCTCACATCCTCTATTGCTGGCAACATCCTCGGAAATCTTCTCTACCTTTCCAACTAATGAAAGGACGACAGACAGGAGTGCCTCAAAGACAGAAAATACTAAAAATCAGAAATTGAGAGAATGACGAAGGGCACAGTGGCATATTGGTAGAGCCGCTGCCTAAAACACCAGAGACCTGGGTTCGATCCCGACTACAGGTGCTTGTCTATATGGTGTTTGTACCTTCTCCCCTTGACCTGCGTGGATTTTAGCCGAGATCTTCGGTTTCCTCCCACACTCCAAAGACGTACAGGTTTGTGGGTTAATTGGCTTGTAAGAAATGTAAAACTTTCCCTAGTGTGTGTAGGATAGTGTTAGTGTGCGGGGATCGCTGGTTGGTGCGGACTCGATGGGCCGAACGGTCTGTTTTCTCGCTGTATCTCAAAACTAAACTAAACAATAATGATTAACATTTCATTGGCCTCGGCTGGGATAAGGAAACCACCTAATTGTAATCACTACACCAAATGTACAGGTGTTGGTATGAACTTTGGATCTAAGAGTGAATATACTAGTTATTCATAGATAATGATTAATCCTGGAGGTGTTTTCTTTTCATCCAGTTCTTTTATGGTTGCTCTAATATTATTGTCACATCATTTATGGAGCTGATACTGAGTGAAGCCACTTAATTAACCTGACCAAATATATCATTCATGCTTTAGCCTCCTCAGTTCCTTAGTGTTACAGCAATCCTGAACTACTTTCCACCTCATTTGGAGATCCTCGGGCTATCTTTGATCGGACTCTGGCGCTGTGAGGCAGCAACTCTACCGTGCTGCCCATGCACTTTCTTTGACTGGAATAGCATGCAAGCAAAAGCTTGTCACTGTACCTCAATGATAGTCGGTGACAATAGTTACCTAAACTTGATGCTAGCAAGGGTGGCGCAGCGGTAGAATGGCTGCCTCACGGCGCCAGAGACCCGGGTTCGATCCTGACCACGGGTGCTGTCTGTACGGAGTTTGTACGCTCTCCCCGTGACCTGCGTGGGTTTTCTCCAAAATCTTCGATTTCCTCCCACATTCCAAAGACGTACAGGTCTGCAGGTGAATTGGCTTGGTGTAAATGTAAATTGTCCCGAGTGTGTGTAGAATAGCGTTAGCGGTCGGGGATCGCTGGTCGGTGTGGAAGGGCCTGTTTCCGTGCTGTATCTCTAAACTAAACTAAACTAAACTTGATGCTAGCAAGAATGTAGTGAAACTGGTCCAGCTGTCCCTGAGCTGAAGATATATCCAACAAACATATTTTTAATCTGTAGGAAAGAACTGGAGTTGCTGGTTTAAACCGAAGATTGGCACAAAATGCAGGAGTAACTCAGCGAGACAGGCAGAATCTCTGGAGAGAAGGAACGGGTGATGTTTCGGGTTGAGACCCTTCTTCAGACTTTTATGTTTACCGTTTTTTGAAAAGTTATATGCGCGATCAGTGAGATTATATTGTTTATGTTTCCAAAGGACAGCGTGTGGGATAGGAATGAGACTGCATCGCATCTCATTACTCAAAGTGCCATGAACCATGCGATTTGTAGAGCAGGTTCCAACGCGTTGAGGCACCCGCATTGTGAAACGTTACAGGAATCACAAACACTTGTACATAATGAGCAAACAAGATTGTACCCGCTACCAGACCTAGCCTTAGGCTACCACAGCGATTCACCTGAATTAAATTGTTGTCTTAGCTTAGTTTAGAGATGTAGTGCCGAAACAGGCCCTTCGGCCCACAGAGTCCGCCCAGACCAGACGCACTCTAACACTATCCCACACAAACTAGGGACAATTTTACATTGATGCCCAGCCAATTAAGCTGCAAACCTGTACGTCATTGGAGTGTGGGAGGAAAGCCATGTAGGTAACACGGGGAGAAAATACAACCTCCATACAGAGAGCACCCGTCCGTGGTCAGTATCGAACCTGCCGCTGAGAGGCAGCAAATCTACCACTGACACACCCTGCCGCCCAATGAATAAACTGCAGCAATGCTCCACAAACACCCAATGTGACCAGTGTTCCTTTGTTGAGGTAGAAATTATGGTTAGGAGTTTTGCTTGGATTCCTAGAGTCTCTTCGAACAGTCCCTAATATCCTTGTTGCCCAACTGAACAAGTAAACAGGACCTCAGGCTGATGGAGGCATGGGGTCATACAGCATGGAAACTGGCCCTTCAGCCCAATTGGCCAACACTGGCCAACATGCGGTAACTACGCTAGTCCCACCTGTCCGCGTTTGGCCCACATCCCTCTAAACCTGTCCCATCCATGTACCTCGAACTTTCTAAAATGTTGGGATAGTGCCGGCCTCAACTACCCCCTCTGGCACCTCGTTCCACACACCCACCATGCTGTGTGTGAAAAAGTCCTATTGAATATTTTCCCTTCACCTTAAACCTATGTCCTCTGGTCCTCGAATCCCCTACTCTGGGCAAGGGACTGTGCATCCACCCGGTCTATTCCTCGCATGAGTTTATACAACGATCTATTCCTCTCTTGATTTTGTGCATATGAGCAAATATGGTTGTATCCGATACCACTCCTCACCCTAGACTACCCAGGTGATTCACCTGAAGTAATTTATTGTCCTTTGATTAAACTGCATCAATGCTCCTCATTCACCAATTGTGATCAGTGTAGGAGGGAATTGCAGATGCTGGTTTAAACTGAAGATAAACACAAAATGCCGGAGTAACTCAGCGGGACAGGCTGCATCTCTGGAGAGCCCGATGTAATGGCACAGCCTCAATGTTGAGTCCGATGGTAGAATGACTTATTGAGTACAGAAGTTGGGAGGTCATGTTGCAGTTGTATAAAGCCGTTGATGAGACCTAATTTAGAGTATCGTGTTCCTTTCCGGGCTCCGTTTACAGGAAAGATGCTGCCAAGCTGGAAAGGGTGCAGGGAAGATTTACGAGGATGTTGCCAGGACTAGAGGGTCTGAGCTAAAGGATGAGGTTGAGTGGGCTGGGACTCTATTCCCTGGAGCGCAGGAGGATGAGGGGTGATCTCATAGCGGTGTGCAAAGTCATGAGAGGAATAAGTCAGATGGACGCACAGAGTCTCTTGCCCAGAGAAAGGGAATTCAGATCCAGGGGCCATAGGTTTAAGGTGAGGGGGGGGGGGAGAGTTAATAGCAACCTGAGGGGGGGTAACCTTTGCCTACAGAGGATGGTGGGTGTATGGAACGAGCTGCCCATGGAGGAGCCAATTAACCTACAAACCCGCACATCTGTGGAGTGTGGGAGGAAACTGGAGCACCTGGAGAAAACCCACGCAGGTCACGGGGAGAACGTACAAACTCCTCGATCAGGATCGAACCCCGGTCAATGGCGCTGTAAGGCAGCAACTCTACTGCTTGTGACACCGTGCCTCCCCGATTTCCAGGTTTCCTCTCTGTTTTTATCATAAACCTTTGAGGGGCATTTGGACAGGTAGATGGATAGGAAAGGATTAGAGAGATATGCAGGCATATGCAAATGGCACTATCCCAGGTGGGGCGCCTTGGTTGGCTCGGACGAGTTGGGCCGAAGGGCCTGTTTCCATGCTGTACATCTCCATGAGAAGAAGAAGCTGAACTAACCAGAGAGGTAGGAAAGTGAGTTGGAAGGAACTGCAGATGCCGATTTACGCTGAAGATAGACACAAAATGCTGGTGTAACTCAGCGGTAACAAACTAGAATGATAACTGAGTGATAACCATTCCCAAGGTGGGATGTAGGAATGAGTGGGTTAGCATATGATGAGTGCTTGACTTCACTGGGCCTCGACTCGTTGGAGTTTAGAAGGTTGAAGGGGGACCTCATTGAAACGTACCGAATAATGAAAGGTATAGATGGAGTAGATGTGGAGAGGACGTTTCCACTGGTGGGAGAGTCTAGGACCAGTGGTCACAGCCTCAGAATTAAAGGACGCTCTTTTAGAAAGGAGGTGAGGAGGAACTACTGTAGTCACAGGGTAGTTAATCTGTGAACTCATTGTCACAGAGGGCTGTTGAGGCCATGTCAGTGGATATGTTTAAGGCAGAGACAGAACACCTTCGCTCAGTCCGCCTGAACACTCCTGATCTCCCGGTTGCCGGACCCTTTAATTCCCCTTCCCATTCCCACACTGACCTTTCCGTCCCAGGTCTCCCCCATTGTCAGAATGAGGCTAAACACAAATTGGAGGAACAGCACCTCATATTTCGCTTGGGCAGCTCACACCCCTGTGGTATGAGTATTGATTTCTCTCACTTCAAGTAGCCCCGGCATTCCCTCTCTCTCTATCCCTCCCCCTCCCAAATCGCACCAGCTTCTCGTTTTCACCCAACAAGCAGCTAACAATGTCCTGTTTCCTTAATCATCGTAACTTGTTTGCAAATCTTTCATTCATTGTTCTTTATCTCTCCACATCACCGTCTATATCTCTCGTTTCCCTGATCCCTGACATCAGTCTGAAGAAGGGTCTCGACCCGAAACGTCACCTATTCCTTCTCCCCAGAGATGCTGCCTGTCCCGCTGAGTTACTCCAGCTTTTGGTGTAAATTTTTGGTTTAAACCAGCATCTGCAGTTCCTTCTAGCACAAAATTCTTGATTGGAACGGGTGTCAAGGGTTATTGGGGAGAAGGCAGGAAAATGGGATTAGGAGGCAGAGATCAGCCGTGGCTGGATCGCGGGGTAGATACGATGGGCCGAATGGCCAAATTCTACTCCTATCAGTTGTGAACTTGTGACGCAAGGATTCTGTGAAACTTTGAAAATCGCAGACTGGATGCTGGCTCCTGAGGTAACAGCATCAGCAGTGACCACACAGATCAAAAAGCTAGTTAAATATTTGGCCAATGGCACTTCCTGGCTCATGCTGTCACAGGCACTGCTGAATAGTTAGCATTTTTATTTGACTGATTGCCGGATCTTTAAAACAAAGACATTCATTGTGGAAGTTGAAACATAGTAGACGCAATAGAACCTCGGCAATTAAACTCACGCTGAAGTACTAGTAATTATTTCATGGGTACACAAAAGGCTGGAGAAACTCAGCGGGTGCAGCAGCATCTAAGGAGCGAAGGAGATAGGCGACGTTTCGGGTCAAGACCCTTCTTCAGACTGGTCAGGGATCAGGGAAACGAGAGATATAGACGGTGATGTGGAGAGATAAAGAACAATGAGTGAAAGATATGCAAAAAAGTATCGATGATAAAGGGAACAAGCCATTGTAAGCTGTTTGTGGTGTGAAAATGAGAAGCTGGTGCGACAAGGGTGGGGGAGGGAGATAGAGAGAGAGGGAATGCCAGGGCCCGAGGGCTGAGGGAGAGGTGGGAGGGGGAGGAGACAGCAAGGGTTAACAGAATTGAGAAAATTCAATGTTCAAGCCCAGAGGATGCAGACTCCCCAAGCGGAATATGAGGTGCTGTTCCTCCAACTTGCGGTGTTGCTCCCTCTCTCTCTATCTCCCTCCCCCACATTTTGGTGACAGAGTCACAGAGTGACACAGTGTGGAAACAGTGTGGAAACACGTCCCATCTACACTAGTCCCACCTACCCACGTTTGTCCATATCCCTCATAGAAACATAGAAAATATGTGCAGGAGGAGACCATTCGGCCCTTCGAGCCAGCACCGCCATTCATTCTGATCACGGCTGATCGTCCGCAATCAATAACCCGTGCCTGCCTTCTCCCCATATCCCTTGATTCCACTAGCCCGTAGAGCTCTATCTAACTCTCTCTTAAATCCATCCAGTGATTTGGCCTCCACTGCCCTCTGTGGCAGGGAATTCCACAAATTCACAACTCTCTGGGTGAAAAAGATTTTTCATACCTCTGTCTTAAATGGCCTCCAAACCTGTCCTATCCATGTGCCTGTCTAACTGTTTCTTAAACGTTGGGATAGTCCCAGCCTGAACGACCTCCTCTGGCAGCTCGTTCCATACGCCCACCACCCTTTGTGTGAAAAGGTTACCCCTCAGATTCCTATTAAATCTTTTCTCCTTCACCTTAAACCTACGTCCTCTGGTGCTCCATTCCCCTACTCTGGGCAAGAGACTCTGTGCATCTACCCGATTGTGAGGGATAAATTGATTAACACCCCATTATATAGAAACATAGAGTTTTACATAGAAATTTCAAACTGAGTAGGGGCGGCCAGAGAGAGGTGCACCGCCATTCTGACCACAGCTGGATCTCCAATCTCAGGTTACCAAGACCCATTCCTTGAGTCCTCTGAGTAAGAAGTAATAGCCATTGGTACTAGTAGAGAGAGGGAGTGATGTGAAAAGAGAGTATTTCCCTATCAGTCGGTCCTAAAAATGGAGTGTTAGCTGTGGACCCTGTCACAATAGCTTAGCTCCAACCCCTTAAGATTTTTGTAAAGTTTCTTAAGATCCCCCTTATAGGGGAACTGAGTTCAGTCTTTCTTCACTAGAGGAGTCCCGACATCCCAGGAATCAGGTGTAGGCACTCCCTCTATGAGGCAACTGAGCATGTCATTCCTCAGATTTGGAGAATAAATGAATATTACAACACACCCCTGGTACAACTGAGTAGAACCTCCCTGCTCCTGCAATTCCATTACTATGAACAACATTGACTTTTTGACATGCATGTATGCCTACTTTCAATATGGGAGGTACCAGGACACCCAGGGCATCTCCCCATTTTCCTAATGTATTGTCTGCTTTCCCTGTTTTTGGGATGTATCCAAATTATACAGATTGTGCACCTCAGAGTCTCCTCCTGATTGGAGAAAGGGTCACTGGAGTGTGGGAGGTATTGCCTTCAATTCCCTAAAATTCTGTGTATTAAGGGGGTATGACTTCTTTGGCTTCGGTGTGTCCTCAGACTTGGAGAGCCCTGCACCCACGGGGTTACTGCCTGCAGAGTCGTGAGGAATAAAGAACTCTTGCTTCTTGCCAAGCTAGTACTGAGATGCTTTAAGTGTGTGAGCACAAAGCGTATCTCACACGATCAAATCCTGGTTCTCTTATCCACGCTACTATTTAATACACCTCTATATGATCACCCCTGTGCTCCAGGTAGTGAGATGTAAAGGTGAACGCAGGTTTCTGGCGCTGTGAGGGAGCAACTCTTTTGATGTGCCACCAAGTTGACCCTTTCCTCAGTGGATAGCAGTAAACCAGGTGGCACGGTGGTCAGAGGTAGAGTTTCTGCCCCGCAGCGCCAGAGACCAGGGTTCAATCCTGGCTACGGGTGCTGTCTGTACGGAGTTTGCACGTTCTCCCTGTGACCGCGTGGATTTCCCCAGGGCGCTCCGGTTTCCTCCCGCACTCCAAAGACATGCAGGTTAATTTCTAGGTTAATTGGCTTTGGTAAAGATTGTATATTGTCCCCAGTGTGTGTAGGATAGTGCGAGTGTGCGGGGATTAGATGTGCCGAAGGGTCTGTTTCTGCACTGTATTTCGAAACTAACCTCTTCTTCTTATCGGGTCCACACACAAGATCAGAAGTTGGTCAGCCAGAGCTGGACACACTTCTCGGCATCTGCATACAATGGTGTCTGTCTTGTGTTTCTTCTGCGAGATTGGATGGAAACAGGGCCGCGACGTGAACGCTCTTCCCTTGACCGCAAAACTAATCTAAACTAAACTAAAGATAGCCACAGAGAGCTGGAGTAACTCAGCGGGACAGGCAGCATCGCTGGAGAGAAGGGACGGGTGACGTATCGGGTCGAGACCCTTCTTCAGACTGAACTAAAGCAGTCCCTCGATAACTGTACGCACATCTATTTGAAGTGACAATCAGTTGCGCAGTGAAAGTGTCAAAAATATATATGTAAAGATAGAAAAATAGGTGCAGGAGTAGGCCATTCGGCCCTTCGAGCCAGCAGTGCCATTTCATAGCAAAAGGATTTAAGTATAAGAGCAGGGAGGTTCTACTGCAGTTGTACAGGGTCTTGGTGAGGCCACACCTGGAGTACTGCGTACAGTTTTGGTCTCCTAACCTGAGGAAAGACATTCTTGCCATAGAGGGGGTACAGAGAAGGTTCACCAGACTGATTCCTGGGATGGCAGGACTTCCATACGAGGAAAGACTGGATAGACTCGGCTTGTACTCGCTGGAATTTAGAAGATTGAGGGGGGATCTCATAGAAACTTACAAAATTCTTAAGGGGTTGGACAGGCTAGATGCAGGAAGATTGTTCCCGATGTTGGGGAAGTCCAGGAAAAGGGGTCACGGTTTAAGGATAAGGGGGAAATCTTTTAGGGCCGAGATGAGAAAATCATTTTTCACACAGAGAATGGTGAGTCTGTGGAATTCTCTGCCACAGAAAGTAGTTGAGGCCAGTTCATTGGCTATATTTAAGAGGGAGTTAGATGTGGCCCTTGTGGCTAAGGGGATCAGGGGGTATGGAGAGAAGGCAGGTACGGGATACTGAGTTGGATGATCAGCCATGATCATATTGAATGGTGGTGCAGGCTCGAAGGGCCAAATGGCCTACTCCTGCAATTTTCTATGTTTCTATGTTTCTATGTTAATATGATCATGGCTGATCTAAAATCAGTTCCCCGTTCCTGTTTTTTTTCCCCAAATCCCTCGATTCCTTTAGCCCTAAGAGCTCAAACTAATTCTCTCTTGAAGGAACTGCAGATGCTGGTTTGCATCGAAGGTTGTGAGGCGCAAAGGTGAGAGAGTTTGATTTGGTGAGGAAAGGGTTAACCAGCTCAGGGGCTGCTGTGCCAGTGCCAGGCTCCACAGTCTGCAGGAGTTCCGGCTGATAAGGGGCAGTGATCTCGAAGTGAAAATGCAAATTGCCAGACAGTGTAAACACACGCCAAGCTCCTCGGTTCCTCTCAGCATGGCCTCCGCTCCTGCTCTGATCTGCGCATTTCTCATCTCAGTTTATGTTCCTCCTGTCAGTGTCTCTGCCCAAGGTAAGCCCTTCATTGTCAATGTCCATCTGTTTCATAGCAAAAGGATTTGAGTACAAGAGCAGGGAGGTTCTACTGCAGTTGTACAGGGTCTTGGTGAGGCCACACCTGGAGTATTGCGTACAGTTTTGGTCTCCTAATCTGAGGAAAGACATTCTTGCCATAGAGGGGGTACAGAGAAGGTTCACCAGACTGATTCCTGGGATGGCAGGACTTTCAAATGAAGAAAGACTGGATAGACTCAGCTTGTACTCGCTAGAATTTAGAAGACTGAGGGGGGATCTTTTAGAAACTTACAAAATTCTTAAGGGGTTGGACAGGCTAGATGCAGGAAGATTGTTCCCAATGTGGGGAAGTCCAGAACAAGGGGTCACAGTTTAAGGATAAGGAGGAAGTCTTTTAGGAACGAGATGAGAAAATAACTTTTCACACAGAGAGCGGTGAATCTGTGGAATTCTCTGCCACAGAAGGTAGTTGAGGCCAGTTCATTGGCTATATTTAAGAGGGAGTTAGATGTGGCCCTTTTGGCTAAAGGGATCAGGGGGTATGGAGAGAAGGCAGGTACGGGATACTGAGTTGGATGATCAGCCATGATCACATTGAATGGCGGTGCAGGCTCGAAGGGCCGAATGGCCTCCTCCTGCACCTATTGTCAATGATTCTATGATTCTATGATTCTATAGGTCAAGTCGAATAGAACAAGTTGAGTTTTTGTCATAAGTGCCGAGAGGTACAAGCTTGCTTGCACTGTATCTATTCTCGTATAAAACCATATGAAATTTAACATTCAGAACTTTGGCAGATTAATTATTTCAGACCTTGAAGACAATCTAGTAGGATTTAATATCTGAAGGTTTACGCATACATTTTCACCCAGAGAGTTGTGCAGGGCGCAACTGGAGATGCTGGTTGGCTCCAGAGAAAGGCACAAAGCGCTGGTGTAACTCAGCGGGACGGGCAGCATCAAAGATCACAGAGCGGACATCTTTGGGCAGCATCTCTGGAGAGAAGGAACGTGTGACAACTCGGGTCCGGACCTATCTCCAGACTGACTAAATGTCTCACCCATTCCTTTTCTCCCGAGATGCTGCCTGTCCCGCTGAGTTACCCCAGCATTCTGTGCCTCTTTCCCTTCACGTTGCAGTTGATTGCTTTATTTCCATCAGGATCGCTAAACAAAAGGGCAGAAAATGCTGGAGTAACCCAGCAGGTCAGGCAGCATCGCTGGAGAACACAGATAGTTCACGTTTCTTCTGACTCAACCCCAAACATCACCTGTCCATGTTCTCCAGAGATGCTGTCTGACAATAGACAATAGACAATAGATAATAGACAACAGACAATAGGTGCAGGAGTAGGCCATTCGGCCCTTCAAGCCAGCAGGAGCATTCAATGTGATCATGGCTGATCATCCCCAATCAGTACCCCGTTCCTGGCTTCTCCCCATATCCCCTGACTCTGCTATCTTTAAGAGCCCTATTTAGCTCTCTCTTGAAAGTATACAGAGAACCGGCCTCCACCGCCCTCTGAGGCAGAGAATTCCACACACTCACAACTCTCTGCGAGAAAAGTGTTTCCTCATCTCCGTTTAAAATGGCTTACCCCTTATACTTAAACTGTGGCCCCTGGTTCTGGTCTCCTGACTCCTGACCTGCTGAGTTGCTCCAGCATTTTGTGTCCTTTCGTGTATTAATCAGTTCTTTGATGGACACTAAATGCTGGAGTAACTCAGCGAGACAGGCAGCATCTCTGGAGAGAAGGAATGTGCGAAGGGTCTCGACCCGAAACGTCACCCATTCCTTCTCTCCAGAGATTCTGCCTGTCTCGCTGAGTTACTCCAGCGTTCTGTGTCTACCTTCGGTGTAAATCAGCATCTGCAGTTCATTCCTACCCATTTCATCTGCAGTTCTGTGTATCTACATAGCAGGGATCGTCGATGGGCAGGAACTGAATTCAAAATAGAGTTAGAATTTGGGGGTCGGGGAAAGGGTTGAACGTGGTAATACGATTAGAATTAGAATAAGTTGAAGGCTGAGGTTACAATCAAGATTGGAATTCAAGATATATGTTAGGATTGGATTACGATTTAGGTTAGAAACGTATGATTTGTACTGAGGTGAGGGTTTGGATTTGTTTAAAGTTAAAGTAGGAGTTGAATGAGATCTGGTCAGAACTCTACACACTCCAAGCCCAATGTGAAGATGGCAATGGTCAAATTATCCTTGCCCATCAACTCTCTTGAGACAGTCATCGCTGACACTTTGTTCATCCTCGCCGGTAAGTGTAAAAGAATTATAGAAAACTTTTTATTTTAAAGAAAAAAAATTAACTGTGGCGCAGCGGAAGAGTTGCTGCCTCTCGGAGTTTAGTGGTAGGATGGTTCAGTTGCCTGATAGCAGCTGGATCGGTGTGGACTCAGAGGGCCAAAGGGCCTATTTCCGCGCCGTGCCTCTGAACTAAACCAAATAATAACCTAATTTGAGGAAGGACATCCTTTGTGATTGAGGCAGTGCAGCGTAGGTTCACCAGATTGATCCTTGGGATGGCGGGACTGTCATAGGAGGAAAGATTGAAAAGACTGGGCTTGTATTCACTAGAGTTTAGAAGAATGAGGGGGGATCTTATAGAAACATATAAAATTATAAAAGGACTGGACAAGCTAGATGCAGGAAAAATGTTCCCAATGTTGGGCGAGTCCAGAACCAAAAGCCACAGTCTTAGAATAAAGGGGAGGTCATTTAGGACTGAGGTGAGAAAAAACGTTTTCACCCAGAGAGTTGTGAATGTATGGAATTCCCTGCCACAGAGGGCAGTGGAGGCCAAGTCACTGGATGGATTTAAGAGAGAGTTGGATAGAGCTCTAGTGGCTGGTGGAGTCAGGGGATATGGGGAGAAGGCAGGCACGGGTTATTGATAGGGGACGATCAGCCATGATCACAATGAATGGCGGTGCTGGCTCGAAGGGCCGAATGGCCTCCTCCTGCACCTATTTTCTATGTCTATGTCTATGTCTAATACGGGGTAAAAATTGCTCACAATGCTCCAAATGTGGTGCGAGGAGGAGCTGGGCCTGTCAGTACCAGCTTGAGTCACCCGCAATCTCTTCCATCAAAGGGAGAGAGACACAGCAGAGATGCTTGGCAGATATCTCCCTCGCACGCCACACATGCAGCTGGAAGGCTGCACGTATCAGCGCTGCCATCTGCAGCATTCTCTCTTGCCCCTGACTCACCACCTTCCCTTCCACCCACAACCCCGAGCTTCCCATCCCTGGACCACCAGGGACCTGACCATAGCATTAGGTCGTAAGCGATAGGAGCAGAATTAGGCCATTTGGCCCATCGAGTAACTCAGCGGGACAAGCAGCATCTCTGGAGAGAAGGAATGGGCGACGTTTCGGGTCGGGACCCTTCTTCAGACTGATGTCAGGGGAGAGGGTGGTACAGAGATAAAATGTAGTCGGAGACAGTAGGGCTGGTCGGAGAACTGGGAAGGGAGAGGGAATGGAGCGAGATGGAAAGCAAGGGTTTTTTGAAGTTAGAGTAATTAACGTGGATTAAGGATGATGGACCATGAGACATAGAAGCAGAATTAGGCCATTCAGCCCATCAAGTCTATTCCACCATTCAATCAAAGATTGTTAAGGGCTTGGACACGCTAGAGGCAGGATATATGTTCCCGATGTTGGGGGAGTCCAGAACCAGGGGCCACACAGTTTAAGAATAAGGAGAAGGCCATTTAGAACGGAGACGAGGAAACACTTTTTCTCACAGAGAGTTGTGAGTCTGTGGAATTCTCTGCCTCAGGTTCTCTGGATACTTTCAAGAGAGAGCTAGATAGGGCTCTTAAAAATAGCGGAGTCGGGGGATATGGGGAGCAGGCAGCAACGGGGTACTGATTGGGGATGATCAGCCATGATCACATTGAATGGCGGTGCTGACTCGAAGGGCCGAATGGCCTCCTCCTGCACCTATTGTCTATTGTCTATTGTCTATCATGGCGGAACTTTCTCTCCCTCCTATCCCCATTGTCCTGCCTTCTCCCCTTTTAACCACAGACACCTGTGCTAATCAAAAATCTATCAACCTCTGCCTCAAAAATATTGGTTACAGTCTCCCCCATAGAAGAGAGATGGTCTCCCAGTGAAGCCCCCAATACAGTGGCTAGAATCTCACAACCTGCTCACCTCTGCCTAAAGAGGTGTTACCTCTGGATTCTGAATCCCTGCTCCTGGTCCCGCTCGTCGCCATTCCATAATCCTGTTCGCAATCCCACTCCGTCTTCCTGTTCCTGAACCTGTTCTGTATTCCATATGTCTGCTCCCGTCTCCATTCTAGATCCTTACTTCCCACCCCACTCCATATCCTTACTTCCCACCCCACTCCATATCCTTACTTCCCACCCCACTCCATACAGAGCTTTGTACGTTCTCCCCGTGACCTGCGTGGGTTTTCTCCGGGGGCTCCGGTCTCCTCCCACACTCCAAAGACTGGCAGGTTTGTAGGTTAATTGGCTTCGGTAAAGATTGTAACTTGTCCCCAGTGTGTGGGAGAGTGCTAGTGTGCGGGGAACGCTGGTCGGGGGGGGGGGGGGGCCCCCCAAACGGCACTCGGTGGGCGAAGGGCCTGTTTCCGCGCTGTATCTCTAAACTAAACTAAATTAAAAGCTGTCCCTCGATAACTGCAGGGAGACAAAAATGCTGGAGAAACTCAGCGGGTGCAGCAGCATCTATGGAGCGAAGGAAATAGGCGACGTTTCAGACCGAAACCCTCAATAACTTCGCCTGCTTTCGCAGGAAGTGATGTTCAGTAACGCAGTGAAAGTGTTACAAAATATGTATGTAGGTAGGAACTGCAGATGCTAGTTTACACCGAAGATAGACACAAAATGCTGAAATCAGTGGGACAGGCAGCATCTGCTTAGTCCAGCGTCTTGGTGAGGCCACACCTGGAGTATTGCGTACAGTTTTGGTCTCCTAATCTGAGGAAAGACATTCTTGCCATAGAGCGAGTACAGAGAAGGTTCACCAGACTGATTCCTGGGATGGCAGGACTTCCATATGAAGAAAGACTGGATAGACTCGGCTTGTACTCGCTGGAATTTAGAAGATTGAGGGGAGATCTTATAGAGACTTACCAAATTCTTAAGGGGTTGGACAGGCTAGATGCAGGAAGATTTGTTCCTGATGTTGGGGAAAAGTCCAGAACAAGGGGTCACAGATTAAGAATTAAGGGGGAGAGTATTTTAGGACCAGATGAAAAAATCATTTTTCACACAGAGAGTGGTGAGTCTCTAGAATTCTCTACCACAGAAGGTAGTTGAGGCCAGTTCATTGGCTATATTTAAGAGGGAGTTAGATGTGGCCCTTGTGGCTAAAGGGATCAGGGGGTATGGAGAGAAGGCAGGTACGGGATACTGAGTTGGATGATCAGCCATGATCACATTGAATGGCGGTGCAGGCTCGAAGGTCCAAATGGCCTCCTCCTGCACCTATTGTCTATCATTCTATGATCTCTGGAGAGAAGGAATAAGTGACATTTCTGGCCGAGAGCCTTGTTCAGACTGAATATAGATGGTTTTAAGTAAATGAGTGGTGATTGGGACTAATTACGTTTCTCTGCATTAAACTTTCAAACAGAGCAGCGTGAAAGGGCACCCGTCAGACTGCTTGCTTCATTCGGGCTGAAACTCCAGCTCTCCTGTATCTCAGCTCGTCAGGGCAGCATCCGGACCGTGCAATGGCTACAGGTAAATCGGTGTCTTTTCAGGTGACTTTGGCCTTTTCGTAAGCTCATAAGTGTTCGGAGCAGAATTAGGCCATTTGGTCTACACCCGCCATTCAATCATGGCCGATCTAACGCTCCCTCTCAACCCCATTCTCCTGCCTTCGCCCCGTAATCCGCAGTCACCAAGCATCGAGCAATCTCCTCCTTAGGGCACGGTGGCGCAGCGGGAGAGCGCCGGAGAGCGCCACGCTTGCAGCGCCCGAGACCCGGGTTCGATTCCGACTGCGGCTGTTGTCTGTCCGGAGTCTGCGTGGGTTTCCTCCGAGATCTTCGGTTTCCTCCCACACTCCAAAGACGCGCAGGTTTGCGGGTTAATTGGCTCGGTATGAATATAAATTGCCCCTAGTGTGCGTCTATCCGTGTTAATGTGCTGGTCGGTGCGCACTCGATGGGCCAAAGGGCCTGTTTCCCCGCTGGATCTCTAAACTAAACGAAAATATCCATTGACGGACTCCACAGCCTTCTATGGCAATGAATTCCGTTAGTGGGCTAGTCTAGGACCAGAGGCCATAGCCTCAGAATAAAAGGATGTACCTTTGCAAAAGGAGATGAAGAGAAATGTCATTAGTCAAAGGCTGGTGAATCTGTGGAATTCATTGCCACAGACAGCTGTGGAGGCCAATCTACCTGTTTTTTCCCCATATCCTCCTAAACCATATAACCATATAACCATATAACAATTACAGCACGGAAACAGGCCCTCTCGGCCCTTCCAGTCCGTGCCGACCATTTGTTTTCCCCTAGTCCCATCTACCTGCACTCAGACCATACCCCTCCATTCCCTTCACGTCCATATACCTATCCACTTTACTCTTAAATGTTAAAATCGATCCTGCCTCCACCACTTCTGCTGGAACCTCATTCCACACAGCCACCACCCTCTGAGTAAAGAAGTTCCCCCTCACGTTACCCCGAAACTTCTGTCCCTTAATTCTCATGTCATGCCCTCTTGTTTGAATCTTCCCTACCCTCAATGGGAAAAACGTATCCACGTTAAACCTTTCCTATCCGTGTCCCTGTCCAAATGGCTTTTAAATATTGTGAGAGTACCTGCCTCAACTACCTCCTACCTCCTCTGGCAGCTCGTTCCGTACTCCCACCGCCCTTTATGTGAAAAAGTTGCCCCTCAGGTTCCTATTAAATCTTTCCCCCTCTCACACCTGAAACTTATGTCCTCTGGTTTTTGAATCCCCTATTCTGGGTAAAAGAGTTATTCTATCTATTTGCCTCGATTGAATGGCGGAGCAGACTTGAGGGGCCGAATGGCCTAATTCTGTCCCTATGTCTCGTGGCCCATGATCTGTAAATCCTCCCTTGTTTTGGAACCTTACACAAGCCACGAGACGAAGGTAGTTCAGATAAAGCAGAGATTGATGGGTTCTTGACTGGGAAGGTAGGTTACAGGGAGAGAGCGGGAGAATGGGGTTGAGAGGACAAAGGACAAAGGAGATTTATTGTCACATACACCAGTTGGTGTAGTGAAGTTTGACTTGCCACTCAGCAGACATATAAAGATGAGACACAACACTATAGAATTAATAATAAACATAAAACATCCCCCCACAATGGTTCCCACTGTGGGGGAAGGCACAAAGTCCAGCCCCCATCCCCTCGTCCACCCATAGTCGGGCCTATTGAGGCCTCCGCAGTTGCCACAACGGCGGCCCGATGTTTTAGGCCTTCTCGCCGGGTGATGGTGCTCCGGCGTCGGGGGAACCCTCACAGCGTCTTGGGACACCCGGAACGGCCGCTTCCTTACCGGAGTCCGTGGCTTCCGAAGCCGACAAGGCCGCGCCGGGTGGAGCTCCACCCCCGGCGATCTCGCCGAGAGATCCCAGGCTCCCGATGTTTAAAGTTCAGCGCTGCCTCCCGCAGCCGGCCGCCGCTCAGACCCGATGTTCACTCGACCTGCGGTCTCAGCATTCCCGGAGCTCCAGCGCGGTGACCCAGGTGAGGCATCGCCCGCAACGCCCCGCGATGGCGCTCCCGCTCTGCACCCCCTCGAGTCTCTGGGCGGTCCCCCTCAGGAAGGGAAAGATAGATCGGCCATTATGGAATGGCAGAGTAGACTTGATGGGCTGAATCCCGGGAATGAGTGGGTTGACAGATGATGAGCGTTTGACGGAACTGGGTTTCTACTCGCTGGAGTTTTGAAGGATGAGGTGAGGAATCTTTGAAACTTACCGAATGGTCTTCTTCTTATCGATTAGAAGATTAGAAATTTTCCGGCCAGAGCTGAACACACCTCTCGGCATCTGCATACAATGGCGTCTGTCCTGTGCTTATTCTGCGAGGTGGTGGAAGGATTGGTGGAAACAGGGCTGCGACGTGAACGCTCTCCCCTTGAACCCACCGAATCGTGGAAGGGCTGGATAGAGTGGATGTTTCCACTGGTGGGAGAGTCTAGGACCAGAGGGCACAGCCTCGGAATAAAAGGACATACCTTTAGAATGAAGATTTAGATGAACTTCTTTAACCATATAACCATATAACCATTACAGCACGGAAACAGGCCCTCTCGCCCTTCCAGTCCGTGCCGACCATTTGTTTTCCCCTAGTCCCATCTACCTGCACTCAGACCATACCCCACCATTCCCTTCAAGCCGAGTCTATCCAGTCTTTCATCATATGGAAGTCCTGACATCCCAGGAATCAGTCTGGCGAACCTTCTCTGTACTCCCTCTATGGCAAGAATGTCTTTCCTCAGGTTTGGAGACCAAAACTGTACACAATACTCCAGGTGTGGTCTCACCAAAACCCTGTACAACTGCAGTAGAACCTCCCTGCTCCTATACTCAAATCCTTTTGCTGTGAATGCTAACATACCATTCGCTTTCTTCACTGCCTGCTGCACCTGCATGCATACTTTCAATGACTGGTGTACCATGACACCCAGGTCTCGCTGCATCTCCCCTTTTCCTAATCTGCCACCATTCGGATAATAGTCTACTTTCCTGTTTTTTGCCACCAAAGTGGATAACCTCACATTTATCCACATTATACTGCATCTGCCATGCACTCACCCAGCCTATCCAAGTCACCTTGCAGCCTCCTAGCATCCTCCTCACAGCTAAACACTGCCCCCCAGCTTCGTGTCATCTGCAAACGTGGAGATGTTGCATTCAATTCCCTCGTCCAGATCATTAATATATATTGCAAGTAGCTGGGGTCCCAGCACTGAGCCTTGCGGTACCCCACTAGTCACTGCCTGCCATCCGATCCTTAATCCTCCCTTGTTTGTGCTTGTGTTTGTTCATTGCAGAAAACAAATTCCATGGAACACTGGGAAGAGATCGCTGAATTGTCGGTGCCGGTGGACAAGGAGAGATTTCAGGTCCTTGACGATGGCTCACTGGTGATTCTGTCCGTCGGTGTCAAGGATGAGGGCCTGTTCAAGTGTCGAGTGGAGAAGAACAGTACAGAGGACCTCTCTGTAACCAGTGTGCTTGTCTACAGTGAGTCCCCTTCCTCTCTCACCCTGAAAGATAGCTTCATAAGTAGAATTAGGCCATTCGGCCCATCAAGTCGACTCCGCCATTCAATCATGGCCGATCTATCTCTCCATCCTAACCCCATTCTCCTGCCTTCTCTGCTTCCTGAGAAGATTGCGGACAGTTGGTCTGTCGAGGAGGCCTCTCTCTAACTTCTACAGGTGCACAGTAGAGAGCTTGCTGACCGGTTGCATCGTGGCTTGGTTCGGCAACTTGAGCGCCCTGGGGAGGAAAAGACCACAAAAAGTAGTAAAAACTGCCCAGTCCATCATCGGCTCTGACCTTCCTCCCATCGAGGGGATCTATCGCAGTCGCTGCCTCAAAAAGGCTGGCAGCATCATCAAGGACCCACACCACCCTGGCCACACACTCATCTCCCTGCTACCTTCAGGTAGAAGGTACAGGAGCCTGAGGACTGCAACACCAGGTTCAGGAATAGCTACTTCCCCACAGCCATCAGGCTATTAAACCTGGCTCGGACAAAACTCTGAACATTAATAACCCATTATCTGTTATTTGCACTTGATCAGTTTATTTATTCACGTGTGTATATATTTATACAATGGTATATGGACACGCTGATCTGTTTTGTAGCCAATGCCTACTATGTTCTGTTGTGCTGAAGGGAAGCAGGAATTTCATTGTCCTATCAGGGACACAGTGACAATAAACTCACTTGAACTTGAACTTCTCCGCATAACCCCTGACACCCGTACTAATCAAGAATCTATCTATCTCCACCTTAAAAATATCCACTGACTTGGCCTCCACAGCTTTCTGTGGCAAAGAATTCCACAGATTCACCACCCTCTGATTAAAAAAAATTCCACATCACCTCCTTCCTTGAATCCTGAGGCTGTGACCTCTGTGCCTAGACTCTCCCAGTCCACCCCACACCCAACTCCCACATTGAGGGCCATTCAACAACGGCAGGTCCCACCCGATTGTTCAGCCCTGATTCCCTATCTCACAAGACACACTCAAAATGCCGGATCAACTCAGCGGGTCAGGCAGCATCTCTGGAGAGAAGGAAAGGGTGGCATTTTGGGTCGAGACCCTTCTTCAGACTGAGAGTCAGGGGGGGAGGGAGACAGACATGTGGAAGGGTAAGGTGTGAAAATGACAGATCAAAGCAGATGCTGATCCAGGAAATGTAGAATCGATCATTTCTGACAGGCATACAAACAGTAGAATTAATCAGGAGGACAGTGAAACCAGTCAGAGAAATAGGATGAGGGAGGGACAGGAAGACATGGAATGCAAGCGTTACTTGAAGGGTTATTTCTGTGGAATTCTTTGCCACAGAAGGCTGTGGAGGCCAAGTCTGTGGATATTTTTAAGGCAGAGATAGATAGATTCATGATTAGTACGGGTGTCAGGGGTTATGGGGAGAAGGCAGGAGAGTGGGGTCAGGAGGGGGAGATAGATCAGCCATGATTGAATGGTGGAGTAGACTTGATGGGATGAATGGCCTAATTCTACTATCACTTATGACCTTATGGCCTTAGACTTGAAGTTAGAGACATCAATATTCGTAGCACTGGACTGTAAGCTGCCCAAGCAAAATATAGAAACATAGAAAATAGGTGCAGGAGGAGGCCATTCGGCCCTTCGAGCCAGAACCGCCATTCATTGTGATCATGGCTGATCGTCCCCTATCAATAACCCGTGCCTGCCTTCTCCCCATATCCCTGACTCCACTAGCCCCTAGAGCTCTATCTAACTCTCTCTTAAATCCATCCAGTGATTTGGCCTCCACTGCCCTCCGTGGCAGGGAATTCCACAAATTCACAACTCTCTGGGTGAAAAAGTTGGTTCTCACCTCAGTCTTAAATGACCTCCCCCTTATTCTAAGACTGTGGCCCCTGGCTCTGGACTCGCCCAACATTGGGAACATTTTTCCTATAGAAACATAGAATGAGGTGCTGTTCTTCCAATTTGCATGATCGAATGCTGGAAGTTATAAAGCTTTAGATTCTCTAGATTATCTGCATTGTTATCTCCGCTGCTGCTCTCTGCTGAGACACTGATGGATCCATCTTCTCCCCGCAGAGCTGCCCAGCGAGCCGGTGCTGAAGGAGAGCTACCTAACGTTCACAGCTGGAACATTCTCTGAGGTAACATCACCTTAGGACGGAGCAGAGGCCAAATCGCACCCCGGCCACTCCCTCTTTCACTGATTCCATCTACACCTCAAGCTGCCTCGTCAAGGACAGCAGCATAATCAAGGGCCAATCGCACCCCGGCCAACCTCCCTTCCATTGACTCCATCCACACCTCACGCTGCCCCGGCAAGGCCAGCAGCATCATCAAGGACCAGTCGCACCCCGGCCACTCCCTCTTCTCCCCTCTCCTTTCGGCAAGAGCGGAACTCGCGATAAAAACATGGAGGGGGCAGGGAACACAAATTTTTGGCGGCCGCATTCGCACGCAGTGCGTGCTCACGACCCACACATGCGCATGCGCACACTCACCCCACATCATGTCCTGCCCCCATTGCCTGCTGACCGACGTCTCTCTCGTCCAATCGGCGCCCTCGATCAGCTGAGACTTTAAAATCCGGATGACAAAAACTTGGGGGGGGGATGTCCCCCGCCTCTCAAAACATGAAGGGGACATGTCCCCTTTGCCCCCCCCCCCCCCCGGGCTTTTCCGCCCCTGCCACTATCGGGCAACAGGTACAGAAGTGTGAAAACGAACGCACACACTCCAGATTCAGGGACAGTTTCTTCCCAGCTGTTATCAGGCAACTGGACCATCCTACCACAACTACGGAGGCACTGCGGTAGATTTGCTGCCTTACTGCGCTAGAGTACTAAGTTCAATTGTAAAGTTTTCATACCCCTTGAACTTTTCCACATTTTGTCACGTTACAACCACAAACGTAAATATATTTTACTTCGGAGTCACGTGAGTGACTACGTGAAGAACCCGGCCTCACGCTGGCAACGGCATCAATGACGTCAACGCTGACGGCGCAAGGAGGAGCTGCAGTAAGGAGCAGCTCCTCGGCAGCGGTCGGAACGGCCCCGCAGGTAAGTGCAGCAAAGTTTGCGATGTTTTTAGCGGACGCTGGGTAGGTCCAGCAGTAATAGTTATGTAAAATCAAGTCAGAGTCAAGTTAAGTGCTGGATAGCACAGAATTATGAAGTAAAGGAAAATTCGTGGGTAAAGTGCTTCCTGGGGTGAAAAATAAATATACGGGAAAGCTAGTGCGGAGCTGGTTCCGATACCGGTGGCCGCAGATATACCCGTTAGCGAATTATTTTCCAAAAATGATAACCACGGAAAGAAATGCTCCCGAAAATGGAAAAAAAAAAAAAAAAAAAAAAAATCTGAGCTTATGGTGGTTTTGATGACTCTGATATTTGAAAAGTCCTCCAGATAGTTAAACTATGTGGAACTAATTATGGAGCATATGGAGAAAGTTCTCCAAATAATTATGAGGACTAGGGTCACAGTACCCAGATGGAATCCCAAAAAATCCCTGAGGGGTTTAATTATTCTGAATATGGCTGTGGGCCTAATTTGGGAGGTTGGAACTCCGGACCCAGGATTTGGGCCGGAAGACGTCTCATGGGATCAAATCCCAATTGATTTAGGGCTGCAGAAGGCAGACCCTGTTGATGGTGATTTGCATTTGAAAGCACACCACAAAATAAATAAAAAAGAAAAAGAAAAAAAAAAAAAAAGAAAAAAAAGGCCAAATGTGCCTGGGATAGCAAAAGAATTTGCTATATATGAAGGAAGTGGTGAGGCTATGGAAGAAAACCTAGCTGCCAACATATATATATGGTATCTCACCAACTTCATGTTTTCTGTGATGATTTGAAATATTAAAATTGCACAGCACAAGAAATTGTGCCTCATTGGAAGTGCCTACGGTTTATCCGTTTGATATGGGCATCCATGACCCCAAATATGAGAGCGTCAAGTAGTGAGGTTTCAAAAATCCTCACAAAATTATTCTGCTGCTATAATGGCTTTTGCGGAGATGGATAAAAAAAAAAAATAAATAAAAAAAAAAAGACGCTATTGTGCAATTCTTTCAATGAAATTTTGTATGAGGTAAATGGCCTATTTGGCCCATTTTTCACCCAAGGTTTGCATACCTGTGTCGAGCAAGTGGTGTTTAAGCTCCTGGTTGTCTGTTTTGGAGTAATCTGCCTAAATTATTAAAATTGGATGAAAAGTTAAATATTTTAGCTGCATGAAACCTTCGTCTTTGGACAAAAAGGTATTTTTTCGCCCAGAAGGGGATTTGTATTTTGGAAATAGAGGCAGAAAATATGTCAAGGAAGTCTTATTGTACTGCAACAGCCAAATACTTACCCCGAAAATTGGGGGGGAAAAGGAGACCACCAACGCTCTATGGAGGAATTAAAAGATTTGTTCTATGCTTAAAGAAACTGCGGATTAATCGCTCCAGTTAGAGGGAGATTACAAAAAGTTTATAAAAGACTGGCTTACTATTACTTTGATCGGTATATATTACAAGCAGTTTCATTAACCCACTATTACTTTTAAAGAAGGGGTTAATCCTCCTGTACAGAATAAACCTGCTTATGTTTTCGTGTTTTTCTGCAATTGAAAAAGCAGAGATTTAATGTCCCAAATTGCCCAATTATCTGGAAAAGGGGTAATGGGAAAAACTTATGAACACGAGCATCAATTTGTTTTAATATTTTAGAAGGAATAAAGATGGCGGTTGCAGAAGTATTCTGGACCTTACAGATCTAAAATAAGTTTGTAGAATACAAACATTTTAAAATGGAGACATTGAATACTGCAAAATTATTTAATTCAGCAGTTGTTATATGGCTAAGATTGATGAAAAGACGACTATTATTCTGTACCTATGCATCAGTTTTTCGGTGCTACTTAAAATTTAAATTGGTTGGGACAATTATGGCAGTTAACTTTGCCCAAATGACTGAGTTCAGCTCTTAGACTCTTTACGAAACTGTTGAAACCAGTTTAGGCCCAATTAAGAGCACAAATGCACATTATTATGGCTTATCTCAATGACATTCTGATCATTAGTGATTATCAAGAGTCAGCTGAGAACTCAGTTTCAGTTACTAAAGCTTTGTGGTAAGCTAGGGTTCTTGATTCATCCAATTAAGTCCCAGCTGCAGCCAGCACAAACAATTAACTTTTGGGGTTTGTAATTAACTCAGTGACTATGTTTAAATAACTTTACCAACAGATAAAGTTGATGATATTTTGGTAACTTGTAATTATCTCAATCAAACCTTATCCTTCCATCCGAGAAATAGCGAAAAACCATTGGTAAACTGGTAGCAAGCGTTTCCTGCAGTAGAATTTGGTCCATTACATTATCAAAATCTTCGAAGGGACAAGATACGAGCTCTCAAGAGAAGGCAGGCCACTTGACAGGCCTATGTAATTAACAAAAGAAGCTGTGTTGGAATTACAATGGTGGGTTAAAAAATGTCCCACAAGCTGCTAATAAATATCATGATAAACAGCCTGAAATGGTTTTACAAACAGATGCTAGTGCTCTCGGATGGGGGGCAACAGATTCATCCTCCAATTGTGGAGGTAGATGGAAAAAGCATCTCAAGAAAAAAAGCGTTTCTTCAAGCTGATGGTATTAACTATTTGGAGTTATTGGGTGCTTTTATGGACTAAAAGCATATTGTTGTGCTAAACAATGGTGTACATGTGTTTATACAGTTAGACAATAATACGGCTGTTGCATATATTTATCACATGGGGGAGTTAGATCAGTATCATGTGATTGTCTGGTCAATAAATATGGTAAAAATTGGTGTATTGATCGCCAAATATGGATTTCAGCAAGCTACATTCCAGGTAAAGACAATGTGGAGGCAGATAATAAAAAGATCAAGGATATTTAAAGATTATACGGAATGGATGCTTAAGCCAGCAAATTAAAAATAATTATACACCAATTTTGGGGTTACCAGAAATTGACTTGTATGCTCAAGGCTTAATCATCAATACCTAAATATGTGTCTTGGGAACACGATCCAGATGCAGTAGCAGTAGATGCTGTTTCGTTAAACTGGGGGAAATATGTTCATTTTATAAGCTTTTTTCCACCATTTGCTTTGATTCAGAGATGTCTGAAGAAGATAGAACAAGATTTTCTGCCTCTGGATTGTTGGTAGTTCCAAATTGGCCAACTCAACTTTGGTTCCCAGTAATGCTGAATATGATTAAAGAGCCATATATGTCGATTCCTAACTGTAGTGATATTTTGATTTCGTACCAGTAACTAAAGAAATTTATCCATTATATGCATATATGAATTTATTAATCTACAGGTTTTGACCAGACCAACTGCAGGAGCTGGGATTATCGGACAAAACGATGGGAAATTATAGTCGCATCATGGCGAGATAGCACACAAAAACAATATATGACACATACTAAGTAATGGAAGAAATTTTGCACACAGTCAAATATTTCTTATGATATTGTGAATATTGCAAATGTTTTGGAATTCCTTGCCAATTTGCATTTTGAGCAACATTTAAGTTACAGTGCCATTAACACTGCACGCAGTGCCTTGTCATCCTATTTAGGACTTTATGGACTGATCAGAAATCAATTGGGTCACATCCATTAATATCTAGATTCATGAAAGGAATCTTTAACATTAATCCCACCCAAACCAAGATACACAAGAGATTTGGGATGTGAGCATTGTACTTACTCTACTTAGACAATGGACTCCAATTGAAGGATTGACATTGGAAAGACATTGACATTGAATATAATAATGTTAATGTCACTGGTCTCAGCTCAAAGAGTGCAAACTTTACAAATGTTGCGTTTAGACTGTATGCATGTGACTACAGATAAATATTGTGTTCTATGTTTACGAGCTGATCAACAAAGCAGACCACGGAGATCTGGAGGACAAAGGTAACCTTTCAAGCTTATCATATTGATCCTACTTTGTGTGTGGTTAGACATTTGAACCAATATATTAAAGTTACTGAGACTCTTCGAGGAAATGAAAAAACGTTAATGGTTACGCACAAAAAACCACACACAAGAGCTTCAGTTTAAACTATCTCAAAGTGGTTGAAACAGGTGTTGCTTTTAGCGGGAGTAGACACTGATTGTTTCAAATCTCACTCCACCAGGGCGGCAGCTACGTCCGCGGCGAAGGGGCGGGACGTACCTCTCGAGCATATTTTAAAAATCGCAGGGTGGAGTAAAGAAAAACTTTTTCAAAGTTCTACAATAAACCTGTTCACACTATGATAAGCTTGGACACGCGGTGTTGGGAGCACTATAATCACCTGCTTTGTTTACTATTAATTGCTAAATAATCAGTGGTGTAGTCACTTCTATCTTTTATCGCTTGTAATCATTTCCCTCAGATATAAGGAGGGTTAATTATATGGTCTTTAAGCCATTAACAAAGTTAATTGTGAAAAGAACTAACATTAGTCTGGTTTCTCATGTATGGGTTTTACTAGCCGGACTGTCGTACGGATTAATTCTACGACATAAAAAACACAGAAAGCTTTAAAATCTTCACGTAGTCACTCACGTGACTCCGAAGTAAAATAGTAAGATTAAACAAGAACTTACCAGTTCGAAGTTTGATCGTTATTTTATGAGGAGTTACGATGAGGATTACGTGCCCTCCGCTCCCACCCTCATAAACTAAATGATCAAATGGTAGTTCTGAGTCTTTTATGAGCCTTACTATGTTACTCCGGCTTTTGGTGTTCTGTGTTTTTCATGCCGCTGCTTTGAAGTATGCCGTTGCCAGCGTGAGGCGGGTTCTTTCACGTAATCCCTCATCGTAACTCCTCATAAAATAACGATCAAACTTCGAACTGGTAAGTTCTTGTTTAATCTTACTATTTTATTGGGATTTTATGTGATAGACCAACACAAAGTGGTGCATAATTGTGAAGTGGAAGGAAAATGATGCATGGTTTCCAAATTTTATTACAAATAAAAAACTGAAAAGTGTGGCGTGCAAAAGTATTCAGCCCCCCTGAGTCAATACTTTGTAGAACCACCTTTCGCTGCAATTACAGCTGCAAGTCTTTTGGGGTATGTCTCTACCAGCTTTGCACATCTAGAGACTGAAATTTTTGCCCATTCTTCATTGCAAAATAGCTCAAGCTCAGTCAGATTGGATGGAGAGCGTCTGTGAACAGCAATTTTCAAGTCTTGCCAGAGATTCTCAATTGGATTTAGGTCTGGACATTGACTGGGCCATTCTAACACACATGAATATGCTTTGATCTAAACCATTCCATTGTAGCTCTGGTTGTATGTTTAGGGTCGTTGTCCTGCTGGAAGGTGAACCTCCACCCCAGTCTCAAGTCTTTTGCAGACTCAAACAGGTTTTCTTCCAAGATTGCCCTGTATTTGGCTCCATCCATCTTCCCATCAACTCTGACCATCTTCCCTGTCCCTGCTGAAGAAAAGCATCCCCACAGCATGATGCTGCCACCACCATGTTTCACAGTGGGGATGGTGTGTTTCAGGGTTATGTGCAGTGTTAGTTTTCCACCACACATAGCGTTTTGCATTTAGGCCAAAAACTTCAATTTTGGTCTCATCAGACCAGAGCACCTTCCTCCACATGTTTGCTGTGTCCCCCACATGGCTTGTGGCAAACTGCAAACGGGACTTCTTAAGGCTTTGTTTCAACAATGGCTTTTCTTGCCACTCTTCTATAAAGGCCCGATTTGTGGAGTACACAACTAATAGTTGTCCTGTGGACAGAATCTCCCACCTGAGCTGTGGATCTCTGCAGCTCCTCCAGAGTTACCATGGGCCTCTTGGCTGCTTCTCTGATCAATGCTCTCCTTGCCCGGCCTGTCAGTTTAGGTGGATGGCCATGTCTTGGTAGGTTTGCAGTTGTGCCATACTCTTTCCATTTTCGGATGATGGATTGAACAGTGCTCCGTGAGATGTTTAAAGCTTGGGATATTTTTTTTATAACCTAAACCCTGCTTTAAACTTCTCCACAACTTTATCCCTGACCTGTCTGGTGTGTTCCTCGGGCTTCATGATGCCCGAGGAACATTGTTTGTTCACTAATGTTTCTCTAACAAACCTCTGAGGCCTTCACAGAACAGCTGTATTTATACTGAGTTTAGATTACACACAAGTGGACTCTATTTACAAATTAGGTGACTTCTGAATTGGTTGCACTGGATTTTATTTAGGGTATCAGAGTAAAGGGGGCTGAATACTTTTGCACGTCACACGTTTCAGTTTTTTATTTGTAAAAAGATTTGAAAACCATGTATCATTTTCCTTCCACTTCACAATTATGCGCCACTTTTATGTTGGTCTATCACATAAAATCCTAATAAAATACATTTACGTTTGTGGTTGTAACGTGACAAAATGTGGAAAATGTTCACGGGGTATGAATACTTTTGCAAGCCACTGTATTTGAGCTTTCTCGATGACTTTGCCTCTGATTTTCCCATTTTTCCTCCCAGATTGGGACGTGCATCTCAGACGATGGGCATCCCGTCAGTAACATTACTTGGTACAAGGATGGCAAAGAGGTGGTTGCCAACGGAAATGGTGAGAAACCGGCTGGTGAGATCTCTAGTTTCATGGCAAAGAAAAGGCTTTCAGTTGCACCAGTCCTCCACAACCCCAGATATACCGGGATTCGGCCCATCAAGTCTACTCTGCCATTCAATCATGGCTGATCTATCTCTCCCTCCTAACCCCATTCTCTTGCCTTCTCCCCATAGCCCCTGACACCCGAACTAATCAAGAATCTATCGATCTCTGGCTTAAAAATATCCACTGGCTTGGCCTCCACAGCCTTCTGTGGCAATGAATTCTACAGATTCACCACCCTCTGATTACAGAAATTCCTCCTTATCTCCGGGAGTTCCTAAAGGTACTTTTTCATGCAAGGTACTTTAGTGGTGGCACGCTGGCGCAGCGGTAGACTTGATGCCTTGTACCACTTTCAGCGGCAGAGACCCGGGTTCGATCCTGACTACGGGTGCTGTCTCTGCGGAGTTTGCACGTTCTCCCCGTGACCTGCGTGGATTTTCTCCGAGATCTTCGCCTTCCTCCCGCACTCCAAAGACGTAGAGGTTGGAAGGTTAATTGGTTTTAGTGTAAATGTACATTGTCCCTAGTGTGTGTAGGGTAATGTTAGTGCGCAGGGATCGCTGGTCGGCAGAGACGTAGTGGACCGAAGGGCCTGTATCTGAGCTGTATCTCCAATCTAAACTAAACCAGCGCATTGAGTCAACTCTGCCATTTGAGCATGGCTGATCTGTGTTTCCCCTCTCTAACCCGTTCTTCTGCCTTCTCCCCGTGGCATTTGGTGCCTTTACTAATCAACTGCCACCAATCTCCACTTTAAGCCTTAGTGAAATTTCCCGAATAGTGAAAGGCCTGGATAGAGTGGATGTGGAGAGGGAGTGGGAGTCAGGGGAAAAGGGAAACGAGAGACATAGAGAGATATAGATCTGAAGAAGGGTCTCGACCCAAAACGTCTCTCCAGAGTGGGAGAGTCTAGGAGCAGAGGTCATAGCCTCAGAATTAAAGGTTGTTCCTTTAGGAAGGATATGAGGAGGAATTTCTTTAGCCAGAGGGCGGTGAATCTGTGGAATTCATTGCCACAGAAGGCTGTGGAGGCCAAGTCAGTGGATATTTTTAAGCCAGAGATAGATAGATTCTTGATTAGTGCGGGTGCTGGGGGTTATGGGGAGAAGGCAGGAGAATGGGATTAGGTTGGAGAGACAGATCAGCCATGATTGAATGGCTGAGTAGACCTGAAGGGCCGAATGGACTAATTCTTCTTATGAAGCTATCTTTCAGGGAGAGAGAGGAAGGCAACTCACTGTAGACAAGCATGCTGGTTACAGAGGGGTCCTCTGTACTGTTCTTCTCCACTCGACACTTGAAATGGATATAAGGCGTGAATCTGTGGAATTCATTGACACAGAAGGCTGTGGAGGGCAAGTCAAAGGATCATTTTAAGGCAGAGAGAGCTATCAGATTTTTGGGTGTCAGGGGTTATGGGGAGAAGGCAGGAGAATGGGGTTAGGATGGAGAAACATCAGCCATGATTGAATGGCGGAGCAGACTTGATAACCATATAACCATATAACAATTACAGCACGGAAACAGGCCCTCTCGGCCCTTCCAGTCCGTGCCGACCATTTGTTTTCCCCTAGTCCCATCTACCTGCACTCAGACCATACCCCTCCATTCCCTTCGCGTCCATATACCTAACCACTTTACTCTTAAATGTTAAAATCGATCCTGCCTCCACCACTTCTGCTGGAAGCTGATTCCACACAGCCACCACCACCCTCTGAGTAAAGAAGTTCCCCCTCACGTTACCCCCCTAAACTTCTGTCCCTTAATTCTCATGTCATGCCCTCTTGTTTGAATCTTCCCTACCCTCAATGGGAAAAAAAACGTATCCACGTCAACTCTGTCTATATCCCTTTCATCATTTTAAAAGACCTCAATCAAGTCCCCCTTAACCTTCTGCGCTCCAAAGAATAAGGACCTAACTTGTTCAACCTTTCTCTGTAACATAGTTGCTGGAACCCTGGCAACATTCTAGTAAATCTCCTCTGTACTCTCTATTTTGTTGACAATCCTTCCTATAACTAGGCGACCAAAATTGTACACCATACTCCAGAATTGGTCTTAACCAATGCCTTGTAACAATTTTAACATTACTTCCCTACTCCTATATTCAATGCTCTGATTTATAAAGGCCAGCACACCAAAGGCTTTCTTTACCACCCTATCTACATGCGATTCCACCTTCAGGGAACTATGCACAGTTATTCCTAGATCCCTCTGTTCCACAGCATTCCCTCAATTCCCTACCATTTACCACTTGATGGGCTGAATGGCCTAATTCTGCTCCTATCACATATGATCATAAGACAAAGGAGCAGAATTAGACCATTCGGCCCTTCGAAGCTGCTCAATCATTCAATCATGGCTGATCTATCTCCCCCTCCTAACCCCATTCTCCTGCCTTCTCCCCATAACCCCTGACACCCGCACTAATCAAGAATCTTATCTATCTCTGCCTTAAAAATACCCATTGACTTGGCCTCCACAGCCGTCGGTGTCAATGAATCCCACAGATTCACCACCCTCTGACTAAAGAAATTCCTCCTCATCTCCACTTCACTTTGAAAAATAGTCCCAATCAAGAAACAACCTTTGTCCATTTCAAAGTATCTCGTTCTCATCTAACCCACAGCTAACAATGGCCCGTTTCCTTGATCATCATCACTATTTTGCTTATCTTTCTGCCCTTTGTTCTTTATCTCTCTACATCACCGTCTATGTCTCTCGCGTAGGAAGGAACTGCGGATGCTGGTTTAAATCAAAGATTGACACAAAGTGCAGGAGTAACTCAGCGGGACAGGCAGCATCTCTGGAGAGAAGGAATGGGTGACGTTTTGGGTCGACACCCTTCTTCAGATCTATGTCTCTCTATGTCTCTCGTTTCCCTTTTCCCCTGACTCTCAGCCTGAAGAAGGGTCTCGACCCGAAACGTCACCCATTCCTTCTCTCCATAGATGCTGCCTGTCCCGCTGCGTTACTCCAGCTGTTTGAGTACATCTCCAGAGGTGCTGCCTGACCCGCTGGGTTACTCCAGCTTTTTGTGTCTATCTTAGGTCAAGGCATTCAGGAGATCGAGATCAAACTTGCAAAGGAAGACAAGACCTGCACTGATGTACACTTCCCACATGAATTATTCCCACCTAGAATCTAGTGCCTGGAATTATTCCCACCTAGAATCCAGTGCATGGCATTCTTCCCACCTGGAATCCAGTGCCTGGAATTCTACCTACATAGAATCCAGTGCCTGGAATTCTTTCCACCGAATCCACATAGAATCCAGTGCCAGAATCCTTGCCAGTGCCTGGCATTCTCCAACCGAATCCAGTGCCTGGAATTCTTCCAACTAGAATCCAGTGCCTGGAATTCTTCCTGCCTAGAATCCAGTGCATGGAATTCTTCCCACCTAGAATCCAGTGCCTGGAATTCTACCTACCTAGAATCCAGTGCCTGGAATTCTTCCTACCTAGAATCCAGTGCCTGGAATTCTTCCCACCTAGAATCCAGTGCCTGGAATTCTTCCCACCTAGAATCCAGTGCCAGAATTCTCTTACCTGGCACCTCACCAACCAGAATCCAGTGCCTGGAATTCTTCCCCAACCAAATCCAGTGCCTGGAATTATTCCCACCTATAATCTAAATCCTGAACTCTACCTACCTAGAATCCAGTGCCTGGAATTCTTCCTACCTGGAATCCAGATCCTGGACCTTCTGAAGGAATCCAGAATTCTTCTCACCTGCCTGTAATTCTTCCCACCTAGAATCCAGTGCCTGGCCTAGAATCCAGTGCCTAAGAATTATTCCCACCTAGAATTCTTCCTACCTAAATCCAGTGCCTGTCATTCAGTACTGGAAATCTTCCCACCTAGAATCCAGTGCCTGGAATTCTTCCTACCTAGAATCCAATGCTCGGATTTCTTCTTTTTAATAATGCAAAGAAATAGTTTGACATCATTTCACTAGAGTCGTGGAGTGGTACAGCGTGGAAACAGGCCCTTTGGCCCAACTTGCCCACACCGGCAAACATGTCCCAGCTACACTAGTCCCACCTGGTCCATATCCCTCTTAACAATAGACAATAGACAATAGGTGCAGGAGGAGGCCATTTGTCCCTTCGAGCCAGCACCACCATTCAATGCGATCATGGCTGATCATCCCCAATCAGTACCCCGTTCCTGCCTTCTCCCCATATCCCCTGACTCCGCTATTTTTAAGAGCCCTATCTAGCTCTCTCTTGAAAGCATCCAGAGAACCTATCTCCACCACCCTCTGAGGGCTATCCATGTACCTGTCTAACTGTTTCTTAAATGTTGGGATAGTCCCAACTACCTCCCCCGACACCGCGTTCCATACCCTCACCAGCCTTTGTGTGAAAAAGTCACCCCTCAGGTTCCTACTGAATCTTTTCCCCCCTCACCTTAAATCTATGTCCTCTGGTCCTCGATTCACCTACTCTGGGCAAGTGACCTACCCGATCTATTCCTCTCATGATCTTGGAATAAAGGGGAGGTCATTTAAGACTGAGGTGAGAAAACACTTTTTTCACCCAGACAGTTGCGAATTTATGGAATTCCCTGCCACAGAGGGCAGTGGAGGCCAAATCACTGGATGGATTTAAGAGAGAGTTAGATAGAGCTCCAGGGGCTAGTGGAGTCAGGGATATGGGGAGAAGGCAGGCATGGGTTATTGATAGAGGATGATCAGCCATGATCACAATGAATGGCGGTGCTGGCTCGAAGGGGCCGAATGGCCACCTCCTGCACCTATTTTCTATGTTCCTATGATGTTGTACACCTCTATAAGATCACCCCTCATCCTCCTGCGCTCCAAGGTATAGAGACCCAGCCTCCTCAGCCTCTCCCTGCAGCTCACGAGTGCTTTGCAAAAAATGTCAGGCTTGTTGTAACGCTCTGTGTCTGTATTTGCAGGAACGCAGGTCAAAGTCCACATTATAAAGAACCAGAACACACAGCTTTACACAACGGAGTCGACGCTCTACTATACTCTGACCAAGGGCGACGTCAGTGTGCAGTTTGAGTGTCTAGTGCTGTCCCCTTCCCAAGGAGGGTGCGAGGTGCAGAGGTCCCGATCCGTCCGGGTCGACGTGCATTGTGAGTGTCAATCCTTGTCAGTCCCAAGAACGCCCTTCCCCCCGGCAGGCCATTCCTGCACCTGTCTTCACCAACTGTACACAATAGCTAACAATGGCGCGGGGGTCGAGTTGCCAGAGACCTGGGTTCCATCCGTCCGTGCAGAGTTTGTATGTTCCCCCCCCCCCCCATGACCCGCGTGGGTTTTCTCCGGGATCTTTGATTTCCCCGCACACTCCAAGTACGTACAGGTTTGTAGGTGAATTGGCTTGGTATAATTATATAAATGTAAAATTGCCTCAAGAGTGTGTGTGTGTATTATGGTGTTAATATGCGGGGATCGCTGGTCGGCGCGGACTCGATGGGCCGAAGGGCCTGTTATCGAGACGATAGAAAAAGTGATCAACCAGAAACGTCACCCAGTCCTCCTCTCTGGAGATGCTGCCTGTCGCGCTGAGTTACTCCAGCTTTTTGTGTCCATCTATGGTTTAAACCAGCATCTGCAGTTCCTTCATCCACATTGAAGGACATGTGTTTCTCAGTGTGCATGTCTGGTGAACAGCCTGCCTGTCCCTTCAATGTAAGGGACCCCACCAGCCGGCAAATACAACACATAGTCCCTCCGCCAGTTTCGCCACCTCCAACGTGACCTCTCCACCCGCCACATCTTCCCATTTCCCCCCCCCTGTCTGCCTTCCGCAAAGACCGCTCCCTCCGCAACTCCCTTGTCAATTCTTCCCTCCCCTCCCGATCTACCCCTTCCCCGGGCACTTTCCTTGCAACCGCAAGAAATGCAACGCTTGTCCCTTCACCTCCCCCCTCCCACTCCTTTCAGGGACCCAAGCATCCTTCCGACAGGTTCACCTGCACCTCCTCCAACCTCATCTACTGCATCCGCTGCTCCAGATGCCAGATGATCTATAATCGGTGAGACCAAGCGGAGGCTTGGCGATCGTTTCGCCGAACACCTCCGCTCGGTCCGCAAAACCAACCCGACCTCCCGGTGGCTCAGCACTTCAACTCCCCTCCCCATTCCGCATCCGACCTCTCGTCCTGGGCCTCCTCCACGGCCAGAGTGAGCAATACCGCAAGTTGGAGGAACAGCACCTCATATTCCGCTTGGGAGTCTGCATCCTTTGGGCTTGAACATTGAATTTTCTCAATTCTGTTAACCCTTGCTGTCTCCTCCCCTTCCCACCTCTCCCTCAGCCCTCGGGCCCTGGCATTCCCTCTATCTCTATCTCCCACCCCCACCCTAGTCGCACTAGCTTCTCATTTTCACACCACAAACAGCTTACAATGGCTTGTTCCCTTTATCATCGATACTTTTTTGCATATCTTTTCATTCATTGTTCCTTATCTCTCCACATCACCGTCTATATCTCTCGTTTCCCTGATCCCTGACCAGTCTGAAGAAGGGTCTCGACCCGAAACGTCGCCTATCTCCTTCCGCTCCTTAGATGCTGCTGCACCCGCTGAGTTTCTCCAGCTTTTTGTGTACCTTCAATGTAACATTTGGCCTGACTATGTGGTGGCGGTGTTGGATCAGTTTTGAACGCGAGCCAGCACATTCAGGTAGGCACAGAACGCTGGAGTAACTCAGCGGGACAGGCAGCATCTCTGGAGAGAAGGAACGGGTGACGTTTCGGGTTGAGACCCTTCTTCAGACACATTTTGTACCATGGACAGCGTCAGAAGCATGCTGGTGTGCCTGGTTTAGATAGTTTAGTTTATAGGGGGGGTTGCACGTAAGGTCACTGGGTCATAGGGCTTGACGCACGGAGCCACTCAATCCATCTAGAGGACATCTCTGCTTCCAGTATATGTTATTAATACAAGAAACGCGTACTTTCCTACCTGTTAAAAACAGCCAAAATGTTGAATTTTTGCGCTGTAAAAAATTGTGGATGTCGGGGTAAGCGTGAGAGACATGTACCCGACTACAGAATTCCAAAGGTGAAGCGAAATGAAGGTAAAGAGAAGCGAGAGCTGAAGGGACAACAACAGCTGAAGTGCTTGGCGAACATGGCCGTGCAGATATCGGAATTGAAAATATTGGGAATTAGCGCGTTTGCTCACTGCATTTCATCAACAGTAAGGCATTATTTGTGGTTTTTCTTGATTCCTTTGGTATCTAAAAAGCCATAGAAGTGATAAATCTGGCTGTAAATTTTGTTTCAGAGGCGTTTTCTGTTCGTATGTTAAAAACCCACTTGAGGACCATGGGCGATTTTAAAAGTTTACAGCCAGATTTATCACTTCTGAAACTTTTTAGATGCCAAAGGGATCAAGAAAAAACACAAAGGAGGCCAAGTCAGTGGATATTTATAAGGCAGAGATAGATAGATTCTTGATTAGTACGGGTGTCAGGGGTTATGGGGAGAGGGCAGGAGAATGGGGTTAGGAGGGAGAGACAGATTAGCCATGGCGCATAGGCGGAAATCCTCGGGGGTGGGACGGAGGGGGGGGGGGTATGTCCCCCCATGTTTTAAGAGGTGGGGGACAATCACCCCCCCCCCCCCCCCCCCCCATGTTTTGTGAAACAATTTGCAGCAAAACCAGCCGGGAGTGGCTGTAGCGCCCAAGTGGGCTCGCCTGCCCCGGGCCTGACTGTAGCAAGCAGGCCGGCTCCGTGCCCCTGGGACTGGCTGCAGATCGCCGGTCGCGAAAACGAATTGGAAAAAAAATCCAATTCGTTTGAACGTAGGTTGCCGACCCCTGTCCTAGGTGTTAGGCCTCATTGCATCCTCCCCCCCCCCCCCCCCCCCCCCCCCCCCCCCCCCCCCCCCCCCCCCCCCCCCCCCACCCCCCATGTTTTAAAAGCGATTTCCAACCTTGCAGAGTAGACTTAATGGGCTGAATGGCCTAACTCTACTCCTATCACAGATGATCTTACATGACCGTGGGCGATGCCAGAACAGTGTGAAGGAAGGAACTGCAGATGCTGGTTTTAAACCGAAGATAGACACAAAAAGCTGAAGTAACTCAGCGGGACAGGCAGCATCTCTGGAGAGAAGGAATGGGTGACGTTCTGAGTGTCCTGCTGAGTTTCTCCGGCTTTTTGTGCCAGGCCTATGTTTGTATGCCAACCACACCTCTGCCTACAACACACGGTGAACGGTGCAGGGATTATGATGATGCACCAACTACTCTGCTCACTGAAACATATTGTGAGATACGCTTTGTGCTCACAATCACCGCTCAAAGACTAAATCTTGGAAGCAAGAGTTCTTTATTCCTCTCGACTCTGCAGCAGACCCGGGTGCCTCTCCAAGTCGAGACACACTGAAGCCAAAGAAGTCATCCCCCTTTATACACAGAATTTTACATTCAACCTCCCCTCCGGACCCTTCTCCAATCAGGGTCTGAGGTGCACAATCTGTAGGTACATCCCACCGTACATCCCCTCGCACCTCCCATATCATACATCGCATGTTCAAACATGTTCATGGTAATGAGCAGTTTCTTGACCAGGGGTGTGTTGTAATATTCATTTATTCTATTAAGCATGCTCAGTTGCTCATGACCTACCCTAGTTTTACTCACCTCCTAGTGAACCCTCTCAGTTCTCCTATATCAGTACTAAAGCTAAGCTATAGTGACAAGGGTCCCATCTATCACTCCATTCCACTGATAGGGATCTCTCTACATCACTCCCTTCTACCGCTATACAATGCTATTACTTCTTACTCAAGGACTCAAGGATGGGTCTGGCAACCTTCAGACACAGCTGTGTCAGAACCCTCTCTCCAGCCCCTCTCAGTTCGAATTCTCTTTAAAACTCCTTACTTTAATGGGGTTTAATCACTTTATCCCTGAAAATATGATGGACAGCACTGGGACTATGCAGATGTGCCCAACTTACTGCTGGGGTAGTTAGACAAAAATGCTGGAGAAACTCAGCGGGGTGAGGCAGCATCTATGGAGCGAAGGAAATAGGCAACATTCTTCAGACTGATCTGAGGTATAGTTATTACAGTTTAGTTTATTGTTAGGTGTACCAAGGTACAGTGAAAAGCCTTTGTTGCGTGCGATCCAGTCAGCGGAAAGACAATATGTGATTACAATCGAGCCATTCACAGTGTACAGATAAAGGGACACAAAATGCTACAGTATCTCAGCGGGACCGGCAGCATCTCTGGATAGAAGGAATGGATGGCGTTTCAGACTGAAGAAGGGGCTCGACCCGAAAAGTCACCCAGAGATGTTGCCTGTCCCACTGAGTTACTCCAGCATTTTGTGTCTATCTCCGGTTTAAACCAGTATCTGCAGTTCTTTCCTGCACATCATAATAAAGGGTGCAAGGTAAAGCCAGTAGACTCCGATCACAGATAGTCTGAAGAAGGGTTTCGGCCCGAAACGTTGCCTATCTCCTTCGCTCCATAGATGCTGCCGCGCCCGCTGAGTTTCTCCAGCTTTTTGTGTACCTCCGATCAAAGATAGGTCGGCTCTAATGTACTATGGACAGCGGTGGGACCAAGTTGGTGTGCCTACTGGCTATAATGTACCAGGGACGGTGCTGGAATTATGCTGGTTTGCCAGCCACACGGCTGAATATAATGGACCATGGACAGTTCTGGGACCAAGTTGGCATGCCGACTGCGCTGCTGGCTGTAACGTCAACGGTGCAGGAAGGAACCGCAGATGCTGGTTTACACCAAAGACAGGCGCAAAGATCTGAAGTGACGCAGTGGGCCAGGCAGCATCTCTGGAGGGAAGGAACGGGACCCTTCTTCAGACCATGGACAATGGGGACCTTTGGGGGAGTGTTGGGGCAGTCCAAAACCAGGGGTCACACAGTTTAAGTATAAGGGGGAGGCCATTTAGGACTGAGGTGAGGGAAACCTTTTTTCACCCAGAGTTGTGAATCTGTGGAATTCTCTGCCGCAGAAGGCGGTGGAGGCCAATTCACTTGATGTTTTCAAGAGAGAGTTAGATTTAGCTCTTAGGGGCTAACGGAATCATGGGATATGGGGAGAAAGCAGGAACGGGGGTTCTGATTGGGGATGATCAGCCGTGATCATATTGAATGGCAGTGTTGGATCAAAGTGCCAAATAGCCTCCTCCTGCACCTATTCTTCTATGTTTCCAATGGTGTGTCCACTACACCACTGGCTACAATGTATTGTGGACAATGGGGACCATGTTGGTGGGTCCACAGTGGCTATAATGTACGGTGGGCAATGGTGGGACTATGAGAGGTCTGTCATTCTGAGCCGGGTAGCACATCAGCACCTCTACTTCCTGAGAAGATAACGGAGAGTCGGTCTGTCAAGGAGGACTCTCTCTAACTTCTACAGGTGCACAGTAGAGAGCTTGCTGACCGGTTGCATCGGGGCTTGGTTCGGCAACTTGAGCGCCCTGGAGAGAAAAAGACTACAAAAAGTAGTAAACACTGCCCAGTCCGTCATCGGCTCTGACCTTCCTTCCATCGAGGGGATCTATCGCAGTCGCTGCCTCAAAAAGGCTGGCAGCATCATCAAGGACCCACACCACCCTGGCCACACACTCATCTCCCTGCTACCTTCAGGTAGAAGGTACAGGAGCCTGAGGACTGCAACGACCCGGTTCAGGAATAGCTACTTCCCCACAAGCATCAGGCTATTAAACCTGGCTCGGACAAAACTCTGAACATTAATAACCCATTATCTGTTATTTCCACTTTATCAGTTTATCAGTTTATTTATTCATGTGTGTATATAATGATATATGGACACGCCGATCTGTTCTGTAGTTAATGCCTACTATGTTGTGCTGAAGCAAAGCAGGAATTTCATTGTCCTGTCAGGGACACATGACAATAAACTCTCTTGAATCTTGAACTTGTGTACATCTCACTCCTATTCACTCCACAGATGCGATCGAGAACGTTGTGATAGAGGCGGACCCTTCCGACGAATTGATCGATGAAGGCGGGAGTATCACGCTGAAATGCAGAGCTGACACCAACCCGCCACCGATTGAATACCTCTGGGAAAAGGATGTGAGTAGTGGGTGGGTGCGCCTGCCTGGATCCAATGCAAAGAGATGGGAGTGGTGTCGGTGTTGGTTTATAGTTCCAGTGAGCCCTCAGGATCATCTCCTGCCCTCCCTGGTTTCCCCGTTCTCTAGCTCCTAGTTAGACAATAGACAATAGGTACAGGAGCAGGCCATTCGGCCCTTCAAGCCAGCACCGCCATTCACTGTGATCATGGCTGATCATCCGTACCCCGTTCCTGCCTTCTCCCCATATCCCCTGACTCCGCTATCTTTAAGAGCCCTATCTAGCTCTCACTTGAAAGTATCCAGAGAACCCGCCTCCACCGCCCTCTGAGGCAGAGAATTCCACAGACTCACCACTCTCTGTGTGAAAAAGTGTTTCCTCGTCTCCGTTCTAAATGGCTTACTCCTTATTCTTAAACTGTGGCCCCTGGTTCTGGACTCCCCCAACATCGGGAACATGTTTCCTGCCTCTAGCGTGTCCAAGCCCTTAACAATCTTATATGTTTCAATGAAATCCCCTCTCATCCTTCTAAAACTCCAGAGTGTACAAGCCCAGCCGCTCCATTCTCTCAGCATATGACAGTCCCGCCATCCCGGGAATTAACCTTGTAAACCTACGCTGCACTCCCTCAATAGCAAGAATGTCCTTCCTCAAATTAGGGGACCAAGACTGCACACAATACTCCTAGTTCATGGCATAGTGCGCAGGAAGGGAATTTCAGAAGCTGATTTACACCGAAGATAGACACAAAAGGTTGGCGTAACTCAGCGGGACAGGCAGCATCTCTGGAGATAAGGAATGGGTGACGTTTCTTGTCGGGTCCCTTCCACACTCTAACTCCCTCTGGCTTTATATTTCACTCCTCTCCTCTATCTGACACTTTTTCTGTCCCCTTATCACCTCTCACCTATGTCCACCCTTCTGCCATTCAACCCCTCCCTCCCCACCCCCTCTCCTGTATCCACCTATCGCTTGCCATACTATGTCCCACGCCCACCTCTCTTCCAGTTTCCTCCCCCCTACTCCAATCCGTCTGATGAAGGGTCCAGGGGAGGCACGGTGGCGCAGCGGTAGAGTTGCTGCCTCACAGCGCCAGAGACCCGGGTTCCACCCTGACCACGGGCGCTTGCCCGTACGGGAGTTTGCACGTTCTCCCCGTGACCTGCGTGGGTTTTATCCGAGATCCTCGGTTTCCCCCCCACACTCTGAAGACGGACAGGTTTATGGTTTAATTTGGCTTTGGGAAAATTGTAAATTGTCCCGAGTGCGTAGGATGGTGCTAATGTGCGGATGATCGCTGGTCTGCACGGACTCGGTGGGTCGAAGGGCCTGTTTCAGGGCTGTAACTCTAAACTAAACTAAACTAAGGGCCTTGACCTGAAACATCGTCTGTCCGTGTCTTCCAGAGATGCTGCCTGACCCGCAGAGTTACTCCAGCACTTTGTGTTTTTTCAATGGTTACAGGCCCTTCTGCCCAACCCTTCCATGCTGACCAACTCTGCTAGTCCCATTTGCTGGCATTTGACCCTTATCTCTCTGAACCTTTCCTACCCATGTAACCATCCAAGTGTCTTTATTAACTTATGATGATTCGCTGTGGAGGGGGGGGGGGGGGGGGGGGGGGGGGGGGGGGAGCAGTGAACAGCTCAGCTGTAGCGCCAAGCCCTTGGCTCAATGGAAGTGTGGCTATTTGAAGCCACAATAAAGATTTCAATCTTTATGAGTCATTTGGTTTAGTTTAGAGATACAGCACGGAAACTGGCACTGCGGCCCTCCGAGTCCGCACCGACCAGCGATCCCCGCACACTAACACTATCCTACACTGGGGGCAATTTGTACATATATATCAAGCCAATTAAGTAAATATATTGGCCAAGTATTTACATACAAGGAATTTGCCTTGGTGCTCCGCCCACAAGTAACAACATGACATACAGTGACAGTTACGAATGACTCAGAAAACACTAAACATTAATAATAATAAAACAATAATGATAAAACACCATTGATCAAGCATGTGAACCAACAAAATACCAGATCAAAGGGAGGCTACAGATTTTTGGCTGTTGAGTAGAGCAACTACTCGTGGATAAAAACTGTTTTTATGCCCGGCTGTGGCAGCTTTGACAGTCCGGAGTCGCCTTCCAGAGGGAAGCGATTCAAAGAGTTTGTGGCCAGGGTGAGAGGGGGCAGAGATGATCTCTCCCGCTCGCTTCCTGGCCCGGCAATTATCCTGCAAACCTGTACGTCTTTGGAGTGTGGGAGGAGACCAAAGTTCTCGGAGACAACCCCACGCAGGTCACGGGGAGAACGTTTGCAGACACAGGCAGCGTCTCTGGAGAGAAGGAATGGGTGACGTTTCGGGTCACGACCCTTCTTCAGCCGTCCGTAGAAGGTCCTCGACCCGAAACATCGCCAGCAGTCTGAAGAAGGGACCTCACTGATACTTACCAAATAGTGCAAGGCCTGGAGAGAGCGGATGTGTATGAGGATGTTTCCACTGGCGGGAGAGTCTGGGACCAGAGGTCACAGCCTCAGAATTAAAGGAAGTTCCTTTCGGAACAAGATGAGGAGGAATTTCTTGAGTCAGAGGGTGGTGAATCTGTGGAATTCATTGCCACAGAAGGTTGGGGAGGACATCAATGTATATTTTTAAGGCAGAGATAGATGGATTATTGATTAGCCAGGGGTTATGGGGAGAAGGCAGGAGAATGGGGTTAGGAGGGAGAGATAGATCAGCCATGATCGAATGTGGGAGCAGACAATGGGCCGAATGGCCTAATTCTGCTCCTAGCACTTATGAACCAGCATATGCTATGCAGTTTCATGTGTTATGCAGAACCAGCATTTATGCAGTTTCTTCCTGTCCAGTGTTAAAGGGGATGGGTTGGGATGTCGGGTCAATGCTGACTCTTGGATCTGGGTCTCAGGGAAAGCTGTTAGGCACCTCGGACCAGTACACCATCCAGGCGGTGAGCAAGAGGGATGAAGGAGGTTACCAGTGCACCGCCTTCGACTTCAACTTCAACCAGCGTTCGGCCCAGAAGGAGATCCGAGTGAAGGGTAAGACCCAACTCACCCATCTAATCCCAGACCCAACTCACCCATCTAATCCCAGACCCAACTCACCCATCTAATCCCAGTCCCAACTCACCCATCTAATCCATCCCAACCCACCCATCTAATCCCAGTCCCAAACCACCCGTCTAATCCCAGTCCCAACTCACCCATCTAATCCCAGTCCCAACCCACCCATCTAATCCCAGTCCCAACTCACCCATCTAATCCCAGTCCCAACTCACTCATCTAATCCCAGACCTAACTCACCCATCTAATCCCAGACCCCTCACCCATCTAATCCCAGACCCCTCACCCATCTACTCCCAGACCCCTCACCCATCTAATCCCAGACCCCTCACCCATCTAATCCCAGTCCCGTCCTAGTCCCAACAAGTCCCACTCCATCTCACTAACTAATCCCAGAACTTCCCACTCAATTAGTCCCAGTTCACCTCACCCAACGCCCTAGTCCAACTCATTCTAATCCCAGTCCCAACTAGTGCCAGTTCTTCTCACCCTACAATTCCCATCTCACCCATTGAGTCCGTCCATTTCACACAATTAGTCCAAGTCCATCTCATTCTAGTCCCAGTCCGAACTAGTCCCAGTCCATCTCATTCTAAACCCAGTCCCAACTAGTACCAGTCCATCTCATTCTAGACCCAGTCCGAACTATTTCCAGTCCGTCTCATTCTAGACCTAGTCCCAACTAGTCCCAGTCCATCTCATTCTAGTCCCTGTCCCAAATACTCCCAGTCCATCTCATCCAACTCATCCTAGTCCAAACTAGTCCCAGTCCATCTCACCAATGTTCCAGTCTATCTCATTCCAATCCCAGTCCCAACTAGTCCCAGTCCACCTCATTCCAGTCCCAGTCCCAACTAGTCCCAATCTCACCCAACTAGTCCCAGTCCATCTCACCCAACTAGTCCCATCTCAACTGTAACTTACCTGAGAAGCTCTGCAGATGAACAGAGACACGTTTCCAGCCTGGTGTTCTGAGTGTTTTCTTCTTTCCTTTCCTCCATCGCAGCGAGAGAGACTAACAACGCGGTAGACGGTGCCGGACGAGGTAAGGATTACTCAGGAGCCAACCACGGCTAGGTTCAGCGGTGTTGCGATGGGTCAATGGGCCAACCTTTGGATCGGAGCGAGGAGCGAATTCCTGGCACAACTCACCAACTGACTTTGGTCGGACTTTACCAAACTTTATCTAGCACAAAACTTTATTCCCCTGTTGGAGTAACTCAGTGAGTCAGGCAACATCTATTGGAGAAAAGAAAGCGGTGACGTTTTAGATCGAGACCCTATGTTGCCTGACCCGCTGAGTTACTCCAGAATTTTGTGTCCATCTTCGTTATTCCCTCTATCCTGGATCTGTAGACTGTGGACATGTACAGTCTTTCCGCTGACTGGATAGCACGCGACATTTTCAGAGTGGTACGGTAGAGTTGCTGCCTTACAGCGCCAGAGATCTGGGTTCGATCCTGACTACAGGTGCGGTCAGAGTCCCACATACGGAGTTTGTACCTTCTCCCCGTGACCTGCGTGGGTTTTCTCCGGGTGCTCCGGTTTCCTCCCACACTCCAAAGACGTGCAGGTTTTGTAGGCTCATTGGCTTGGTATAGATGTAAATTGTCCCGAGTGTGTGTAGGATAGTGTTAGGGTGCGGGGATCGCTGGTCGGTGCGGTCTTGGTGGGTTGAAGGGCCTGTTTCCGCGCTGTATCTCCAAAATCTAACGTCTAAACTCTGAAGTCATCTGGTCTATGGTCCGGGTGAAGCGTGCGCGGGAGGCATCCATTAATCCCCACTCCCTTTTCCCTCGGGATGGACAAATATATTTCACATATTTATCCCCATGAAACTGATCGTTAATGTTGCCACCATTCCCGATGCAAACCAGAACTAAGCAGCGCATAAAATTCTTCTCGGTAATTCAGTAAAGAACATCTCTCATTACTTTTTTATTAGTCCTCCTGGTTGAGCAGGCTGGGTCTCTATTCCTTGGAGCGCAGGAGGATGAGGGGTGATCTTATAGAGGTACATAAAATCTTGAGAGGAATAGATTGTGTAGTTGCACATAATCCCTTGCCCAGAGTTGGGGAATCGAGGACCAAAGGACATCGGTTCAAGGTGAAGGGGAAAATATTTGAGGGATGACATCTTCACACGGAGGGTGGTGGGTGTATGGAACAAGCTGCCAGAGCAGGTAGTTGAGGCTGGGGCTATCCCAACATCTAAGAAACAGTTAGACAGGTACATGGATAGGACAGGTTTTGAGGGATGTGGACCAAGAGCAGGCAGGTGGGATGGGTGTAGCTGGGACATGTTGGCCGGTGTGGGCAAGTTGGGCTGAAGGGCCTGTTTCCACACTGTATCACTCTGTGACTGGTGTAGCTGGGGCATGTTGGCCGGTGTGGGCAAGTTGGGCTGAAGGGCCTGTTTCCACACTGTATCACTCTGTGACTGGTGTAGCTGGGGCATGTTGGCCGGTGTGGGCAAGTTGGGCTGAAGGGCCTGTTTCCAAACTGTATCACTCTATGACTCCTGAAGATGACTCATTCTTCAGCCTAAGCCATAGGTGATTGTGCCCATAAACCTCCCACTGACATTCCTGCGCTCCAAGGAATAAGTCCCGGCCTGCAAATCTACTCCCTATAGCTCAGGCCCTCATCCCATCTTCCCTCTGGTTCCAACTTCCCTCCACAGATGCTGCCTGACCCGCTGAGTTCTTTAAACTTTCAACGTTGGACTTTAGAGACACGGTGCGTAAACAGGCCCTTTGGCCCACTGAGTCCGCACCTACCAGCGGTCACCCCGTACACTAGCACTAACTTACAAACACTGGGGACAATTTACAATTTACAGAAGCTAAAAATCTATATGTCTCTATGTTCAGTAAATAACCACATTGTACCAATATGTAGAGGAACCAACTGGAGGGCAGGCCACCCTAGACTGTGTATTGTGTAACGAGGAAGGATGAGTTAGCAATCTTGTTGTGCAAGGCCTCTTGGGCAACAGTGACCATAACATGGTTGAATTCTGCATTAAGATGAAGAGTAACACAGTTAATCCAGAGACATGGGTCCTGAATGTAAAGAAAGGTAACTTTGATGGTATGAGACCGCAATTGGCTAGGATAGACCGGCAAATGATACTTCAAGGGTTGACGGTGGATATGCAACGGCAAAGATTTAAATATCACACGGATGAATTACAACAACTGTTCATCCCTTTCTGTTTGTTTGTTTATTTTTGTTAGAAGTAAGTACAGTAGTCTGGTACTTAAGTACCTAATACATAAATACATATTCGCATTCTTGTACAACTTCATACTTTTAGTTCAATAATAAAAGAACAGTGAGAGAAAAAAGAAATAAAGAGTGTCGGAATAGATAGACAAGCGAGTAGAAACAGAAAACAAAAAAAAAAATAAAGGACAGAGGTGAGAAGTTAAAAGATTGAAAGAGAAGGAAAAAGTAAAAAGAAAAGAGAGATTAGGAGAGATCTACCTATCTCATATTTTTGCCCATCCGTCACCCAGTTCTAAACATTTAATTTCTAAGGTTATGTTATGTTGCACCATATGCTTGTATAAAGTTGATAAACGGAGACCAAATCTTTAAGAATTGGTCTACTTTGCCTAGTAAGAGGAATCTCATTTCTTCAAGATGTAGAGTTTCAGACATGTTTGAGATCCACATTTTGAATGTTGGCGTAGGTGCGTTTTTCCAAAATTTAAGTATAAGTTTTTTCACTGTTGGTTAGACCATAATTAAGAAAGGCTTCTTGGAATATAGTTAGTTTACTTCCCTCTTCCATTGATCCAAAGATAATCAATTCAGTATTGGGGTTCAATTTTGTGTTATCCCTTTCTGGCGTCAAAATAAAACAGGGAAGGCAGCTCGACCGTGGCTGACAAGGGAAATTAGGGATAGCGTTAAATCCAAGGAAGAGGCATATAAATTGGCAAACCGGGAGACTGGGAGACATTTAGAATTCAACAGAGGAGGACAAAGGGGTTAATTAAGACGGGGGGAAATGGAGCATGAAAGAAAGCTTGCGGGGAATACAAAAACTGACTGTAAAAGTTTATTTCGGTATGTAAAAAGGAAAAGATTAGTGAAGACAAATGTCGGTCCCTTACAGTCAGAAACAGGTGAATTAAAAATGGCAAAACAGTTAAACGAGTACATTGTTTGTGTCTTCACTATGGATAACGCAAACAATCTCCCAGAACTAATCTCCCAAAAACTGAGGATATAGTAGTGGGAGGGAGGAACTGAAGGGAATCCACATTAGTCAGGAAATGGTGTTTGGTAAACTGTTGGGACCAAAGGCTGATAAATCCCCAGGGCCTGATGGTCTGCATCCCACAGTACTCAAGGAGGTGGCCCTAGAAATTGTGGATGTATTGGTGATCATTACCACTATACACTCTGGTTCAGTTCCTGTCGACTGGAAGATAGCTCATGCAACCCCACTTGTTAAGAAAGGAGGGAGAGAGAAAACAGGGAATTCTAGACCAGTTAGCCTGACATCGGCAATGGGTAAGATGCTTGAGTCCATTATTGAAGATGTAATAGCAACACATTTGGATAGCAGTAACAGGATCGGACAAAGTCAGCATGGATTTATGAAGGGGAAGTCATGTTTGACTAATCTTCTGGAATTTTTTGAGGATGTAACTAGTAGAATGGATGAGGAAGAGCCGGTGGATTTGGGGTATCTGGACTTTCAAAAAGCCTTTGGCAAGGTCCCACACAAGAGATTAGCGTGCAAAATTAGAGCACATGGTATTGCGGGTAGGGTATTGGCATGGATAGAGAACTGGTTGGCAGGCAGGAAGCAAAGAGTCGGAATTAACGGGTCCTCTTCAGAATGGCAGGCAGTGACTTATGGGGTGCCGCAAGGCTCGTGCTGGGACTCATTATTTACAACATATATTAATGGAGAGGAGGATGCTCTGAGAATGCAGGGTGACTTGGACAGGTTGAGTGAGTGGGCAGATGCATGGCAGATGCAGTTTAATGCAGATAAATGTGAGGTTACCCACTGGTGGCAAGAGCAAAAGGCAGATTATTAACTGAATGGTGTCAAATTAGGAAAAGAAGAGGTGTAAGGAGACCTGGGTGTCCCTGGACATCAGTGACTGAAAGTAAGCATGCAGGTACAGCAGGCAGTTAAGGAAGCTAATGGCATGTTGGCCTTCATAGCAAGAGGATTTGAGTATAGGAGCAAGGCGGTCCTACTGCAGTTGTACAGGGACCTGGTGAGACCGCACCTGGAGTATTGTGTGCAGTTTTGGTCCTCTCCCAATTTGAGGAAGGACATTCGTACTATTGAGGGAGTGCAGCGGAGGTTCACCAGGTTAATTCCCGGGATGGCGGGACTGACATATGATGAAAGAATGGATCGACTGGGCTTATATTCACTGGAATTTAGAAGGGTGAGAGGAGATCTTATGGAAACATATAAAATTCTTAAGGAATTGGACAGGCTAAATGCAGGACAAATGTTCCTGATGTTGGTGGTGTCCAGAACCTGGGAGCACAGTTTAAGAATAAAGGGTAGGCCATGTAGGACTGAGATGAGAGAAAACCTTTTCACCCAGAGAGTTGTGAATCTGTGGAATTCTCTGCCACATAAGGCAGTGGAGGCCAATCCACTGGATGTTTTCAAGAGAGAGTTAGATATAGCTCTTGGGGCTAACGGAATCAAGGGATATGAGGAGAAAGCAGGAACGGGGTACTGATTTAGGATGATCAGCCATGATCATATTGAATGGCGGTGCTAGCTCGAAGGGCCGAATGGCCTACTCCTGCACCCATTTTCTATGTTTCTATGTTTTTGGAGTGTGGGAGGAAACTGGAGCACCGACAGCCAGCAGTGAGGTACTCAATCCATTCCTGTAGGACCAGTGGCCAGGTGCCCAGAGGGAACTCTTATCGGAGCTGAATTAGACCATTTGGGCCATCAAGTCTACTCCACTATTCAACTCTCCATTGTAACCCCATTCTCCTGCCTTCTCCCCATAACCCCTGACACCCATACAAATCAAGAATCTGTCTATCTCCGCCTTAAAACATTTCCATTGACTTGGCCTCCACAGCCTTCTTTGGCAATAAATTCCAGATTTACCACCCTCTGACTAAAGCAATTCTTCATCTCCTTTTGTAAAGTACGTCCTTTTATTCTGAGGCGACAGCCTCTGTTCCTAGACTCTCCCACTAGTGGAAACATCCTCTCCACATCCACTCTATCCAGGCCTTTCACTATTTGGTAAGTTTCTGTGAGGTGTCCTCTCATCCTTCTAAACTCCAGCGAGTACAGGCCCAGTGCCGTCAAACGCTCATCTTATGTTAACCCAATCATTCCAGGGCTCATTCTCGTGAACCTTCTCTGGACCCTCTCCAGCGCCAGTACATCCTTCCTCAGATATGGGGCCCAAAACTCATCACAATGCACCAAACGTGGTCTGACCAGTGCATTATAGAGCCCAAGAATGACAAGCCTGTTTTTGTGTTCTAGTCCTCTCAAAATAAATGCTAGCATTTCATTTGCCTTACCTTACTACCGAATTAACTTACAAATTATCTTTTTGGGAATCTTGCATCAGCACCCCCAACTCCCTTTGCAACGATTATTCTGGTGTGCTCTAATAACATGCCATAACATAACATAAGAAATAATAACATTTTAAGATGCACCACAGAAAGCATTTTATCAGGATGCAACACAGCTTGGTTTGGGAACAGCTCCATCCAAGAACGCAATAAATTGCAGCGAATTGTGGACGCAGACCAGGCCATCACACAAACCAAGTTCCCTTCCATTGACTCCATCCACACCTCACGCAGCCCCGGCAAGGCCAGCAGCATCATCAAGGATGTCGCATCCTGGCCACTCCCTCATCTCCCCTCTCCCATCAGGCAAAAGGTACAGAAGCGTGAAAACGCACACCTCCAGATTCAGGGACAGTTTCTTCCCAGCTGTTATTAGGCAACTGAACCATCCTACCACAACCAGAGAGCAGTCCTGAACTACTATCTACCTCATTGGTGACCCTCGGACTATCCTTGATCGGACTTTGCTGGCTTTATCCTCCACTAAACGTCATTCCCTTATCATGTATCTGTACAGTGTAAATGGCTCGATTGTAATTGTGTATTGCCTTTCCGCTGACTGGTTAGCACGCAACAAAAGCTTTTCACTGTACCTCGGTACACGGGACAATAAACTCAACTGAAACTGATAAGGGCTTGTGGTGGCACCAGAGAGGTCCTTGAACATCCTGACTCCAAGGTCTTTAGACCACAGCCTTGAGCTCAAATGGAGTAGAGCACCTTCAGGAAGGTGGGGTTTCTGTGAAAATAATAGTTCGGCAAAATAATTTGGACAACGAGGTGTTATAAATGTAAGACAAGACCTTTGCACAAGACCTTGAACCAGCTGATCTTGTGTTTATTGGAGTAGTTTTAAGGGCCTGTCCCACTTGGGCATCACGAAGATTTTGTGAATCCCTAAATCCTGGGGCGTCGCGCGAGACTACGCATCACTGCCTGGACCACCATGCCTCGCCATGCACCATGCGCGAGTAATGCATGGCATGCGCGCGTCACGACAGGCGAGTCGTGCATCGTGACGCGTAAATGATGTCGCGTAAATGGCGCGCAAATGACGCACAAGTGGGACAGGCCCTTTAGGTTTAGAGGTACAACATGGAAACAGGCCCTTCTTGTCCGCGCCAACCAGCGATCCCCGACACTATCCTACACACAAGGAGGGGTAATTTACAATTATACCAAGTCAATTAGCCTACACACCTGTATGTCTTTGGAGTGTTGGAGGGAACCGGAGCACCCAGAGAAAACCCACGCAGGTCGCGGGGACAATGTACAAACTCCGTACAGACAAGCACCCGTAGTCAGGATCGAACTCGGGTCTCCGATGCTTTGAGGCAGTAACTCTACCCGCTGTGCCACCATGTCGCCCATTGTTTTGCATTGTGGCAATCTAATGGCATCGGAATTTAATGGCAAAAACAGGAAAGCAGACTATTATTTAAATGGTGGCCGATTAGGAAAAGGGGAGATGCAGCGAGACCTGGGTGTCATGGTACACCAGTCATTGAAAGTAGGCATGCAGGTGCAGCAGGCAGTGAAAAAAGCGAATGGTATGTTAGCTTTCATAGCAAAAGGATTTGAGTACAGGAGCAGGGAGGTTCTACTTCAGTTGTACAGGGTCTTGGTGAGACCACACCTGGAGTATTGCGTACAGTTTTGGTCTCCAAATCTGAGGAAGGACATTATTGCCATAGAGGGAGTGCAGAGAAGGTTCACCAGACTGATTCCTGGGATGTCAGGACTGTCATATGAAGAAAGACTGGATAGACTCGGTTTATACTCTCTGGAATTTAGGAGATTGAGAGGGGATCTTATAGAAACTTACAAAATTCTTAAGGGGTTGGACAGGCTAGATGCAGGAAGATTGTTCCCGATGTTGGGGAAGTCCAGGACAAGGGTCACAGCTTAAGGATAAGGGGAAATCCTTTAAGACCGAGATGAGAAAGACTTTTTTCACACAGAGAGTGGTGAGTCTCTGGAACTCTCTGCCACAGAGGGTAGTTGAGGCCAGTTCATTGGCTATATTTAAGAGTGAGTTGGATGTGGCCCTTGTGGCTAAGGGGATCAGAGGGTATGGAGAGAAGGCAGGTACGGGATACTGAGTTGGATGATCAGCCATGATCATATTGAATGGCGGTGCAGGCTCGAAGGGCTGAATGGCCTACTCCTGCACCTAATTTCTATGTTTCTATGTTTCTATGTTTCTATGAATTAATATAGATGACAACCATTCTGTTAATGTAGTGACGGCACTGGGCTAATAGGACTACCATTCAGGTTCAATGGGGATATGCTTAAACCTTTCAAAATAGTTTACTCATAGAAACGTAGAACATACGAGCAGCTCTAGGCCATTGTGCCTGCTTTGACATTCAATGTCATTGGGCACCATATCTGAGGAAGGCTGTGCTGGCCCAGGAGAGGGTCCAGAGGAGGCTTACAAGAATGATCCCAGGAATGACTGGGTTAGCATATGATAAGCATGTGATGGCACTGGGCCTGTCCTCGCTGGAGTTTAGAAGAATGAAGGGGGTCCTCCTTGAAACAAATAGAATTGTGAAAGGATGGATGGAGTGGATGCGGAGAGGATGTTTCCACTGGCGGGAGAGTCGAGGACTAGCGGCCATAGCCTCGGAATTAAAGGACGTTCCTTTAGGAAGGAGATGAGAAGGAAATTTGATTAGTCAGAGGGTGGTGAATCTGTGGAATTATTTGCCACCGAAGGCTGTGGAGACCAAGTCAATGGCTATTTTAAAAGCAGAGATAGATACATTCTTACTTAGTACAGGTGTCGGGTTATTGGGTGGTAGGAGAATGGGGTTCAGAGGGAGAGATACAGTAGATCAGCCATGATAGAATGGCAGTTGACTTGACGGGCCGAATGGCCTAATTCTGCTCCTCTCACTTATGACCTTATGAGTGACACAGTGGGTAGGGGAGGAGGGAAAGGAAAAAAAAGTATCCTTTATTGTCATTAAGGAGCTCACTGAAGGGGCTCACTGTAATGTTTTATTCTTTCTTTCTTTCTTTCATTCTGCAGGTTTCTCAATTTTCACTGCGGAGAGCCACTCAACAGGTAAGAAGCCAGAGGTAGAGACACCCCCCGACTTACGTGAGGGCTACGATCCTCAGTGAACCCTTACGTAAGTCAGGGTTTTACCTCCGTGGGAATCGCCCTCCCCACGCCCTGCACGAGATACCTCACTGAGAGTACTAACTGTCTCCACGGCGACCTGATGCATCCAGGGTCCTTTCTGCACCGCCCTGCCTTCTGGGTAAGCACGGCCGCCATTGCCGGCCCGTGACCGATGTAAACTTGAGAGATGGTACAGTGTTGTGGAAATTAATAACTGCCTTTGCATGTGCGTGATTTACCGAAAAACAGCCAAAACGATACACGATAGCGCTCCAATGTTCGGCCCACCTTACACACCATTGTCCTGGGGTGTGCAATAGCCAAGTTGAGTTCAGATTGATGGTATATTTTACAAGTTATTGACATTTTAAACTTTACGAAAATAACTTTTCAAACCACTTTTCCACTTAGTCAGCCGCATTACAATGATGTCACAATGGGATCCTGAATTTCATTTACATTTTAAAAAATCACGATTTTCAAAAGAACTCAGTCCTAATCAAATTCTTCCGTTTTCATTAACAGCTGACGTTGTGTTTAGGTTATTTTAAAGAAAAAATGCGATTTTCATTGTGGGGAGGGTGTGAGAGGGGGGAGGTTTCCTAATCTGAGGAAAGACATTCTTGCCATAGAGGGAGTACAGAGAAGGTTCACCAGACTGATTCCTGGATGGCAAGACTTCCATATGAAGAAAGACTGGATAGACTCGGCTGTATTCACTGGAATTTAGAAGACTGAGGGGGGATCTTATAGAGACTTACAAAGTTTTTAAGGGGTTGGACAGGCTAGATGCAGGAAGATTGTTCCCGATGTTGGGAAGTCCAGGACAAGGGGTCACAGTTTAAGGATAAGGGGGGAGTCTTTTAGGACCGAGATGAGAAAATCATTTTTCACACAGAGAGTGGTGAATCTGTGGAATTCTCTGCCACAGAAGGTAGTTGAGGCCAGTTCATGTGGTTCTTGTGGCTAAAGGGATCAGGGGGTATGGAGAGAAAGCAGGTACAGGATACTGAGTTGGATGATCAGCCATGATCATATTGAATGGCGGTGCAGGCTCGAAGGGCCGAATGGCCTGCTCCTGCACCTATTGTCTATGTTTCTATGTTTCTATTTAAAAAGAAAACATTGCGATTGTCATTGTGGGAGGTGGGATGGGGAGGTGAGGAGTGGGGGAGCAGGGGGGTAGAGGGAGAGGAGGGGGGGGGTAGGGAGGGGAGAGGGGATATAGAGGGAGGGAGTGACTGGGGGTAGGGGAAAGGAGAGGTGAGGAAGGGAATTGGGGAGGGGAGGAGGAGAGGGTAAAGAAGAGGGAAGATGAAGAGGAGGGAGAGGGAGTGCTGGGGGATGGGGGGGATTGGAGGAGGATAGGGATTGGAAGATGAGATGGCGAGGTGATGGAGGCGAGGAGGGCGAAGAGGGAGGAGGGGGAGGGAGAGGGTGATATTTTACAGCTCATTGCCATTTTGAACTTTAAAAACGTCGCAGTCGTGCTCCCACTTGCCGGCCGCTCCTGCGCAGTTGGGGGAGGGTTTGCCGTGACTCGCGTCACAACGGGGATCTCTGGCGCCACAACGGGAACCCGGCAGCCGCGCCTGCGCAATTGGGGGCTATGGGTGAGTGGTGGAATATTCCCTTGGGAGACGGGGCCCAACGGGTCCGCACCTGGTCTAGTATATATATATATATATATATATATATATATACACACATACACACACACACACACACACACACACACACACACACACACACACCACACACATATATATCTATATATATATATAAAAATACCGATGATACCAATACCTCCAATACCAATATCTCCAAAACCAATACCCCGACATCAGTCTGAAGAAGGGTCTTGACCCGAAACGTCACCCATTCCTTCTCTCCATATATAAGTAAGTAGTAAGTTTATTGGCCAAGTATTCACATACAAGGAATTTGCCTTGGTGCTCCGCCCACAAGTAGCAACATGACATACAGTGACAGTTACGAATGACACAGAAAACACTAAACGTTAATCTTCTGCCTTCACCCGCTGAGTTACTCCAGCATTTTGTGTCTACCTCCAATACCAATATCTCTATGATGCAACCACTCGATAACAATGGAAGCCATGGTAGTCATGTGGACATGGACCAAGGACTCAATATCCATACCGACGATACCAATACCTCCAATACCAACATGTTACAACCACTCAATATGATGGGTAGCCTTGGAAGGGTTTGGGAGTCATGGGGACATGGAGGACCAAGGCTGGATGAGGGAGACATTGTTCAGTACAATCAGTAGGGATCTGGCCCAGTGGATCTCCTGAAGTAGCTGTGTGTTCTGTTGACAGATGGTCATGGGGGGCCCAGGACACTGAACCGAGCTGGCATGGTGATCGGGATCATCGTGACACTGTCTCTGGTGGCCTTCTTCATCTGCGTCGCCTACTACATCTGCTACCATCGGCAGAAGAAGGAAAAGTGAGTCCTTTCCCCAGACTTCACCCCGTTTCCCACCATGGCGGATCTACCACAGGAGATGGCTCCTTACCAATGCCAACCGCTGCCTCCCAGCGGCAGAGAGCTGACCTCGGGCATTGTCTGTGTGCAGTTTGTACGTGCGTGGGTTTTGTCTGGGAGCTCGTTTCCTCCCACACTCCAAAGACATCATTGGGTCTCTGTAAATTGTCCCTGGTGTTTAGCTTAGTTTAGCTTAGTTTAGTTAGGAGATACAGCGCGGAAACAGGCCCTTTCGGCCCACAGAGTCCGCGCCGACCAGCGATCCCCGCACATTAACACTATCCTAGCCCAACTTCGGGGTGGGAAGATTGCAACCTTCACCCTGTTTCGGCTAATGCAATCAACTCGACGTGCACAAACGGAAGATCAAATAGAACAAGTTGTCCGACAACTTCAGGCCGTGCACGCCACACGCAAGAAGAAGAAGGCCCAACTTCGGTCCAGGGACAATTTATATTTATAGAATATTTACTGTAGAGAAAGCCAATTTGCCTACAAACCTGGACGTCTTTGGAGTGTGGGAGGAAACCGAAGATCCCGGAGAAAACCCACGCGGTCATGGGGAGCACGTACAGACTGCGCCACCGTAGGCGGGATCGAACTCTGGCGCTGAAAGGGCTATACGGCAACTCTACCGCTGCGCTACTGTGCTGCCCTCGTGTGTCGAGAGTGGATGCGAAAGTGGGATAAAATAGAGCTAGTGTGTGAACGGGTGCCGGTCCATGTGGTTTCAGTTTCAGCTTAGTTTATTGTCACGTGCACCGAGGTACAGTGAAAAGCCTTTGTTGCCTGCTGAGCAGTCAGTGGAAAGACGATGCATGGTTACCATCGAGCCATTTGCTGTGTATAGATACACGATAAGGGAATAACGTCTAGTGCAAGGTAAAGCCAGTAAAGTCGGATCGAAGACAGTCCGAGGGTCGCCAACGCTAGAAATTGCCCCTGGTGCGTGGGGAATGGATGAGAAAGCGGGATGACATAGAACTAGTGCGTGAACGGCCCCGTGAGGGGGTGAGGAGGGAGGGGGTGGTGGGACAGAGAGAGAAGAGAGTGGGATCAGTGAGAGCAGAACATTCCCAGTGTGACCAGAGCTCCCATAACATTCCCATTTTCACACGCTCGTTCACACGCTAGTTCTAAGTTATCCCACTTTCTCATCCATTCCCTACACACCAGGGGCAATTTATAGCATTGGCGACCCTCGGACTATCTTCCATCCGACTTTGTTTAAAAAGATGTATAAAAACACTTTTTTTAAAGGATATTGGGGATGAGGATAGGTGATTGTGAGTGGGATATTTGTTATACTGATTGTATTGGGAAGGGTGATTATAGGGTGATGGGTTGTATATATGACTAAGAGATACTGTACAGTATATGAGGGTTTTTTCTTTTCTTTTTTCTTTTTTTCTCTCTTTTTTTGTATGGCGTTGTAAATATTTGATTAGTGTATAAATGTAAATAATTTGGTGTACATATAGCTGCTGGTGTACATATGGTGTACATATAGCTGCTAAATTTGTATAAGATAATTATAAGCAGTTGAATAAGGGGTGGGAATTAATAAGCTTTGGCTTCTTCCTGCTTTTCGGACACATACGAGTTCATTTATTTATAGATACTGTTTATGACACTTTATAAATATTCTTGTTTTGTTTTTTGTATGCTGTTTCACACTTGCTTATTATTGTTTTATTCTGTTCGAAATAAAGAATGCAATAAATAAAATTAAAACAAATCTTTGCCACATTTCTGCCTTTTTAAGGAAACCATTGGAGGATTTGGAGGAGACAACGGCCATGGGTCCAGAGAAGGCCCCTCCTTCAGCAGCGACACCCGAGGGAGAGGTGGGTCAACTGAGTCAAGGTTCACGAGGGTTTAATTCGTTCCATGGTGGCAAATTGTCATTTGGGGAGACACAACAGTAGAGTTGCTGCCTCACAGCACCAGAGACCGGGGTTCGAACCTGATTACGGGTTCGGCGTTTGTACATTCTCCCTGTGGTCGCGTGCGTTTTCACCGGCTGCTCAGGCCTCCCCCCACGTCCCAAAGACGTGCAGGTTTGTAGCTTAAATTGGCCTTGGTAAAGATTGCAAATTGTCCCTAGTGCGTGGATTAGTGCGAGTGTACGGGGATCGCTGGTCGACGCGGAATCTGTGGGCTGAAGTCCCTGTTTCCATGCTGTATCTCCAAACCAAATATCTGCTGTTATGGTGGATGCCCTGTACAATCTTTCTTTCTTTCTTTCTTATCAGGAACAGTGAGCACTGAGGAAGAATGCCCAACCTCGCTGATGAATCCAGAGAGAAACATCCTACCAAAGACCGAGTTAGCTCGTCTATCTTAAACATTGACTTTTGGTGCATCTTAAAGCAAGGCCTCTAGTATTTACAACCTACCCATAGAGTGATACAGCATGGAAACAGGCCCTTCTGCCATAACTTGCCCACATAGGCCAACGTGTCCCATCTACACTTGTCTCACCTGCCCGCGTTTGGTCCATATCCCTTCAAACCTGTCTTATCCATGTACCTGTCCAACTGTTTCTTAAACGTTGGGATAGTCCCTGCCTCAACGACCTCCTCTGGCAGCTTCGTTCCATACACCCACCACCCTTTGCGTGAAAAAGTTACCCCTCAGATTCCTATTAAATCTTTTCCCCTTCACTTTGAACCTGTGCCCTCTGGTCCTCGATTCCCCTACTCTGGGCAAGAGACTCGGTGCATCTACCCGATCTATTCCTCTCATGATTTTATACACCTCTATAAGATCACCCCTCATCCTCCTGCGCTCCAAGGAATAGAGACCCAGCCTGCTCAACCTCTCCCTGTAGCTCAGGCCCTCGAGTCCTGGCAACATCCTTGTAAAGGTATTTCCTTGAGAAATAAAATAGGGATGTAATATTTTGCAACTGACTTCATGCCCGTGTGCCCCGTGGTTTTGTAAGTTGCCTTGTCTGATGGCACAAAGAGAGGTATGTCCTTTTGATTCCAAAGATACACAAAATGCTGGAGTAACTCAACGGGACAGGCAGCATCTCTGGGGAGACGGAATGGGTGACGTTTCAGGTCGGGACCCTGCTTTAGATTTCACCCGAAGCGTCACCCATTCCTTCTCTCCAGAGATGCTGCCTGTCCCGCTGAGTTACAGCGAAAACCAGTATCTTCCCCGTTCCTTCCCGCACAGTTCCTTTTGATTTCCTGGACTGCCTTTGGTTCGCAGCTGGTTTGTGTGTGGAGGATTTTAAAGCATTGGGCAGAGAACTCTAGTGAACACTGAATTCTCCAATTTTCAGTAACCTCCCACCCATTCCTCCCCAGTCCCTTTTTATCCCTCCCACCCTCTCTTCTCTGTTCCCACCTAGATAATAATAAACCTAAATCTGTATCCGTTACTCTTCTTCTTTTTTCGTGTGGCGTGCACAGCCTAAAGTTGTTGGACAACTTGTTCCATTTGATCTTCCGTTTGTGCACGTCGAGTTGATTGCATTAGTCGAAACTTGGCGGGCCACGTGAAGGTTGCAATCTTCCACCCCATCCTTTCCTCTGGCTTCACATTTTGCTCTGCCTCCCTCCTTAGCGGACAGCCTTCAGGCTTTAGAGGTACCACGCGGAAACAGGCCCTTCGGCCCACCGACCAACCATCACCCCGTACACTAGCACTATCCTACGCACACAAAAGACAAATTACAATTTTCAACAAAGCCAATTAAGCTACAAGCCCGTACGTCTTTGAAGTGTGGGAGGAAACCGGAGCACCAGGAGAAAACCCACGCAGTCACGGGGAGAACGTACAAACTCTGTACAGACAGCACTTGCGTGGTACAGTCACTGTTGGAGCACCTCCAAAGACGGACAGGTTGGCATGTTAATTGGCTTTGGTAAAATTGTAAATTGTCCTTACTGTGTAGGATAGTGTTAGTATGTGGGGTGATCGCTGGTCGCGTGGACCAGTTTCCACACTGTATCGCTAAAGTAAAGTCTAAAGTGCCTCCCTCTAACCAGACTGAAGTGTTAATTCCCAAGAGACCATCAGAGGCATCTTGAGTAAATGCTATACGGGTTTGAAGGATTCTCCCCGGTCTCACGCAGGTAGTCCATAGAGTCAGAGTGATACAGCATGTAAACATGCCCTTCAACCCAACTTGCCCACACCGGCCAACATGTCCCAGCTACCCTAGTCCCACCTGCCTGGTCCATCACCTTCCAAACCTGTCCTATCCATGTACCTGTCCAACTGTTTGTTAAACATTTTCTTGAACATTTGGTACTGTTTGTGTTCCTTTTTCACTTCCTTGTTGAAAGCCATCTCTTGGACCTTGCCTACAGTGAAACTGTGATGAACTTTCTTGCTCGATGGTTTGGCAATACATTTCTGTTTTAAGAAGGCTCTCAACAGTCTTGTCATATTTTACTATATTAAGGGCACAAATAAAAAATTATATGGGTGAAAGATTGTTTCAATCATAGATTATTTGAGAGTCAAGATACACACATGTGTTCTGGTGAACATCAACAGTCATACACTGCAAACATAGACAATAGGTGCAGGAGTAGGCCATTCAGCCTGTCGAGCCAGCACCACCATTCAAAATGATCATGGCTGATCATCCACAATCAGAGCCCCGTTCCTGCTTTCTCCCCATATCCCTTGATTCTAATAGCCCTAAGAGCTGTATCTCTCTCTTGAATACATCAGTGAATTGTCCTCCACTGCCTTATGTGGCAGAGAATTCCACAGATTCACAACTCTCTGGGTGAAAACGTTTTCCCTCATCTCAGTCCTAAGTGGCCAACCCCTTATTCTTAAAATTCCAGTGAATATAAGCCCAGTCAATCCATTCTGTAGATAGACAAAAAAAAAAGCTGGATTAACTCAGCGCATCAGGCAGCATCTCTGGAGAAAAGGATTAGGTGATGTTTCGGGTCGAGACCCTTCTTCAGGGGAAAGGGAAACTATGTAGGAAACCCATACTCCAAAGACAGGTTTGTAGGTTAATTGATCCACTTCTCATCCACTTCCCCCTACACACCAGTGACAATTTACAGAGGGACGAGTAACATACAAGCCTTGCACGCCGATGTGGGAGGAATTTAAACTTTGGGAATAAATTACATCTGCCATCCCTCATCATTAAATCAATCCCCTATAACCTAAAACTATCCACACTACCACCAGCTCCAGTCATTTGAAACGTAATTCATGTTACCCCCTGAATTGAATTCCTCCTGAATTCATCACCTTCTGAATTCATAACCATCTTATTAAAATGGGGCAGTGGGCAGGTGCTATAGACCTGCACGGGAAGGTAGACGCTCCCGCCCCCACGAGTCTCGGGCAGATGGGGCTCGTCAGCCTGGGCAGGCGGTCCATGTAGGAGAGGGGAAAACTCTGATTTAAAACCTCCGCTGCCTTGTGGCCATATCCAGTCATGGAAAAGGCTCCAGGAGTGAAACCCAAGAAAATCCGGAGTCGGAGCCCCTAAGGCAGTTCGTCGTTGTCTACAACTGCGCTCTGGCAGCTCTGCACTGTCGGCTCTGGAGGGACGTGGAGAAGGGGGGGGGGGGGGGGGGGGGGACGTGCTTCATGGGCAACAGCCTGTCCTCCATATAACATCGCCCAGGCTTGCATCCGACCAGGGTGCATCACCCAAGGTCAGACATGACCGAGAGGGGCCTACTCTTAAAACATGTGCAGCAAGTAATTGGCAAACAGCTTTATGAGTGTTTGACTTTGATCGATTAGGAAGATTATTGGGTGTAACACAAGGCAGATGACAAGGTCCCGTATGGTAGGCTGCTCTGGAAGATTATATCCCATGGGATACAAGGAGAGAAAGCTGAATGGATAGAAAATTGGCTTCATGGAAGGAAGCAGAGGGTGATGGTGGAAGGTTGCTTTTCAGACTGGAGGCCTGTGACTAATGGTGTACCTCAGAGTTCAGTGTTGCTTGCATTGGTGTTTGCCTACTATGTCAATGATTTGGATGGGAATGTACATGCAATGACAGGCAAGTGTGTAGATGACACAAAGGTGGGTGGTATTGTAGATAGAGAAGATGGTTGTCAACAATTGCAGAAGGTTCTTGACTGGTTGGCCAGGTGGGCTGAGGAATAGTTGATGGCCTTTAATACAGAATTTAATTGGGCAGGGTGGCACTGGTAGAGTTGCTGCCTTACAGCGCCAGAGACCCGGGTTCGATCCTGACCACGGTGCTGTCTGCACGGAGTCTGTACGTTCTCCCCATGACCCGCGTGGGTTTTTTCCGGGATCGCCGGTTTCCTCCCACACTCAAGGCGCACAGGTTTGTAGATTTGCTTGGTAAAATTGTCCCTAGCGCGTGTAGGATAGTGTCAACGTGTGGGGATCGCTGGTCAGCACAGACTCGGTCGGCCGAAGGGCCAGTTTCCGCGCTGCATCTCTAAACTAAAACCAAACTAAACGAAGTGTGAGCGGTTGCATTTTAGGAAGTCTAACATGGCCAGGACCTACGGAATGAACGGTAGAGGAGTGTTGTAGAGTAGAGGGATAGAAACATAGAAACACAGAAAATAGGTGCAGGAGAAGGCCATTCGGCCCTTCGAGCCTGCACCGCCATTCAATATGATCATGGCTGATCATCCAACTCTGTATCCTGTACCTGCCTTCTCTCCATGCCCCTTGCTCCCTTTAGCCACAAGGGCCACATCTAACCCCCTCTGAAATATAGCCAATGAACTGGCCTCAACTACCTTCTGTGGCAGAGAATTCCACAGATTCACCACTCTCTGTGTGAAAAATGATTTTCTCATCTCGGTCTTAAAAGACTTCCCCCTTATCCTTAAACTGTGACCCCTTGTTCTGGACTTCCCCAACATCGGGAACAATCTTCCTGCATCTAGCCTGTCCAACCCCTTAAGTTTCTATAAGATCCCCCCTCAATCTTCTAAATTCCAGCGAGTACAAGCCGAGTCTATCGTCTTTCTTCATATGGAAGTCCTGCCATCCCAGGAATCAGTCTGGTGAACCTTCTCTGTACTCCCTCTATGGCAAGAATGTCTTTCCTCAGATTAGGAGACCAAAACTGTACGCAATACTCCAGGTGTGGCCTCACCAAGACCCTGTACAACTGCAGTAGAACTGCCCTGCTCTTGTACTCAAATCCTTTTGCTATGAATGCCAACATACCATTCGCTTTCTTCACAGCCTGCTGCACCTGCATGCCTACTTTCAATGTGTACCATGACACCCAGTCTCGTTGCATCTCCCCTTTTCCTAATCAACCACCATTCAGATCTAGGACTGCAGGTACAGGGCTGTTGAGAGTAGCATCAAAGGTGGTTAAGGTGGTCAAGAAGGCTTTTGGCACATTGGCCTTCATCAATCGGAGTATTGAGTATAGATGTTGGGAGGTCATGTTGCAGTTATATAAGATGTAGGTGAGGCCGCATTTAGAATAATGTGTTCAATTCTGGGCATCATGTTATAGGAAAGATGTTGTAAAGCTGGAAAGACTACGAGGATGTTGCCAGGGCTAGGGGGTCCGAGCTATAGGGAGAGATTGAGCAGGCTGGGACTCTATTCCCTGCTGTCAATTAGGATGAGGGGTGATCTTATAGAGGTGTATAAAATCAAGAGAGGAATACATCAGTTAAATGCACAGAGCGTCTTGCCCAGAGTAGGTGAATGGAGGATAGGGTTGCCACTCCTAAATCTAACTCCGAAATAAGGGACAAAAGGTCAAAATATGGGACAAATTGCCTATGGCATTTCGTCGACTGGGCCATGGCTGGGCGAATGATGAGTTGACCCGGGTGCTGGACTGCACACAAAGCCCAGCCGGCGGGGCCAGCTGAGGTGTTTTGGCCCCGGGGGCAGCACGCAAAGTCCGGCGCCCCATCCAACTCATGAACTGATGATCGACCGTGAGAAGGAGGGGTGGTGGTGGTGTTGGCGGTAAGCGGAGATCCGAAGGTCGGACAGCTGGCCGGGCTGCCGACCGACCGACGGGGCCACGGGGGAGGCACTGCTGCTGCTGCTGCGCTCCATGGGCTGCACTACGTCGGGACGGGTGAGGCGGGGGCTGCACGCGGCGCTCCGATTCGACAGTCCCTTCGACCCAAGTAGCAGCAGTCAAATACGGGACAAGGGCGGTCCGCTACGGGACAAACCAATTTAGCCCAAAATACGGGATGTCCCTGCTAATACAGGACAGTTCACAACCCTAATCAAGGACATAGGTTTAAGGTGAGGGGGGAAGATTTAATAGGAACCTGAGGGGTAACCTTTTCATGGTGGGTGTAAGGGACGAGCTGCCAGAGGAGGTAATTGAGGCAGGTACTATCCCAACGCTTAAGCAACATTTAGACTGGTACATGGATAGGACAAGTTTGGAGGGATATGGGCCAAACGCAGGCAGCTGGGACTGGGGCATGTTGGTCGGTTTGGGCAAGTTAGAAACATAGAAAATAGGAGCAAGAGTAGGCCATTCGGCCCTTCGAGCCTGCACCGCCATTCAATATGATCATGGCTGATCATCCAACTCAGTATCCATTACCTGCCTTCTCTACATACCCCCTGATCCCTTTAGCCACAAGGGCCACATCTAACTCCCTCTTAAATTTAGCCAATGAACTGGCCTGAACTACCTTCTGTGGCAGAGAATTCCACAGATTCACCACTCTCTGTGTGAAAAATGTTTTTCTCATCTCGGTCCTAAAAGATTTCCCCCTTATCCTTAAACAGTGACCCCTTGTCCTGGACTTCCCCAACATCGGGAACAATCTTCCTGCATCTAGCCTGTCCAACCCCTTAAGAATTTTGTGCGTTTCTATAAGATCCCCCCTCAATCTTCTAAATTCTAGCAAGCTGAGTCTATCCAGTCTTTCTTCATATAAAAGTCCTGACATCCCAGGAATCAGTCTGGTGAACCTTCTCTGTACTCCCTCTATGGCAAGAATGTCTTCCCTCAAATTTGGGGACCAAAACTGTACGCAATACTCCAGGTGTGGCCTCACCAAGACCCTGTACAACTGCAGTAGAACCTCCCTGCTCCTGTACTCAAATTCTTTTGCTATGAATGCCAACATACCATTCGCTTTCTTCACTGCCTGCTGCACCTGCATGCCTACTTTCAATGACCGGTGTACCATGACACCCAGGTCTCGTTGCATCTCCCCTTTTCCTAATCGGCCACCATTCAAATAATAGTCTACTTTCCTGTTTTTGCCACCTAAGTGGATAACCTCACATTTATCCACATTATACTGCATCTGCCATGCATTTGCCCACTCACCCAGCCTATCCAAGTCACCTTGCAGCCTCCTAGCATCCTCCTCACATCTAACAGCTTTGTGTCATCCACAAACCTGGAGATGTTGCATTCCCCTCGTCCAGATCATTAATATGTATTGTAAATAGCTGGGGTCCCAGCACTGAGCCTTGCGGTACCCCACTTGGGTTGGGCTGAAGGGCCTGTTTCCACGCTATATCATTCTGTAACAATGCTGGCCCGCATCTAGCCCAGCCTCATCATCTCACTTGGGCCACTTCCAAAGGTTGCATTGCAAATCAGTGCTTTGTTTTTTGGGAAAGTGCACTCAGCTGGACATTATCCTGTACCCGCCTCCAAATGGAAGAAATCGAAAGCAAGATTAACAAGGAAGCGATCGGCTCGACTGGCGACAATGGCGTCGACGGACCATCTCTCAAACCTGAACAAAGATCTCTCCTGCTCCATCTGCCTGCAGTTTTTCCGGGACCCCGTGTCCCTGGACTGCGGTCACAACTTCTGCCAAGCCTGCATTGCCTCCTTTTGGAAGGGCGGGGAGTGTTCGTGTCCCGAGTGCCGACGTTTCTTCCCCGATAGAAGACTGAAGCCCAACAGACTGCTGGCGAGTATAGTGGCGAACGTGAGGTCCATCCAGGAAAACGCCTGGGACAAGGAGTGGAAGAAGGTCTGGCGTGGAAGTCGGACCCCCAGTCGGGATCAGAGCAGCTCCGGTCGCCGCCTCTCCCCCGGAACGCCAGATCTCAAGGTGCGGTCTGTTTCCCTTTAATCCACCCCACCCCCCCCCCCCCCCCTTGCTACCTCGAATGCTAGGCGACAATCTCACAAAGTGCTGGAGTATAACTCGCAAGGTGCTGGAGTATAGGCCAGGCACTCTTATCCACAACGAAATGTCACCTATCTATCTATCCATGTTCTCCAGAGATGCTGCCTGAGCCTAACCCACAGGTGATGTCTGATCTGAAGGAGGGTCTCGACCCAAAAAGGTCACCCATTCCTTCTCTCCAGAGATGCTGCCTGCCCCGCTGAGTTACTCCAGCTTTTCGCGTCTATCCACGTGTGATGTTTCAGGCCTGGACCTTTCTTCTGTACCAAGAAGGCTCTCGACCCGAAATGTCACCTATCCGTGTTCGCCAGAGATGCTGTCTGACCCGCTGAGTTAATCCAGCACTTTGTGTCTCTTTTGTGCATCAACCAGCTCTGCAGTTCTACAGATTGTGACCGCTTTTTGTATAATAATCATCATCCACTCAATTGTATCATCTACATTTCCTTACCAACGTCCCCTTTGATCTGTTTTCACATCTGACCGCTCCTTATCTCCCTCTCCCTTGACTCACCATCAGAAGATTCTCGACCCTTAGTGCCCCCATCCCTTCTCTCCAAAGATGTTGCCTGTCCCGCTGAGTTACCCCAGCACTGCGGTTCTTTGTTTTTACATTTTGACTGCTGGCGTAACTCAGCGGCTCTGACATAAATGTTCTCTGGAGAACATGGATAGGATTTTTCAGGTCGGGACACTTCTTCAGATTCGACACCCTTCGTTAGACTCAGCCCCGAAACATTGCCTATCCATGTTCTGCCTGAGCCGCTGAGTTACACCAGCATTTTTGTGTCTTTCGTTGGGAGGTCATGTTGCAGTTATATAAGTCGTTGGTGTGTCTTTTGATTTGCAATCCGACAATCGCAGTTCTTTGTGTTTACACCAAACGCCCACATGCGTACGTTTCGTTTTTGCTTGGTGTTCAGCAACATGGCACAGCGGTAGAGTTGCTGTCTTACAGCGTTAACAGCGCCAGAGACCCGGGTTCGATCCCGACTACGGGTGCTGTCGGTGCGGAGTTGTACGTTCTTCTCACTGCGGGTTTTGTAGGTTAATTGGTTGGTATAAATGTAAATTGTCTCCAATGTGGTGTGTGTGAACCAACCAAGTTCTTTTTCCACTTTCCACATGTCCACTTTTACTCTACCCAAAGTTAGATTATTTTCTCTGGAGCATGGGAAGCTGAGGGAGACCTGATAGAGGTATATAAAATTAGTTTACATATAGAGAGGAGTAACAGATGCTGGTTTATACATTATACTAATTTATAAAATTAATGTATATATTAGAAAGGAACTGCAGATGCTGGTTTATACCGAAGATAGATGCAAAAAGCGAGAGCAACTCAATGGGTCAAGCAACATCTCAGAAGCAAAGAAAAGTCCAGACCATTCTTCAGACTAAAATTAAACTAAAAGTAATTTAGTTTAGGGATCCAGCGCAGAAGCAGACCTTTCCGCTCCTCTGGGCTAGGCAGTGATCCCCGCACTCTAACATTATCCTGCACACACTAGGGACAATTCACATTTATACCAAATGCCAATTGACTAGTGTGGAGAGAAACCAAAGGTGTCGGAGAAAACCCACGCAGGTCACGGGGGGGAACGTACAAACTCCGTACAGACACCGCCCGTAGTCGGGATGGAACCTGGGTCTCTGGCGCTGTGAGGCAGCAACTCTACCGTGCCACCCTAAAGTAGGAATGTTACAATATTTTGAGATTTAAAAATCAAGCCTGTAATTTAGCCCATCAGATAAAGCGTAAAAAGTACTTTAATTTGATACCTAATTCGCTTTCATATCTTCAGTATTAAAAAAGTTATGGCCATTTTCATACTCGGAAATTAACATCTTGTTCCCTATTGCTTTTCCATTGACTGAACACAAGAGCTGTGATCGAGGACAGTCAAAGGCCCATAACTTTCTTAAAAAGTAAGAGAACTGAATGAAATTTTCAGTTATTATAGATTGAAGCATTCTGAAACAAATATGAAACATCTTACTTGGATGACCTGAAGTTAAAGCATATAATTAGTTAGTTACCTAATTGTAATTACAAAATTGACAGTTGTGGCGGAAATAGTAATAAACACCCAGACTGCCTTGAAAATTAAAAAATGTGATATTCTCCAGATCAGAACTTTAATATTATTGTATTGTGTGCTGTAGGTCCGTAACAGACAGGTAAATAAATTACAATTTCTAGCAATAGACCAAGTCTTTATGGAGAAGATCAGTTGCTAGCTGGTACATTGGCATTATCATAATCAGTAGCATCATCATACTCCTCAGATTGTAACCAAAAAGCAACTCTGTACACCTTGTTTTTCCTCCTTATCAATTTAGGCATTGTAAACTACAAGTTTTTGCTCTTCAAACCACACATGACATGCATTTCTGCCCACTACTTTCCCATTAAGAATGTCCTGTAGATCATCACATTTGGAGCAGTCCAAATTCGGATAATCTCTGCGAATGCTGTCTAAATCTGTCTCTTTTGCTGGGTATTTGGATTGATAATTTTGCATTTCTTCTTCGAGACATCTGTTTAAAATGTAAAGAAAAACACTGAACAGCATTAACAGAAACAAGTTATTATTTGTGGTTTTAGGAAAAAAGGTAGAAATTATAAAGTTAAACGCTAAAACAAATAGTAAATATCCAACAAAAATTCATATTCATCAGCTTCATCAAATTGATTAGATGAATTTAATTGATCTAATTTCATCTAAATTCAATTACTAGATCTAAACATCTATCCATTTCTTAAGAAAAGACTATTTTTTTTAAAATAGCCTAAGTATCCAAATAACAAATAACAAACTGTTCATTCACACAAGAATTCACAATATAACATGATTTTTGTCATGAATTTATATGCCAAATGGAAGGAATTTAATATTAAATTCCCATACCCATAAATTAATCCAGAAACACCCACTCAAGATAATCAAAATCATTATTTTTTGTACAATACATCTGATTAAAACTGTACTCGAGATATTTAGTATGAAAATATTGATCATGGATAGACAATAACACAAAATATAGATGATTTAGACGTTCTTGTGACATGATTGTGAAAAATATAATGAATTTGATTATCTTGAGAGTGGTTGTTTCTGGAATGTGATCAATTGGAATGTTGCCGTTGCCATCAATGGCCGATTCGTATGGGGGCCTAAATAACATTTTTTGCATCATAAGATTAAAATGAAGCCACACCAAAAAGCGAGATAATATGTTAAATAAACAACATACCTTTTGTTTTGTACTGATATTGCGATCCGTGATGTTGAAGGCGTTTTTAGTTCAATCCAGCGACGTAATTTTTTTTTTTAACCGGGAAGGGAAGTGCATATGATTTTTCTTCATCAGCTAGCAGCCCGAGAAAATCCCTCTCTGACAACCAATTCAAACCTGCATTTTAATCCTGCCCACCCCTCAAAGCCTCCGGAATCGCACGCACAAGCAGTGGCAGATCTGGAGCGCCGCTGATGATAGGTTTTGTAACACCGCTACTTAAAGACTTGATTTAAAAAAAACATGGTGGAGCTATAATGTAGTAGAAACATAGAAATATAGAAAATAGGTGCAGGAGGAGGCCATTCGGCCCTTCGAGCCAGCACGCCATTCATGGCTGATCGTCCCCACTCAATAACCCGTGCCTGCCTTCTCCCCATATCCATTGATTCCACTAATCCCTAGAGCTCTATCTAACTCTCTCTTAAATCCATCCAGTGATTTGGCGTCCACTGCCCTCTGTGACAGGGAATTCCACAAATTCACAACTCTCTGGGTGAAAACATTTTTTTCTCACCTCAGTCTTAAATGGTCTCCCCTTTATTCTAAGACTGTGGCACCGGGTTCTGGACTCGCCCACCATTGGGAACATTTTTCCTGCATCTAGCTTGTCCAGTCCATTTATAATTTTATATGTTTCTATAAGATCCCCCCTCATCCTTCTAAACTCCAGTGAATACAAGCCTAGTCTTTTCAATCTTTCCTCATATGACAGTCCCGCCATCCCAGGGATCAATCTTGTGAACCTACGCTGCACTGCCTCAATCACAAGGATGTCCTTCCTCCAATTAGGAGTCCAAAACTGTACGCAATACTCCAGATGTGGTCTCACCAGAGCCCTATACAACTGCAGAAGAACCTGTAGTAAAGATATGGTGCGAAAATAATGAATAAAAGACAGCTTTGCAACCTGCATATTAACTTGTTATATTGATATGCTCCATTCAATTAATTTCCACAAGGATGTACTGAATGAAAAATGTAGTCCTCCAGCAAATGAATGAATGATACTTAATACTTCATCAACAAGTTCGCTGATGACACAACAGTGGTGGGTCTCATCAGTGACAATGATGAGTCGGCGTACAGGATGGAGGTGGAGCTGCTCACAGGATGGTGCAAATCCCACAACCTCATTCTCAACGTGGGAAAAAACGAAGGAGATGGTGGTTGACTTCAGGAGGGCGGGAAAACAACGCCATACACCTCTGCACATCGATGGAGCTGATGTGGAAAGGGTCAGCAGTGTGAAGTTCCTAGGACTCCACCTGTCAGATGACCTGACGTCCACGACCAACACTACAGCACTGGTCAAGAGAGCCCAGCAGCGACTACACCCTCTCCGTAGACTACGGAAAGCAGGTCTCCCCACTGCACACCTACGAACTTTTTATAGGGGGACAATCGAGAGCACATTAACCTACGGCATCACCTCCTGGATCAGAAGCTGCAAGGCGTACGAACGGCACCAACTGGCAGATTGTGAAGAGCCAGCGATTATTGGTGCTACTGGATGAGATGTATCAGCAGAGCCATCTCCATCATCAAAGACCCCCACCACCCATCGCATCACATATTCTCCATCCTGCCATCTGGGAAGAGCTACAGGAGCATCAGCTGCAAAACCAGCAGGATGCTCCTCAGCTTCTTCCCGCAGGCTATTAGACTGATAAACGGACTTTGCCCCCTGCCAAAGAATCGTGCACCAACCACCAACCTGGACACACTGAAGCAGAGCCATTGTCGTGCCGCTGCCGATTGGAACTCATGATATATGTATTTTTATTTGTATTTCTATTTATTTTTTACCGCACACTGAATGGACACTGGTTGAGCAACATTTTTTTGTTGCTTTGTTTCGCACACAAGGTAGGCAAAGAGTCGCCACAGAAGGGCGCCGGCAAAGGCACAAAACATTCCATTAGTGGGAGAGTCTAGGAGCAGAGGGCACAGCCTTACAATTAAAGGACGTTCCTTTGTGATAGAGATGAGGAGGAATTTGTTTCATCACAGGGTGGTGAATCTGTGGAATTCTTTGCCACAGAAGGCTGTGGAGGCCAAGTCAGTGGATATTTTTAAGGCAGTCATAGATAGATTCTTGATTAGTGCGGGTTTCAGGGGAGAAGGCAGGAGAATGGAGTTATGAGGGAGAGATGGATCAGCCGTGATTGAATGGCGGAGTAGACTTGATGAGGACAGGCAAATGGCCTAATTCTGCTCCTTTCACTTATGGCCTTATGATTTAGTCACCTATGGTCCCCCTTAATCCCTGGCGGCCCCCCATGCCGGGACCCCATTTTTCTCAGCGGGGCATCCGATCTTAGGCACGCTAGTAGTGTTCCTCGTGATCACCCTCACGATCGTGTTTTTTGCATTTTCCATTCTAAAATGTGCTATCACGCTTGCAGAGAGAGGTCTTTGAGCTCACGCAACGGTTTGAGTGGGAATTCGCTGAGCTGCACCAGATCCTTAACAATGAAGAATATGAAATGAAACAAAGACTCAACAAGAGAGGGGACGAACTGCTGGACAGGTTGACGTACGACAGCAGGCCTGCCAACGGTAATGATCATACCATGCTGCAAATGATCTGGAATTTACTGAAGGTATGTGTTCAATTTACCGTTTAGTTTAGTTCAGAGGTACAGAATGGAAACAGGCCCTTCGGTCCGCGCCAACCAGCGACTCCCATACACCATCCTACGCACACTAGGGACGATTTGCAACTTCACCAAAGCTAATTAACCTGCAAACTTGTTCGTCTTTGGAGCGCGGGAGGAAACTGGGGCACCCGGAGAAAACCCACGCAGGTCACGAGGAGAACGTACAAACTCCGTACAGTCAGGACCCGTAGTCAGATTGAACCCGGGTCTCTAGCGCTGTGAGGCAGCAACTCTACCGTTACGCCATTGTGCCCGCCACCCCACAACAAAATGAACACTGCTGCCAGACCCACAACAAAATAAACATTAACGATTAGTCAAGTAGTCCAAATCTCCTCCTTTCAAACCAAAAACCCTCTATTTGTTTCTCTTGTTCAGATAATTTTCATCCAAGCCCTTGCAAGACATTTGAACTTTGAATTAGGAGCTAAAGTGGGCCACTCGGCCCTTAGTGCCTGTACCAACATTCAATAAAATGATGGCTAAGCTGATTGTAACCTCAATATATTCCTCCCAGTAATCTTTCACTCCCTTCCTTATTGGGAATCTGTCCGATATCTGCCTTAAAAGTGTTTCAAAGACTCGACTTTCATGACCCATAGGCTGAGATGGGATTATGAGATTTCATGTTTGCCACAGAATTCTGTTGAATTCTTCATGTTCAATGTTCTGAAGACCTTGGTAAAGCTGAATTGCAATTAATTTAGTTTAGTTTCGAGAAACAGAGTCCGTGCCCGCCAACGGTCACCCCATACACTAGTTCGATCCTACACACTGGGGACCATTTACAGAAAGCCAATTAACCTACAAACCTGCACATCTTTAGAATGTGGGAGGAAACCGGATCACCCAGAGAAAACCCACACAGTCACAGGGAGAACAAACAGTGAGCAGCCATAGTCGGGACCGATCCCGGGACTCTGGGACCCTAAGGCACAACTCTACCGATCCCGCCCAATTATTTCAACTTAATGTACAGTGGTGTCAAGTGAGCAATGCCGAATATATTCAGCCTAATTTTGGTTCCATTGAATCAACCTAAGAGACAAATAAGATGCATGGTCTGAAAAATAAACAAATTAAACAGAACCTGGCAGAGAATCTGTGTGGTTCTTTGCCACAGAAGGCTGTGGAGGCCAAGTCAATGGGTATTTTTAAGGCAGAGATAGATAAATCCTCGATTAGTTTGGGCATCAGGGGTTGTGGGGAGAAGGCAGGAGAATGGGGTTTGGGGGGAGAGATAGATCAGCAAAGGTTGAATGGCAGAGTAGACATGATGGGCCGAATGGCCTAATTCTGCTCCTTTCACTTATGACATGACCTAATAATAGTCGTGAAATAATTATGACATAATATTTTTGACCTTATACCCAGCAATATAATTGATTGGGAGAAGTGAGTCTAGAGTTGATAATGAACTCCGCCATTCTTTTATCTGGATTCAACTCTAATCCAGATTACAGAGTGAACACTATCTCTTTTACAGCCACGCTCACCTACCTGTTTAATGTGTAGGAAGGAACTGCAGATGCTGGTTTGCACCCAAGATAGACACAAAATGCTGGAGTAACTGAGCGGGACAGGCAGCATCTCTGGAGAGTTCCTGGAAGGAATGGGTGATGTTTCAGGTCCAGACCCTTCGTCAGACCTGTTTTAAATAAATCTGATCTACTCCTCAGTAGAAGGGACAGAAAATAGTTGGAATTGTATCATGGCCTCTTCACTCTTGCTATCCTTTATCTCATTTAATCCATTATTGATGTTCTGCTTCTTATGCATAATATATATTTTGCCCGAGGGCAGCAGAGTGAACAGTCCGCGATGGAGATGTGTGGGGCCCTTTATAATACTGCTGGCCTTAGTCACGCAATGTTTGGTCGCAATATCCCCGATTGAGGGGAGAGAAGTCCCGATGATTTTTTTCAGCCGTCCTCACCACTCTCTGCACGGACTTCCAGTCGGAGGCTTTGCAGTCCCCAAACCAGACAGAGATACAGCTGGTCAAAATACTCTCCATGGTGCCCCTGTAGAAAGTGGTGAGGACGGGATGGGGGAGGTGAGCTCTTCTCATCCGGCGCAGAAAGTGCAGCCGCTGCTGCGCTCTCTTAACTATTGATGAGATGTTATTTGACCAGGTCAGACTGTTAGTGATCTGGTCAACCCTTGACACCCGTTCCAATCAAGAATCTATCTCTCTCTGCCTTAAAAATATCTACTGACATGGCCTCCACAGCCTTCTGTGGCAATGGGTTCCACAGATTAACTACCCTCTGACTAAATAAGTTCCTCCTCACCCCCTTTGTAAAAGAGCGCCCTTTAATTCTGAGGCTATGACCTCTGGACCTAGACTCTCCCGCCAGTGGAAACATTCTTTCCACATCCACTCTATCTATACCTTTCATTATTCTGTAAGCTTCAATGAGGTTCCCCCCTCAATCTTCTAAACTCCAGCGAGTACAGGCCCAGTGCCATCACATGCTAGCCCACTCATTCCTGGGATCATTCTCGTAAGCCTCCTCTGAACCCTGTCCAGAGCCAGCACATACTTCCTCAGGTATGGGGCCCACTTTTTCTCACAGTACTGCCTCGGACATTATATTTCAGATGAATATTGAAGAGATCCTGCCATTTCTATACCCATCAGATTCAACCCATTCAACTTGTCACACAAGTAAAATGTTGAACTCCCTCCTTGAGTGGCGTTATGGGTGATGGGAAGGAATGAAATATCACAGATCGCAGATCGGTCGTGCAGAGGTAGAGTTGCTGCCTCACAGCGCCAGAGACTCGGGTTCGGTCCTGACTAAAGGGCCTGTCCCACTTTCACGACTTAATTCACGACCTCTGCGGAGTTTGCCCTTGACTCATACTCGCAGCATGGTCGTCACGAGGTCGTAGGTTAGTCGTATCAGGCCGTGATGCTAGTCGTAGGTATTCTGGCATCCAGTAGGTCAGGGCCATTTTTCTAGCCTGATGAAAAAAGTCCACGAGTAAAAAAGGTCGTGAATTAGGTCGTGAAAGTGGGACAGGCCTTAAGGGTGCTATCTGTACAGAGTTTGCACGTTCTCCGGGTTTGTGTGGGTTTTCTCCGGGTGCTCTGGCTTTCCCCCCCACACTCCACAGATCTACAGGTTTGTAGGCTAATTGGCTTTGTAAAGTGTCCCTAGTGTATATAGGCTAGTGTTAGTGTGCGGGGATCGCTGGGCGGTACGGACTCGGTGGGCCGAAGGGCCTGTTTCCACGCTGTATGTCTAAACTACAAACAAAATAGAAATGTTACTACAAATTGCCGATTAAAACATCAAATTCATATCTTATTTTATTTTTTTTAGGTGATAATGTTACCTCCATCCGGGTAAGTACTTGTGTTTCGTACCTTGACTACTTTTGTGGTACATTGTGGTGGATGTCTAGAGTGTGGACTCAGCCATTTACAGGATTTACTGCTCTTTCTGAAAAAAACAGCGAGGAAACCAGGCAAGAAAACAGAATCTTCAGTAACATACTGGTCAATGAATTTGGTGGACCTGTCCAGCACAGGGTGTGGAAGCAGATGAGGAAATCGGTTAAACCAGGTAGGCAGCAGTGTTTGCTGGATGCACTACTAGGCAGTGGCGTTAACATTTGAGTTCGGTTCAATTTAGTTTATTGTCACTTGTACCGAGGTACAGTGAAAAGCTATCCAGTCGGCGGAAAGACAATACATGATTACAATCGAGAATGGGAATCCTTCCCATTCCCACACCGACCTCTCTGTCCCAAGTCTCCTCCATTGTCAGAGTGAGGCTAAATGCAAATTGGATGAACAGAATCTCATATTTTGCTTGGGCACCTTACAGCCCAGTGGTATGAATATTGATTTCTCTAACTTCAAGTTCTCTAACCTCTTTCCATCCCTCCCCAAGTCGCACAGCTTCTCGTTTTCACTCAACAAACAACTATCCCTCTCACCTTATACCCATGTCTTCTAGTTCTTGATTCCCCTACTCTGGAAAAAGACTTTGTACATCAGCAGTCAGATGGAAAAGGTGGTTTACTCTTTTCTACGACCCAGTTGCAGGAACTTTGGATCGGCAAACGGGTATTGTGGCCAGCAGCCCAGACCATCACACAAAGCAACCTCCCTTCCATCGACTCCATCCACACCTCACGCTGCCTCGGCAAGGCCAGCAGCATCACCAAGGACCAGTCTCACCCCGGCCACTCCCTCTTCTCCCCTCTCCCATCGGGCAAATGCTATAGAAGTGTGAAAACGAACGCACACACCTCCAGATTCAGGGACAGTTTTTTCCCCAGCTGTTATCAGGCAACTGAACCATTCTACCACAACCAGAGAGCAGTCCAGAGCTACTATCTTCCTCATTGGAGACCCTCGGACTATCCTTGATCGGACTTTACTGGCTTTGCCTTGCACTAAATGGTATTCATGTTATTCCCTTTATCCTGTCTCTGTACATTGTGGACGGCTCGATTGCAAGCACGCATAGTCTTTCCGCTGACTGGTTAGCACAGAACAAATGCTTTTTCACTGTACCTCGATACACGTGACAAACTCAGGCTATACCACCTCAAATCAAACTTTATTTGATTAAAGGTTCGTGCTTGTATCATATAGGTCAAGTCGAATAGAACAAGTTGAGTTTTTGTCATAAGTACCGAGAGTTACAAGCTTGCTTGTACTGCATCTATTCTTGTATAAAACCATATGAAATTTAACATTCAGAACTTTGTTCAGATTAATTATTTCAGACCTTGAAGATAATCTAGTAAGATTTAATATCTGAAGGTTTACGTATAAATTTCCACCCAGAGAGTTGTGAATCTGTGGAATTCCCTGCCACAGAAGGCAGTGGAGGCCAATTCACTGGATGTTTTCAAGACAGAGTTGGATATAGCTCTTAGGGCTAACGGAATCATGGGATCTGGGGAGAAAGCAGGAACGGGGTACAGATTCTGGATGATCATATTGAATGGCAGTGCTGGCTCGAAGGGCCGAATGGCCTACTCCTGCACCTACTTTCTATGTTGCTAAAGGCAGTGGACGCCAATTCACTGGATGTATTAAAGAGAGAGCTAGATAGAGTTCTTAGGGCTAGCGGAATTAAGGGATACGGGGAGAAGGCAGGAACGCGGTGCTGATTGGGGATGATCACATTGAATGGCGGTGCTGGCTCAAAGGGCTGAATGGCACCTATTGTCCATGTGGCTATATAAATGAATTCCAAATGCTGCTGTTTAGACTGGCTCCCCTCAGTGATATTGACATGAGATGTTCTTTCCGCTCTACAGTATTCTCGCCATTGACCCTAGATCTGAATACAGCCCATGCCAGGCTCATTATTTCTCCAAACATGACCACAATTTGCCTCGGATATGGAGAACAGCCGTTGCCGAAGAGCGCAAAACGATTTCAAAACCGTGCATGTGTGCTCGGAGCAAAAAGGATTGCATGCGGGAAACATTATTGGGAGGTGGAGGTGGACCAGGGGGCAAAGTGGATGGTGGGGGTCGCGAGAGAGTCGGTAGGCAGACAGGACGTGGCAGACATGACCGTCCAAAATGGCTACTGGGTGATAAGCCCACATAGAACCAATTGGATCCAAGCATTCTTTGATTTTTTTGCGCAGACAGACAGAAGTTCAACACACATGGAGCATCTTGAGCTCCAGGTCAATCCAACAAAGGTTGGTGTTTATCTGGACCATGAGGGAGGGCAGGTGTCATTTTATAATGCCGATAACATGTCTCATTTGTACACACACCGCGGGCCAATGTCTGGCACAGTCTTGCCTTTCTTTGGACCTGGACTCTTAACAAATAATTGGATGAGACTCCCTCAGCCATGGTAGTAAAACTGACCGGTTATGTGAAATAATGTTAGAAGGATGAATCATGAAATAATATAGTCTGCTCGGAGTTTGAGAGTTGAGTATCAATAGTGTTTTACTGTCATATATTATAAAGGGTTTGGACACGCTAGAGGCAGGAAACATGTTCCCGATGTTGGGGGAGTCCAGAACCAGGGGCCACAGTTTAAGAATAAGGGATAAGCCATTTAGAACGGAGATGAGGAAACACTTTTTCTCACAGAGATTGGAGAGTCTGTGGAATTCTCTGCCTCAGAGGGCGGTGGAGGCCGGTTCTCTGGATACTTTCAAGAGAGAGCTAGATTGGGTTCTTAAAGATAGCGGAGTCAGGGGATATGGGGAGAAGGCAGGAACTGGGTACTGATTGGGGATGATCAGCCATGATCACATTGAATGGCGGTGCTGGCTCGAAGGGCCGAATGGCCTACTCCTGCACCTATTGTCTATTGTCTATGTGTTCTGAACAGAACAATGAAATTCTTACTTGCAGCAGCACAAAAGAATATGTTAGCATAGTACCCTGTAAACAATATAAGCAAAAAAAGCTCAGTATATGTATTATATATATCGACACACACGTATAGACACACGTATACACACACATATATAGACATACACACACAGACATACACACATAGACATATCGAGACACACTTATGGTCATATGGACATACACACACATATTTGGACATACACATATATATATTTTCCACACAAAGGGTGGTGGGTGCATGGAACAAGCTGCCAGAGGAGGTCATTGAGGCAGGTCACAACATGTAAGAAACAGTTAGACAGGTACATGGTTATGTGAGAAAAGGGGTTAACAGACATAGTTGATTTAAACTAGGAATAGAAAAATATAGCTTAGAAAGAAATAAGGTTTCAACAAAAGCCAGACTGTTAGTAGAATAGAAAGTAACGATATATAGAACAGAGAGAAAATCGAGATAAAAAGTAACAAACTCACCAGATACTAGCTTTTCAAATAAAATAACAAGAAACTAGGCCAGTTTAATTACAACAGAGCATGCTTAATGAAATAAATGAATATTACTTACACGCCCCTGGTTGAGAACTGCTCATTACCATGCACATGGATGAACATGGGATGTATGATGTGGGAGGTACTGGGGGACGTACCTATAGACTGTGCACCTCAGTGCTCTGATTGGGAAGAGCCAGAGGGGAGGTTACGCCAGTAGAATTGTGTGTATAAATGGGTTTACTTTCCTGATTTTGGTGTGCTGATTGTATTTGGCTTTTTAATAAAAGCCTCTTTGCTGAATTTGTCTCAAACAGCGTTTGTGATTTTTTAATATCTCACAATTTGGGGGCTCGGTTCCGGGAATTAATTACTCCAGGCCAGCTGACGGGAGTACACGGACAAAGAGAAGGTGCACCCCGCTGAGTTCAGCGGTCTCGGCCTCTTTGCTTACCGTCAGAAGGTTTGACCAAACAGAGACTCAGCAAAGAGGTGAAAGTGGTTGGAGATTGGTTGAAAATCGCGAAAATCGAGTAATTCTGTGCACAGACCCGGTAAGAAACTTTGACTATTATAGTATTACCTGGGCGATTTGATAAAAGATCGGAGAGGAATTCCGATCAAGAGAATGGGAAATGTAAGTGAAAAACCCATCCCAACATTCTGCCTAATAGTCCGTTGGGGGTGAATGCTGAACCACTGGGGGGCAGGAAATACCCAGGGGTTGGAGAAGACAACAGTGATAAGGTATTGTTATTTTGAATGGCCAAAACACCCGATAAAAGGAGCTTTGGTCTGGTGGCCAGAGAATCGGTAAAAATGGAATTTACTGGAGAACCTTTGATGGTAAAAAGAAAGGTCAGGGTAAAACAAGAATTTAATGATGATGTTACTGACGGTGATGACACTGACAGTGACCTACCGGACCCCAGGAGTGAGAAAGAAAAGGGAATAAAGAGACAGGAGGCGGTCGCAGTAGTTGAATTAAACCCCCCGTCACCAGGAGAGGGAGTAAGGAGGTCAGACAGAGTAAGAAGAAAATCGGTAAAAATTAGACCTCTGAGAGGTACCCATGGGAGGACCCCAAGGGGGAATGGGGGTTTGTTAATGTCCCCTTAACTAATACTGAAGTGAGGAATTTCAAAAAAAAAAATGAGAAGCCTCCTAGGGGATCTTTTAGGTCTGGCAAAACAGTTAGATCAGTACCTTGGGCCAAACACTTACACATGGGAGGAGTTAATGGCCATTTTGGGGAATCTCTTCACATCCGAGGAGAGGCAAATGATTAGGGCAGCAGCAATGAGAAAGTGGGAACAGGAAAACCCACCAGGGCAGCAAAATGCTGCGGCAGCAGATATAGACTTGTACAGGACTTGAGGGAACTGAACAAGGTGGTCCAAGCCCGACACCCGGTACTGCCTAACCCTTACACCATCATGGGATGGTTACCACCAATCCACAAATGGTTTAGTATGGTAGATTTAATGGACGCCTTCTGGAGCTGTCCGCTGGCAACAGAGAGTAGAGACTTATTCGCTTTTGAGTGGGAAAACCTAAATACCGGGCGAAAGCAACAATTCCGGTGGGCAGTGCTCCATCAAGGTTTTACACAATCACCAAATTTATTCGGCCAAATTTTGGAGCAGGTACTGGAGGATTTCCCAGGTCAGGGGGAAACACAACTATTACAGTACGTGGATGACCTCTTGTCAGGAGAGAGAGAAGAGGATGCAAGGGACACCACGATAAGCCTGTTAAACTTCTTGGGGAGGAAGGGGTTAAGGGTGTCCCGTAACAAGCTTCAATTTGTGGAACAAGAGGTAAAATATCTGATAAGTGGAGGAAAAAGACGAATAAACCCCGAAAGGATAGCTGGGATCACGGGAGTACCACTACCAAAGAATAAGAAAGAGATCCGAAAATTCCTGGGATAGGATACTGTCGACTGTGGATAGATTACTCCAGACAAGTGAAATTCCTGTATGATAAATTGGGGGAAGAGAAAGACAAAGTTCAGTGGACCCCAGAACAGGAGGTGAAGTTAGGAAATTAAAGAACCGTTTGATTACTGCTCCCGTGTTGGCTCTGCCCTCAGTAGAACAACCTTGTTTCCTTTTTTTTTTTTTTTGTTGGTGTGTGGTGTGGTGGGTTTGGGGTTTTTGGGGGTTGGACCTGTTCGTAAATTCAGACAAGGGGGTGGCACTAGGGGTACTCACCCAGAAAAGAGGGGAAATCGACAGCCAGTGGCATTCCTATCGAAAATATTAGATCCAGTCTCCAGGGGATGGCCGGGATGCATAGAAGCGGTAGCAGCTACCGCAATATTGGTGGAAGAGATGTAGAAAATTAACCTTTGGAGGAGTCTCCTGGTTGTTTCTACGCCACACACGGTGAGAAAAACATACTCACTCAAAAAATCCAACAGATGGTTAACAGACCCTAGACTTTTAGAAGTATGAGGCATCCTGATGGAAAAGGACGATTTGACTATAATTACAGATAAGCACCTTTAACCCGTCCCAATTCCTGTATTCAGCAGAGAAACAGGGCGATGAGGAAGAGGACCCAGTAACACACTGCTGTAGTACAAATAATAGATTTACAGACATAAATGAGAAGACTTAGAAGGCAACCTCTGGCTGGGGCAGCCGGGTGGTTTATAGCATTAGAAAAGGGAGATATAGTTTAAAATCAAAAAGGGTTGCGTGCAAAAAGAAAAATGATGGATTGTGAGAAAAGGGGTTAACAGACATAGTTGATTTAAACTAGGAATAGATAAATATAGCTTAGAAAGAAATAAGGTTTCAACAAAAGCCCAGACTGTTAGTAGAATAGAAAAGTAACGATATATAGAACAGAGAGAAAATCGAGAATAAAAAGTAACAAACTCACCAGATACTAGCTTTTCAAATAAAATAACAAGAAACTAGGCCCAGTTCAATTACAACAGTAGCATGCTTAATTGAAATAAATGAATATTACTTACACGCCCCTGGTTGAGAAACTGCTCATACCATGCACATGTATGAACATGGGATGTATGATGTGGGAGGTACTGGGGGACGTACCTATAGACTGTGCACCTCAGTGCTCTGATTGGGAAGAGCCAGACGGGAGGTTACGCCTGTAGAATTGAGTGTATAAAGGGTTTTACTTTCCTGACTTTGGTGTGCCTCTAGGGGACAGCAAAGGAGAGGCACCTATTCTGCAGAATATTATCTTAATAAAAGCCTCTTTGCTGAATTTGTCTCAAACAGCGTTTTGTGATTTTTTTTTAATATCTCACAGTTGGGACAGGTTTGGAGAGATATGGACCAAATGCTGGCAGGTGGGACTAGCGTAGCTGGGACATGTTGGCCGGTGTGAGCAAGTTGAGCCAAAGGGCCTGTGTACACACTGTCTCTCTCTCTCACTCTCCCTGTGTGTGTGTGTGTGTGTGTGTGTGTGTGTGTGTGTGTGTGTGTGTGTGTGTGTGTGTGTGTGTGGTGTGTGTGTGTGTGTATATATATATATTATATATATATATATATATATATATATATAATATATATATATATATTATATATATATATATATACACACACACACATACATCTATATACCATTAAAGGTCTTGACTTGTTTATCTGTCTGTCTGTGATCTCAGGAGCTAAGCCAAAACAGTACACGATAACGTAAACATTTTGCAGAACCGTACTCTGCATTTTCCCGTTGTCAATCTTGTCAAGTTTCCTTCAGATATGGTGATATTTCACATTATTGATATTTCAAGGTTTACAAAAGCCAACTTTAACAAGATTTTTACTGTTAAAGTCCTTCCTGCCAGCTTCCAACAAACTTCGATACAAAGTTGCAAAACAGGAACACTCTGTGCTTGCACCAACTTTTCACCTGAATGGGAAATCACAGTCCTCCACCTGACATTTGCAACAATGCTGCCATCATACAACACTTACTCCAGCTCCTGGCAGGACAGGAGGGGGAGGGGGAATTGGCATTGCAATTGGGGAAGTACAATTGGAATTTATTTTTAACGTCCAGTGCTGGGGGGGGGGGGGGAAAAAAGGGGCAGGGGAGCGCTGGGATCTTATGTTCGGCAACTGGTTGAGTTGGGGGACCACGCCTCCAATGGGGGTTACGGGTTAGTGGAGTAATATTGCGTTGGGGGATCAAGCCTCCCATGTGACAGGGACCCAACGGGTCCCAGTTGGTCTAGTACACACATAAAACAAACAATAATAGTGCAAAAAGACAAAACTAATGCCCCCAAGTCTATGTAGTTCAGAGCTTCTTTGAGGTTGTTGTGTTTAATAGCCTGATGGCTGTTGGGGAAAAGCTGCTCCTGAACCTGGACGTTAGTTTTCAGGCAACTGCACCTTCTTCCCGAAGGCAGGAGTGAAATGAGAGTGTGGCCAGGGTGGTGCGGGTCTCTGATGATGCTGGGTCAGGTAGCTGCAGGAGGTGGTATTGCAATATGCCCGCTATCTTTGCGCTGGTGAAGGCTATAGTGCTGTTAAAACAGTCTGCGTGAGCAACTGCATTGTATTTTATAGATGGTGCACATAGCAGCCATTGTGCACCAGTGGTGGAGTCAATGGTCATAGGATATGGTACGATAGAACTTTATTTATCCAAGGAGGGAAATTGATCTGCCAACAGTCAAAAAACACAAGATACATGAAATTAAAGTAACGAGTAGAAAGGATTGGGGATGTGAAAAGATTGGAGATGAAGGGGAGTCAGTCTACCCCATGACAGAAGGGGGAGGAGTTGGACAGTTTGGTAGCCATAAGGAATAAGGATCTCCTGTGGCGTTCTGTGCTGCATCTTGGTGGAACCAGTCTGTTGCTGAAGGTGCTCCTCAGGTTGACCAGTGTGTGACGGAGGGGATGAGCTGTATTGTCCAGGATGCTCCCATGAACCCACCTCCACCCCCCCCGGGACGGAGCCAGCCTTCCTGATGAGCTTGTTAATCCTGTTGGCGTCCGCAGCCTTCGCCCTGCTGCCCCAGCACACCACAGCGAAGAAGGTGGCACTGGCCACCACCGATTGGTAGAACATCTGCAGCATCTCAGTACAGATGCTGAAGGAGCGGAGCCCTCTCAAAAAGTACAGCCGGCTCTGTCCCTTCTTGTACAGGGCCTCAGCGTTCCTGGACCAGTCCAGTTTACTGTCCAGGTAAACGCCAAGGTGTTTGTACGCCTTGGTAAACTACACATCCACACCATTGATGGAGACAGGGGACAGGGGTGTTCCTCTCCTTCTAAAGTCCACCACTAGCTCCTTAGTCTTGTCGGTGTTGAGCTGCAGGTGACTCAGCCCACGCCACTCAACAAAGATAGTGCTCAATGAGTGCCAGTCTATTAGCAATGCTTAATTCGCAAAGGTGACAAGCTCCTTGAGTGGTACTGGAGCTGTACTCATTCCAGGCAAGTGGAGAGTATTTCATCATCTCCCCGGCGGACCTTGGAGCGAGGTTTTGGCAATGTTAGGAGGTGAGCTACCCACCACAGGATACCCAGCCTCTGACCTCTCTTAGCTTAGTTTAGAGATACTGCGCGGAAACAGGGCCTACGGCCCACCGAGTCCGCGCCGACCAGCGACCCCCGCGTACTAACACGATCCCACACGCACACTTTTTAAAATAATTGTACCGAAGCAAATTAACCTACAAACCCGCACGTTGTTGGAAGTGCAGGAGGAAACCAGAGCAGCTGAAGAAAACCCATGCAGGTCACAGGGAGAACATGCAAAACTCCGCACATGCAGCACTCGTAGTCGGGATTGAACCTGGGTCTCCGACGCTGCAAAGGGCCTGTCCCACTTTCACGACCTAATTCACTACCTTTTTTACTCGGGGCGCTGAGACGACCTTTTTCACACAGAGGGTGGTGGGTCTATGCAACGAGCTGCCACAGTGGGGAGTTGAGGCAACATTTAAAAGATATTTGGACAGGTTCATGGATGGGAAGTTTGACGGGGTCATGGGGCAAATGCAGGCAGGTGGGACTAGTTTAGTTTAAGAGATACAGCACGGAAACAGGCCCTTTGGCCCACCGTGTCCGCACTGACCTGCGATCCCCAGTAACACTATCCTACACACACTAGGGACATTTTTTTTACATTTATACCAAGCCAATGTGGGAGGAAACCGAAGATCTCTGAGAAAACCCACGCAGGTCACGGGGAGAACGTACTAACTCTGTACAGATAGCACCCATAGTCGGGATCGAACCCGGGTGTCTGGATAGGGCAGCAACTCTAGTGCTGCGCCACCGTGCTGACTAGTGTGGGCAAATGTTTCCCAAAACTGTGGTAAGTGGACAGCAGACACGAGGAAATGGAGAAGCTGGAATCTTGAGTAAAACACAAACTGCTGGATCAACTCAGCATCCGTGGGGGAAATGAATAAGCAATGTTTTGGGTCAGAACCCTTGTTAAGACTATATACAGTTTTATTTGTGATTTTAATACACTCTCAAACGTTTTTTTTTCACTTTGAAAACTTGGATATCAGGCTTTCAATCAGCCAGTCAGCCAACACTTGTGTAATTCAGGTCTCTACCCCGCCACAAACATTCACGTCGTTCTCTCCACACCTCCCCATTCTCAGATATTTAAAACACATTTGAAGTTTCTTTCAACGTTGCCCAGCTCTGATGCAAGGTCAGAACCTGTCTTGCTTTCAACAAACACTGCTTACATTCCTGAATACATCCACCATTCAACATTTGCACTTTGTGCTATCAAGCAGCAGTTCAAAGCACAGTCTCGCCGGAGTTCTCTCCAGCCCAACAACTAATTTACTCCATGAATTCAGTCAATGTACAAAAGCAAAGTACCGGAAATCAGACTAGATTTAAAATTAAGGCCTTACAATGTTGTAAGTGTGACATAACACTTTGTTCTACACAGAAGACAGTCTTTGCAAATACATCCAACTTCACAAGGTAGTTTCACAGGAAATCTGGAAGTTTATTTAAGTTTGGTTGGACACGACACATCACGATTGTGGCCACGATGCCTAAATAAGCTTCTTTAATCAAGGCAGAAATTTGCAAAAAGAACATGCAATATGTAAACACCAGTTAAACCCAGCATCGTCTCAGAGATTAACCAGACCACTTTACAGCAGTCAACACTGGAGCAACGGATGGCAATTCCAGTTAGCAGCTAAATCTTGTCACAGTGTTTCAAGCCCCACCCTATCTCCAATGGAAACCTCAGGGGATCAGCCAGTTGCTTTACTTTCAAGACGGTCGGGATACCGAACAATTTCCCATCAAAATTTATCAACAAACATTATGGAATGAGCTGAGGAATTCCGTGCAAAGCAACGTTAGCCTGGCCATGGCCATACAGTGTACAGCAACACAGAAACATCGAGGCACGAAGAACTGCAGATGTTGGAATCTCCCGCAGAACATAAAGTGATGGAGTAACTCAGCGAGCTAGGCAGCATCCCAGGAGGACGTGGATGGGCGATGTTTCTAGTTCAGCCTGAAGAAGGGGTCCCTCCCGAGACACCGCCTATCCATGTCCTCCTGGGATGCTGCGCTATTCCAACACTTTGTGTGTTCCAACATCCTTTGTAAACACATACATTCCGATCCAACAAACATCAAGTTGTCCTGCATTCGGGAATTATTTCTTAAATAAGACAGTTTCAACAACAAATAAGAGAGTTGGTGTAAATCAGTCGGTGTGGTCGGCGGATTCGGCCCTAGCTGAATAGCTTACTCATTGCTTTGCCCAGCTTTTCATTCTCGGCTCGGACTTGCTGAGTGAGGGTTCGGAGTTGCTGCGCGGCGGCCGTGCTGCCCGGCTCCAGCTTCAGCACCCTCTGCAAATCCCTCTTGGCGTTGTCCACCTCGTTGATGCAGGCGTACGCCTGGCCCCGGCGGTACAGGCACTTTGCCGAGTTGGGCTCGATCTCCAGCGCCTTCGAGCAGTTCTGGATGACGTTTCGGTGCTGGCTCTGCTTCAACTGGCAGGCGGCCAGGTTGGAGTAGAGTGCGCAGCGGGCCTTGTTGTACTCCTCCCCTCGCTCGAGGGGGACCTCGTACTTCACCGACACCAGCAGCCTCAGCGACTTGGCGTAGCGCCGCGTGGCTCCGAAGAGGTTCCCGTTTTTAAAATGCTCCGTGCCCCTGGCCTTGTGGTGCATCGCCGCCAGCCACTTTTCGTTGAATGTCATCGCCCACGAGTCCTTGTGCGTGGTGAACTCCTCCAGGGTCACGGTGAAGCTCAGGCCGGCGGCCAGGTCAGCGCCTGCCTCCGCCAAGCCTGGAGCCAGCAGCACTTCACCACGCTCTCCCTGCAGCATCGACTCGATGCATTTATCAACCACTTCTGCAAACCATGTGTCACTCTCCCCAAGAACCATTTCCACCGGCTGATTAATCCCAATGGGAAAATGACTCCTCATGTCAAAACTGCTGGTGGGCTCCACCTCAACGCATATACGACACCGGGATCCTTCCTTGGGTCTATCTAGCCCGCTACCAACCTGTAAAATCTTCTTCACAAAGGAGCCATCTGGGCACGGCCAGGTGGTCGGGTTCGGAAGAGTCTTCGGATCCGACAGATCTCTCGCTTTATCTTGCCCATCGCGGTTATTTGTGACCAACACATCCTCACACGATTCGCTCATTGCCATTGTCCGTCAGACTGGGCGACCGTGGCCATCACCCCGTGATGTTTTTGGTGGCACGAATCTCCCAGAGGCGGCTGTCCAAGTGAAAGCGTTTGGGACAGTGAGTACAGATTCTGCAAAGTTGTTTTTTTTAAAATATATTTAGCAGTTAAGATGCGAGAATTCAAAAATAAAAGCCCTCTTACTATCAGGGCGGCGCAGCGATGGAATTGCGGTCTTACAGCGCCAGAGACCCGAGTTTGACTCTGACTCGTAGCTCTACTCTACACCCTGTACCCTCATAACTCACTCGCCCCGCACCCCTTTGTACACCCTGCACTCTCCCGCTGCACCCCCACTCTCTACCCTCTGCTCCCCTTTCTATCCTGCACCCTCCCTTTAACCTCAACCCTCTACCGCCAGCACCCCCTCTCTACCACAGCTGCCACAGCCAGACATAAAAACAGTTTTTATCCACGAGTGGTTGCCCTACTCAACAGCTAAAAATCTGTAGCTTCCATTTGATCTGGTATTTTGTTGGTTCACATGCCTGATCAATGGTGTTTTATCATTAATGTTTTATTATTATTAATGTTTAGTGTTTTCTGAGTCATTCGTAACTGTCACTGTATGTCATGTTGTTACTTGTGGGCGGAGCACAAATGCAAATTCCTTGTATGTGAATACTGGCCAATAAACGTACTTACTTACTTACTACCCCTGTACTCTCCTCCTGCACCCCCACTCTCTATCCCCGACTCTACACCCTGTACCCACCTTATACACCACTCTCTCTGCCACAATTCAGCTCCTCTCTAACCCTGTACCCCCTCTACACCCACACTCTCTGCCACCTACAGCTCCTCTCTACACCCTGTACCCACCCCAACGCCAACTCTCTGCCACCTACAGCTCCTCTCTCTAACCCTGTACCCACTCTACACACCCACACTCTCCTGCCACCTGCAGCTCCTCTCTACACCCTGTACCCACCCCCAATGCCCACACTCTCTGCTCCACCTGCAGTTCCTCTCTACACCCTGTACCCACCCTCTACACCCACATTCTCTGCCACCAGCAGCTCCTCTCTAAACCCTGCCACCCACCCCTCTACAACACCCACACTCTCTGCCACCTACAGCTCCTCTCTACACCCTGTACCCACTCTACACCCACAGTATATCTCACATACAGCGCCTCTCTACACGATGTACCCACCCCCAACGCCCACACTATATCTCACCGACAGCTCCTCTCTACACCCTGTACCCACTCTACACCACCTCCAGCTCCTGTCTAACCCTGCACCCACCCCCAATGCCCACATTCTCTGCCCTCTGCAGCTCCTCTCTAACCCTGTACTCGTCCACCACAGCCCTACCCGCCCCGCCCTCTAGGGCGGCCACGGTGGCACAGCTGTAGAGTTTGCTGCCTCACCAGCGCCAGAGACTCGGTTCGATTCCGACTGCGGGTGCTGTCTGTACGGAGTTTGTACGTTCTCCCCGTGACCTTCGCGTGTTTTCTCCGAGATCTTCAGTTTCCTCCCTCACTGCAAAGGCGTGCAGGTTAATTGCCTTGTTTCAATACTTGGTGTGAATGTAAAGTGTCCCTCGTGCGTGCAGGGCAGTGTTAATGTACGGGGTTCGCTGGTCGGTGCGGACTAGGTGGGCCGAAGGGCCTGTTTCCACACTGTATCTCTAAACTGAAGGAACGACAGCCACTCTCTACCACCCTGTGTAACCCTGTACCTGCCCTCCATGCCCACACTCTGTACCACCAGCAGCTTCCCTCCAACCCCCACTATACCTTCCGCTGCCTCATAAACCCCTCTGCCCCCGTACCTTCTCCCCATCCCGTAGCTCCTCTCTTTACCCCAATATCCCTCTCTCTACTCTCCTTACCCTCTCATTACTCCCCTCTCTACACTTTGTACCTACCCCCTGTACAACCTCTCCCGGCCACACAATCCCTCCCTATTTGCTCTCCCCCCTGTACCCTCTCTTTACTCCGAACCCTCCCCTTCTGTCTATCCCCTGTACCACCCCATAGACCGCCCGCCTCTACACTCTCTCACCCTCTCTCTACCTCGTTGCTAACACCCTCTCCCTAGCCCCTATACCCTCTCTCCACGCCTCATTCCTTCCCCTCTCTACCCCCATACATTCCTCCACTACCTGTACCCCCTCTCTCCACCCCCGACACCAGGGGGTTCCCAACCTTTTCCGTCCCGTTTACTTACCCCTGGCAATGTTAATAGCACATAACAATGTTATTTCACTTATAAATGAACAGATACCGGTATACCAGAACCAAACACAGCAATTCAATGAGTAAAATACTACCCCCTGGGTATGTGAAATTTACCGTGAGGGTAAATTTACCCCAGGTTGGGAACTCTGCCCTGCACCCTCTCTCTCTCCAACACCCAATACTCTCCCCACTTTCCTCTATCTGACCCTGCACCCTCTGTCTTTACCCCCTGTACCTCCCCTCTCCCTCCACCCCCTCCCTACCCCTTATACCGTCTCTATTCTTACCCCCACATTTTACTCCCGTACACCCCTTTCTCTACCCCCCCCTTCACCCTCTCGCTACCCCTATACTCCTCCTCCACTTTTCCTTCCCCTACACCCCATACCCCCCCTTACACCCCTTATATCCCCCTCTCTCTACCCCCTTATACCCCTCTCTCAGCCCTGGCACCCTTTATTCCGTTCCCCACTTTTTACCCTCGTACCCACTCTCTACCCCTTCCCCCCTACACTCCCCCCACTTTTCCTCTACCCCCTCAATGTTCTACCCCATACCCCTCTCCACCCCTATAACTCTCCACCACCCCATATACTCCCTCTCTCTATCGCTATCACCCTCTCTCCACCACGCTGCTCTGTACCCCTCTTTACACTCTCTGACCCTTTTCCTCAATACCCCCTGTACCCCCACTCTGCGCCCGCTGTACCCCCACTCTGCCCGCTGTGCCCCCAACTCTACCCCGTGTGCCCCCACGTCTACCCCTGTACCCCGTTTCTCTCCCTGTACCCTCTCTCTCCCTGTAACCCCCTCTCTCCCCCTCTCTCTCTACCCTGTACCCCTCTCTCTCCTCTCTCCCCCGGTACCCTCTCTTTCACCCTGTACCCTCTCTCTCCCTGTACCCCTCTCTCTCTCTCCTCTCTCTCTCTCTCTCTCTCCTCCCTGTACCCTCTCTCCCTGTACCCACTCTCTCTCCCTGTACCCTCTCTGCTCTCTCTCTCTCTCGCTACCCCTGTACCCTCTCTCTTTCTCTCCCCCTGTACCCTCTCTCTCTCTCTCTGTATCCTCCCTCTCTCCTGTAATAAATAAAACCCCTCTCTCTCTCTCTCTCTCCTCTCTCTCATCTCTTCTCTCTCTCTCTCTCTCTCTCTCTCTCTCTCTGTACCCTCTCTCTCCTCTCCCTGTACCCTCTCTCTCTCTCCATGTACCCTCTCTCTCTCCCTGTACCCTCTCTCTCTCTCTCTCTCTCTCTCTGTAAACACCCTCGTCTCTCTCTCTCTCTCTCTCTCTCTCTCTCTCTCTCCCCCCCTGTAACTCTATCTCTCTCTCCTATCCCTGTACCCTCCTCTCTCTCCCGGTACCCTCCTCTCTCTCTCTCTCTCCCTGTACCTCTCTCTCCCTCTCCCTGTACCCTCTCCTCTCTCTCTCTCTCTCCCTGTACTCCTCTACCCCCTCTCTCTCCCACCTGAACTCTCTCCCTGTACCCTCTCTCTCTCTCTCCCTGTACCCCCCCTCTCTCGCTCTCCCTGTACCTCTCTCTCTCTCCCTGTACCCCCACCCTCTCTCCTCTCCTCTCTCTAGCTCTCTCTCTCTCCTCTCTCTCTCCCTGTACCCTCTCTCTCCCCCTGTACTCCTCTCTAGGTTAACCCCTCTCTCTCTCCCTGTACCTCTCTCTCTCCACCCTGTACTCTCTGTCTATCCCTGTACCCTCTCTCTCTCTCTCCCTGTACCCTCTCTCTCTCCCCCTGTACTTCTCTCTCTCTCTCTATCCCTCTCTCTCTCCCTGTACCCCTGCTCTGTACCCCTCTTTACACTCTCTGACCCTTTTCCTCAATACCCCCTGTACCCCCACTCTGCCCCTGTACCCCCACTCTGCCCGCTGTGCCCCCACTCTAACCCCTGTGCCCCCACTCTACCCCTGTCCCCTACTCAAAAGCTACCCCTGTACCCCTTTCTCTCCCTGTATGTACCCTCTCTCTCCCTGTCTCTCTCTCCCTGGTACCCCCTCTCTCTCTCTCTCACTATCCCCCGGCCACCCTGTACCCTCTCTCTCTCCCTGTACCCTCTCTCTCTCTCTCCTCTCTCTATCTCTTCTCTCCTCCCCTGTACCCACTCTCTCTCCCTAGTACCTCTCTCTCTCTCTCTCTGTCCCTGTACCCTCTCTCTCTCTCTCTCTGTACTCCCTCTCTCTCTCTCTCTCTGTACCCTCTCTCTCTCTCCTGTACCCCTCTCTCTCCATCTCTCTCTCACTACCCCCTCTCTCTCTCTCCCTACCCTCTCTCATCTCTCTGTCTCTCTCTCTCTCTCCTCTCTCTCTCTCTCTTACTCTCTCTTCCTCTCTCTCCCTGTACTACTCTCTCTCTCTCCCCTCTATGTCTCTCTCTCTCTCTCCTCTCTCCCTGTACCCTCTCTCTCTACCCTCTCTATCCCTGTACCCTCTCTCTCTCTCTGTATCACTCTCTCTCGTCTCCCTTCTCTCTCTGTCTCTCTCTCTCTCCCTGTACCCTCTCTCTCTCTCTCTCTCCTCTCCCCCTCTCCCTGTACCCTCCTCTCCCTGTAACCTCTCTCCCTGTACCTCCCCCCCTCTCTCTCCCCTCCTCTCTCTCTGTACTCTCTCTCTCCCTGTACTCTCTCTCCCCCTCTCTCTCTTCTCAGTACTCTCTCTCTCTCCCTGTACCCTCTCTCTCTCTCTCCCTGTACCCCCTCTCTCTCTCTCTCTCTCTCCTGTACCTCTCCTCCCTGTACCCTCTCTCTCTCCCTCTCCCTGTACCCCTCTCCTCTCCCTACCCTCTCTCTCTCCCTGTACTCTCTGTCCCCTCTCTCTCTCTCTCTCAGTTACCCTCTCTCTCTCCCTGTACTCCTCTCTCTCCCTGTACCTCTCTCTCTCCCTGAACCCCCTCTCTCTCTCCCTGTACTCTCTCTCTCCTCTCTCTCCCTGTACCCTCTCTCTCTCTCTCTCTCCCTGATACCCTTCTCTCTCTCTGTACTGTCCTCTCTCTCTCCCTGTACTCTCTCCCTGTAACCCTCTCTCTCTCCTCTCTCTCTCCCCCTGTACTCTCTCTCTCTATCCCTGTACTCTCTCTCTCCCTGTACCCTGTTCCCTCTCTCTCTCTCTCTCTCTCCCTGTACCCTCTCTCTCCCTGTACTCCTCCTCCTCTCCCCTGTACCCTCTCTCTCTCCCCCCTGTAACCCCTCTCTCTCTCTCTCTCCCTGTACCCTCTCTCTCTCCCCTGTACCTCTCTCTCTCCTCTCTCTCTTCTCTCTCTCTCCCTGTACTCTCTCTCTCTCTCTCTCTCTCTCCTCTGTACCCTCATCGCTCCCTGTACTCCTCTCTCTCCCTGTACCCCCTCTCTCTCTCCCTGTACCCTCTCATCTCTCTCTCCCTGTACCCACTCTCTCTCCCCCCCCCCTGTACCCCTCTCTCTCTCTCTCTCTCTCCCCTGTACCCTCTCTCTCTCTCTCTCTCTCCCTGTCTCTCTCTCTCCCTCTCTCTCCCCCTGTACCCTCTCTCTCCTCTATCTCTCTCTGTACCTCTCTCTCCTGTACCCTCTCTCTCTCTCTCTCCCTGTACCCTCTCTCTACCCCTGTACCTCTCTCTCTCTCTCTCTCGTCTCTCTCTCTCTCTCTCTCTCTCTCCTCTCTCTCTCCTGTGAACCCTCTCTCTCTCCTGTTACCCTCTCTCTCTCTCTCTCTCACTGTGCCTGTACCCTCTCTCTCTCCTCTCTCTCTCTCTCTCTCTGTACCCTCATCTCTCTACCCTCTCTCTCCCCTATACCCTCCTCTCTCTCTCCTCCCTGTACCCTCTCTCTCTCTCTCCCTCTCTCTCCCCTGTACCTCTCTCCCCCCTCTCTCTCTCTCTCTCTTAACCCTGTAACCCTCTCTCTCTCTCTCTCCTGTTAATCTCTCTCTCCCTGTACCCTCTCTCTCTCCTCCCCCCTACCCCCCTCTCTCTCTCTCCCTGTACCCTCTCTCTCTCTCTCCCTCTCTCTCTCTCTCTCTCCCTATACCCTCTCTCTCTCTCTCTCTCTGTGCCTGTACCCTCTCTACCCCTGTACCCTCCTCTCTCTCTCTCTCCCCCCCCCCCCTGTACCCTCTCTCTCTCTCTCTCTCCTGTCCTCTCTCTCCCCCTGTACCCCTCTCTCTCTCCCTGTCTCTCTCTCTCTCCCTACCCTCTCTCTCTCTCTGTTTTGTATTGTACCCTTACCTCTCTCTCTCTACCCTGTACCCTCTCTCTCTCTCCTCTCTCTGTATACTCTCTCTCTCTTCCCTGTACCCTCTCTCTCTCTCATCTCCCTGTACCTCTCTCATCCCTCTCACCTCTCTCTCTCTCTCTCCCTGTACCCTCTCTCTCTCGTCCCTGTACCCCTCTCCTCTCTCTCTCTCCCTGTACTCTCTCTCCTCTCCTCTGTTGTACCCTCTCTCTCCTCTCCCTGTACCCTCTCTAACCCCTGTAACCCTCCCCTCTCTCTCAATCTCTGCACACACTCACCGAGGGAGGGGAGGGAGGGAGGGGGAACCGGTTACTCCGGGCCCGGCTCCAGCTCCAGCTCCGTCGCTGCTTCAACCGCCGCCCGGCGCGCGATCCCCGCCCCCGGCCCAGCGCGTTCCCGCCCCGCCCCCGTCCCCGCCCCCGTCACCGTCCCCGTCCCCCGCCCCCAGCCCAGCGCGCGCTCCCGCCCCCGCGCTCCCGCCCGCCCCGGCCCCGCCCCCGTCCCCGCCGCGCGCATCCCGCCCCCGCTCCCGGCGCGCTCCCGCCCCGTCCCCGCCCCCGTCCCCGCCCAGCCCAGACGCGCGCTCACCGCCCCGTCCAAACGGCGAGCGCGCGCCCCCTCCCTGAGCCTCAACCGCCCGCCCGGCCCCGCCCCCTCACCCTCTCCCCCCCCCCCCCGCATCCGGACCTCCGCGTCACTTCCTTGGCAACAGGCGGCGGCCCTTCGGCCCACCGACTCCACACCGACCCTCCCCGCCCCCTCCCTCAGTTGATTTACTAGAAAAAACTAGAAATAGAAAAATATAGCTTAGAAAGAAATAAGGTTTCAACAAAGCCAGACTGTTAGTAGAATAGAAAGTAACGATATATAGAACAGAGAGAAAATCGAGATAAAAAGTAACAAACAGACAGAAACTTCAGTATAAGCCTTTGACGCCAGGAGATGTTCCGAGACGTTCCTGGGCGTTCTCGTGGGAATGTGGGCTTTATGTTATAATTAAAAAGAAGCAAAATGGTGAGGAAAGAGGGTGTGGCTATAATGTAATGAAATGTATAAAGATAGAATACAGCCCGACCCTCGGTGTGCCTCTAGGGGACAGCAAAGTTTCCCCTGAGTCGAACGCGGAGATTTACGGTAATGGCCCGAAATATATGAAATATTTAAACAAAGCAAGATATTTTTAAAGAAAAGATGCTGATTAAGAGCACTGGCGTGGAAGGCCAGTTACGGTGGGCAGCTGTTTTGGAAGAAGCATCGCAGTCCCACTTTATCGACAAAGGCTTTGGTGAGATTAGAGTAGAAGAAAAGAACACAGAGTAGTTGTTGATTCAAGGAATTGAAGATAGACACAAAAAGCTGGAGTAACTCAGTGGGACAGGCAGCATCTCTAGAGAGAAGGAATGGGTGATGTTTCGGGCCAAGACACTTCTTCGGACCCTACACAAGGAATTGAAGATACTGGTTTACACACAAGGTACAGGACACAAAGTGCTTGAGTAACTCAGTGGATCTGCCAGCATCTCTGGAGAACATGGACAGGTGACATTTTGGGTCGGGACCCTTAGTTAGGCGGGATGGGGGGGGGGGGGGGGGGGGGGAGGGGGGAGGGGTACAGGAGTGAGAAGCAGGGGAAATAAAAAAAAGGGGGTGGGGTGCAGTGACCTAAAATTAGACAATTCAATGCTCATAGCAAAAGGAAACAAAGTGTGGAGTAACTCCATGAATCAGGCAGCATCTCTGGAGAACATGGACAGGTGACCTTCTGGGCTGGGACCACTAATAAGATATTGGGGGGGGGTTGGGGGGGGGGTGGAAGAGAGGAGGGGCAGGACAAAGATTGGCAAGTAATATGTGAATAGACGGGAGCAGTTGGGAAAGGTAGATAGTTGGACAAAGGCCAGAGATGAAAATACAGGAGGATAGGACAAAAGGATAGGAGTGTTGTGAATTATGAAGCTTGAGGATGGAATGTGGGAGGCAGGGGGGAAATAGATGTGAGTCTTGGGGAAAACTTGGGAAAACTTTTATTGTCGTTCAGACCTTTATATATACCCCGGTCCTGAAACGAAATTTCGTTGTTGCTGCTGTCATACATATAGTAACAAAACACACAAATAAAACCATATTTAACATCCACCACAGTGAGTCTCCTGACACCTCCTCACGTGGTGGGAAGGCAATAATCTTGACTCTGTCTCTTCCCTTATTCCTCTTCCTCTTTCCTCTGCGCTGAGGCGACCGGGCCCTCCGATGTAGTGACCGCAACGGGTGAGGTTGGTGATGCAAAATAAGTCCCGGGTGTGAACCGCGCTCCGCTGAGCGGGCCGGTTAAACTCCCGGCAGGGGCGGTCGGAGCTGCTGAAGCTGCCTCCCTCCGGCCAGTGGACGCAGCTGTTGCCGCGGGAGTCCTCTGAAAAAACAGGTCACCAACTTGTGACCTGCTGAGTCCCGGGATGATGTCGTCCACTGTGACCGGCTGAGCCTCGAAGTCACTGCCGCCGCCACCGCCACAGCTCCGAGTCGCGCCGCCAGAACGCGACGGAACGCCGCAGCCCCGAAGTGGCCAGCCCCGCGATGGTGGAGTCTGGCTGGCTCTGCCTCCGGTGCCTCGGGTCGGGTCCAGGTTAAAGTTGGCAGGCCGCCAGGTCGCGATAGGCACCTCAGCGCAGACGCGACGGAGGATACGACAAGAAAGTGCGTCCCCACCGAAAGGAAAGCGACTAAGAATGTTTCTCCCCCCCCCCCGCACCACACCACACACACATACACTAATAATAACTCAAACTAACGCTTAAAACCAAGACAAGGGGAAAACAACAAATAAAAAGAAAAAAAACAGACGGACTTTTGCATTGCGAGCCGCTGCTGCCTAGTCTTGGTGGGGCACAGGGAGTGAGGAGCAGGGGGTAAGGAGCACGGGGTGGGGGGGAGGGCGGTTGATATTACGTAAAATTGGAGGAATTTCAATGCTGTTCCTTAAAGAAACAAAGTGTGGAGTAACTCAATGATTCAGGCATCATTACTGGATGAACATGGATCTGTGACCATTTTCCGGGTTCACAACTTGCGTCATAAGGTCATTAGTGATTTGAAGCAGAATTGGGACATTCGGCGCAATGGGGCCTCAGCGGAGAGGAAGCTTCAGCGGCAGTATTAGGGAGCTCAGCAGCAGTGGGAGCCCGGGGCAGCAGGAGCCTCGAGGGGAAGAGGGGCAGCCTTGGTGGCAGAGTGAGCCTCGGCGAACGGGTGGGGCCTTGCAAAAGGCCCGCTACAACGGTCGATGAGGTGTGAGGGAAGACAATGGGGTCCGGCATGGAGGGGACGACGTTGAGTGAGAGTGGGGGAAATTAAGGGGAGACCCAAGTGTGGGGATGGGGGGGGGGGGGGGGGGGGGGGGGGGGGGAGCCGTTTGTGCATTTTGTTTTTTTGTGCATTTATTTGATTTTTTTTTGTGTTTTGTTTGCATTTGTGCATTCTAGTTTTAGAATCCTCTGCCCAGGGGATAAGTCTGCCTGCGTGCGTTTGTTTGTTTGTTCATTCTGGTTAAGGCGCTGTGCACACGGCAGCCAGCCAATAGTCGCTTGCCTTCTTATTCTTTTCTTTTCACTCAAGTCAAGTTTATTCGTCACATACACATACGAGATGTGCAGTGAAATGAAAAGTGGCAATGCTCGCGGACTTTGTGCAAAAAAACAAACAAACAAACTACAAACAGAATCACATATTCAGATATTACATATTGTGGGAGGAAAGAAAAAGGAAAAAAAAAAAAAAAAAGAGCAATTTAAAAAAAAACAGTTAGAATGTACAGTAAAGTTAGTCCCAGGTGAGATAGGAGTTTACAGTCCTAATGGCCTCTGGAAAGAAACTCCTTCTCATCCTCTCCGTTCTTACAGATAGCAACAGAGGTGTTTAATTTAATTAATTTATTTTATTTCAAGTTTTCGTGTACCTAGATGTGTTATTATGATGTTGGCAGAACAATTTCCCTCAGGGGATGGTAATAAAGTTCTAAGTTCGTATCAAATCCTACTCCGCCATTTCAATCATGGTGATCTATCTCTCCCTCCTAACCCCATTCTCCTGCCTTCACCCATAAACCCCGACACCGGCACTTAATCAGAGTCATCTATCTAGGTTGAAAAAATATCCACTGACTTAGCCTCCAAAGCCTTGTGGAAGACTTTCAGATTTCCCACCTTTAACTAAGAAATTTCCTCATCTCTTTTTAAAAGAACATCCTTTAAATTCTGGGGCTGGACCTCTAGTCCTTGACTATCCCTCGTGGAAACCATCCTGTCCAATCCACTCTATCCAGGCCTTTCACAATTCTGTTTAGTTTCATTGAGGTGCCCCCTCATCCTTCTAATCAGATCCAGATTGAATTCTTATTTCAGATTGATTGTGGGGGGGGGACGAAAGAGAAGAAAGTCCGCGGAAGAGAGGAGGAACCCAACAAACACCTAAAAGTACCTAAACCTAAGCTCGGTCCGGCAATAACAACCCGACCGCCCGGTGGCTCAGGACTTCAACTCCCCTCCCATTTCCGTATCCGACCTTCTTCGGTCCTGGGGCCTCCTCCACGGCCAGAAGTGAGCAAACACCGCTAGTTGGAGGAACAGCACCTCATATTCCGCTTGGGGGTCTGATCCTCTGGGCTTGAACATTGAATTTTCTCAGTTCTGTTAAAACGGGAGGGAGGAAGACAAGGTAATAAGAGACGTGAAAGGAGGACCGGGAATGCCGATAGCGCGTGAGACCAAGAAATAAAGTGGGTATCCAGAATTGTTGGCAATAAAAACAACCATTAATACACACAAATATATGGGAAACTTTGATACAATAATTATGGTCATTAGGTCTGTATGCTAAATATCCCATCCACCAATAATCCATAAATCCCCATTACACCCACCAACCCACTACAAAACCACACCCCCGTACTCCGATGCGATTTAGCCTGTTCATCCATCCTCGCCTGTTTGTCACACCACAAAAACAGTCTCACAATGGCTTCTGCTTGTTGTCCGCTTTGCTCATCAGCCGATACTTTTTTGCATTTCTTTCATTCATTGTTCTTTATTTCACATCACCGTCTATATCTATCGAGTTCTGATCATGACCAGTCTGAAGAAGGGTCTCGACCCGAACGTCGCCTATCTCCTTCGCTCCTTAGGATGCTGCTGCCCCCGCTGGAGTTTCTCCAAGCTTTTGTGTACACTAAACAAGTACACGAGGGATTACACAAAGCTGGAGAAACTCAGACGGGTGCAGCAGCATCTAAGGAGCGAGGGAGATAAGGCGACGTTTGATCGGGTCAAGACCCTACGCGCG
>CM069160.1:9354261-9403469 GCA_035221665.1 Okamejei kenojei
CCACCCCCCACTCCGCCTCCCTGCTTTTTCCCCACCCTGTCGCATTATAACATTGTGCGAGGGCATTAAGTAGGGTGGGGACTGGCCCCAAGAATCTTTTTCCCTGGGTGTAAATGGTCAAGATTAGAAGGGTATTAGAGGTTGTCAGATTTGGGAAAAGTGGAAGTGAAGACGAGACTCTGGTGTGCCCTTGTTACACAGTCACTGAAAGTTACCATAAAGGTTGTAGCAGTAGTGGAGAAAACTAATGGCAGTTTGTTCTGTGATTGGTTGGCCTTTCATAACAAGAGGGTGTTTGAGTAAATAGTGGTCCTTCATTGCCACCAAAAAGCTGGAGTTTTTTGCTTTTTCTATTTCTGATGTTGCTTTTAAATTTTGTGTTTTTTGAGCCTTTTTTTTTTTTAACCTCAGCTGGACAGGCAGCATCTTGGAGAAAAGGAATGGGCAAGTTTTGGGTTCGGACCCTTCTTCAGAGGGATGTGTCAGGCGGAGAGGGGAAGAGATGGACTGATACAGGAGATAGAATGTAGGCGGAGGCAGTTAAGGACTTGCGTGGGAGAACTTAGGAGGTGTGATGAAGGTGGGGGGAACGGGGGTGGGGGGGGGATGGTGGTGTGATCTTGAGAACGGAGAGTCGAGAGTGACGCAGGCGAGGAGGCTGAGTTGAGGGAGTGATGTGATGGGCGGGTTTTGATGAGAGGGAAGGATTGGTGGAGTGAGGTGGTGAGGGAAAGCAGTAGGGGCTATCTGTAGTTAGAGAGGGCAATGTTCATTTACCGCTGGGGTGTGAGATGACAAGCAAATTATGATGGTGCGGGTGTTTTTTTTATGTTTCGTGTTTTTCCCCTCCAAGTTGAGCTGGGCCTTTCTACTCTGAATGGAGGAAGGCCCAGTGGTGTACACCTAGAGGACTAGGGCAAGAGTCAGGCTGCACGGATATTAGAGGGGCACCAGCTGTAGTCGCAGGTTAGACCAAAGGACAGAAAGGGAACGACAGCGATAGGGTCAGACAGAGCAGGACAGATAGGGTCAGATTGGGAAGGGGAAAGGGGGAGTTGTTTTGCTTGTTTGGTTCTGAAGTGCTTGCTCCCACTGGCGGGGAGATACAGCGTTGGTTTTAAGAACGGAACTGAGCGGCGGTGTTCAGTGAACGATCGCCGAGAGCCTGCGCTTGGTCTCGCCACAAGTGGGAGAATAAGTTAGAAGTTGACATCTGGAACATGGATGCAGTTGATGAGGTTGGAGGAGGTGCAACGTGAACGTCCTGCCTCAACTGGAAGACTGTTTGGGCAGGTACCTCGCCCTATCGACTCCATCCAAGGACCCAAACAGTCTTTTCCAGGTGATGGCGTTCTCCCTGTGATCTAGGGAAGGGGATGGAGCATCGTGAGTCGAGGGTGAGAAAGCAAGGGCTTATCTGAGTTCAGTCACAAATGCTGGAATAAACTCAGCGGCGGTGAGCAGCAAGATCCTTCTGCAGTTGTTATGGGCCATTGCTGAGACAACAATCTGGAGTATTGTGTGCTGTTTTGGTATCCTAATTTGAGGAAGGACACCCTTGCTCACTGTGACAGTGGCAGCGTAGGTTTCACAGGGTTCTAATCCCGGTTGAGTGACCCTGGCGGGAACTGTCATGTGTGGGAAAGATTGGAAAGACTGGGATTTGTATTCACTGTGAGTTTGAAGGATGAGGGGGGATTCTTATAGAGAAGAAGGCTGAAAGAAGAGAAGAAGAAGAAGAAAAGTGAAGATTGAAAAACATGTAAAATTATAAAAGGACTCGGACAATAGATAGAGATTAATGTGGATAAGCTTTTCCCATTAAGGGTAGGGAAGATTCAAACAAGAGGGCATGACATGCGAATTTTAAGGGGACGGAAGTTTATGGGGGTAACTGGTTGAGGGGGGCGGAACTTCTTTTAACTCAGTAGTTCCCCCCCGCTCGCCCCCGCGCCCCCCCCCCCCCCCGCCGCAGCCGCCTCCCCCCCGCAATAGTAGTGTGTGTGTTTGTGTGTGTGTTACGTTAGACTGAGATGTGGTGTGACATTGTTAGGTAGCGATAATAATTGTATAGATTCTTATTTGTAAAAAGTATATGAAGTGGATACGGTATATGCGACGGGATAGTGGGAATGGTAGGGGTGTATGGTTTTCTGATGTGCAGGGTAGATGGGGACTAAGGGAAAACAATTTGGTCTCTTGGGGCACACGGTCTTGGACAGGGCCGAGGAGAGGGCATTTGTTCTCCCCGTGTTTGCTATTATTGTTATATGGTTATATGGTAATAGACAGAATATGGTGGCCGGAGTAGGAATTAACCAAGAGGCCACTTCGGGCTTACCCTCCCCCCCCCCTTACGCTTCGAGCACAGCAACGCCATTCATGGTGATCACATGGTCTGATATCTATCCCATAGACTCATGGCTAAATGCAGGATGAGAAAAAATGTTCACCCATGTTGGGGGAGGTCCAGAATGCACAAGGGTATCCCGGGTCCACCAGGGACTCTTAGAGTGTCTCCCAGCGCCAGCAGTCTTAGAATTCAGGGTGGAGGGCCATTTACTAACAGAGTGAGAGAATAAAAAAATATGTGTATTGCATCTAATAGAGTATGAATTTGTTGTGTATATTCATAGAAGATACAGCAGTGGCGCACGAGTGAAGGCCTCAAAGTCACTGGAATGAATTAAAAGAGAGTTAGATAGAGAGCGCTAGGGGCTTAGCAGAAGTCAAGGGAAATGGATGTAGTATATTAGAGCCAGGACACGGGTTTAATGTTTCATAATGATCTCTATATGAATGGGGGTGCTGGATCGTATAAATGGCCACAATGTTCATCCTCCTAGCTTACCCAACTTTTTCCATGTTATTTAATGCAGCCTTAGAAAAGAGAGTCATAGAAACATAGAAACATAGACAAATAGGTTTGCAGGTGTTAGGCCAATTCCGGACTCTTCAATACGAGCTATCGAGCTGCAACGCCCAGATCGCAATAGGGAATCGTTGGTCTGATCATCGTACCTCCAGTATCCCTCGTTACCCTGCCTTGCTCTCAATACCCCTGATCCCTTCAGCCACAAGTGGCAAACATTCCAAACTCCCTCTCTAAAAAGTTTGGACAACATAAGTACTGGACTCAAACTACCTTCTCCGTGGCCAGGAAGTGATCCTTGTGTGGGAAACAGGTTTCAGACTCTTCAGACCAACGTGCCCACACTGGCCAACATGTCCCTCCAAGCTTTACAGTTAAGTCCCACCTGCAACTGTTCCCAGTCTTCAAATGGTCCAATATCCATCCAAACGGTCTATCCGGTATTGTACTGTCCATGTCTTGTTAAATCGGCCAGCATTAGATATCGTTTATTTTAACGTATGCAACAATTCCATATCTTGGCAGCTTTGCCCCCCACACACAATGTTCCCTCCTTATTGTGACTTAGTATTTGTTTGTGTGCAGAAAATCTTGTATTGTTCCATTTATAGTGTGCGCTGTTCTCTCAAAAAGGTGTGCTGCGCGGCAATTCTTGGGACAAATAGATGACATGGTGAGCTTTTTGGTGCGGGTCATTTATACTGTTTTGTGAAGCCATTCGCCAACTTTAAAACCAGCCTGCATTTCTTTTGCCCAGTTTCCACACCCTTTGCATCCTCTTGAAGTTGACTCAAGGGTCGATGTGTATCCTAAATTCCACTGTCAAATTTATAAGAAAACTGCAATGAGGACATGTCTATCAGATTTTTGATAATGTGTATTGTCACACATAATATGGTACATACTAAGTACAATAGGATCAGTGAGATTTTCTAAATAAGGTACTTTACTAAATAATTATAAAATATTCACATGTGTAATAATACCTTGTTCTCATTTTTTGTTTACTGATTTTAGAGGTAACAATTCTGTTTGTGCCTGATGGGTAGTGTAATGTAAGTTAGGGTTGGAGGGGGACGGAGATTTGGTTTGTGGGGAGGGTGGGGGTTTATAGGATTGTAGGTAGGAAAAAAGAAGACAAAAGAAGAATAAGGAGAGTTAGCAGATATGTGTGGGCACAGTAGATGGTAAAACGAGAGAAAAATAAAGGAGAAACAGCGAGAGAGGTGAATAAGGGCTGAAAAAAATAGAAGAAAAAAGAGAGAAGTGGACTAAGAGTAAAAGCAAGAGCAGACGAATTCAAAGATAAAATATAAGAGAGGAGGAAGTTAGAGAAAAAAGAGCAAACGAAAATGAATCTAAAAAAGAAGAGAGAGAAATAGAGAGGAATAAAAATAGCGGTAAGGACGTAATCAAAGAGCGAAGAATTCCGAAACAGTTAAGAGATGAAATAGAGAGAAGGCAGAAAGAAAATGAAGATAAGAGAACAAGTCGGAAGAGAAAAGAAAATATCGGGCGAGGAGTAAGAGAGAGAGGAAAAAGGAAGCGCAGAAGAAGAACAGGGCTAGGAGAAATAGAAGAAAGAAAGAAAAGAGGGAAAAGGAGATGGAAGAGAATAAGAGAGAGATTCGAATTAAGAAGGAAAAGAAAACTCGAAACAATATAAGAAAGAGAAAAACGAGAGAATGTTAGAAAAGGACAATAAGAGGGAGGATGGTTACAGAGATAAGATAATGAGAAATAGAAATTGTGAAAAAAAGGCATAAAAGGGAATATATAGAGGAATACAGAAAAGAATAAGAGAAAAATTGAGAAAAGAATATAGGAACAGAACAAAAAGAAGAGGAAGAATAAAAAAGCGGATAAAAGAATAAGAGAAAACAAAGAGAGAATAAAAAGTATAAGTCGAAAAAAGATAGTCGTAGAACGAGGAATCGCAATCGACTAACATCAAAGCAAGAGTAGAGATTAAAAAAGCGAGAGCAGAATGGATGACACGATGGAAAGCGAAAGAGGAAAAAATTATAGATGCATGACGAAATAAGACCAAACAAGGTCGAAAGACAAGCCATCCAGCAGACCTGTGCATGACAGAGATGGATAGGTAGCAAGTAGGGAGAGACGGAATGGTAGCCCAGATTAACACTATAAGCTGCTCCTCCACCTTCCCCCCTCTCCTCCACTCTTCCCCCTCTCCCCTCCACATCTCTCCCCCTTCCCTCACCTCTCCCCCCCTCTGCTCCAACTCTCCCCCTCCCCTCCACCTCTCCCCCCCCTCTCTCCTCACCCTATCCCCCCTATCTCCTCTTCCATCTCCCCACCTCTCCCCCCCCCTCTCATTCTCCCCATTACTTCCGCTCCCCACCGCACCCTCTCCCCAACCTCTCAACCACTCCCCCCTCTCCCCATCTCCCTTCACCTCTCCCCCCCTCTCTCCTCACATCTCCCCCCTCTTACCCTCTCCCCCCCTCCCCACCCCCTCCATTCCCCATCCCCCTCCCCCCCGTCTCCCCCTCTCCCCCCTCCCCTCCACCCTCTCCCCCCTCTCTCTTTCCCCTTCCCTTCCTCTCCTCATCTCCCCACTGCCGCTCCCCCACCCCCATCCCCCCTCTACACCTTCCACCCCCTCTCTACTCCATCGCCCTCCCTCTCCTTCACTCTCCCCCCTCTCTTCCCCCCCGTCCTACCCTCCCAAACCACCTACCCCCTCTCCTCATCTCCCCATCCCCGCTTCCCCCCCCACCCTTCTCCCTCCAGTCACTCCCCTCCCTCCCTCCACCTTTCCCCCATCCCCTCCCTCCCCACCTCCCTCTCCCTCTCCCTCCTGTCCAAGATCCAGTCCTGTCCATTTACCGCTGGGTTCCTGCCAGCAGTGCCGCCATTTTTGGCGATGGGACAGATGGACCGGATTTCCCCGATGCCAAAGCGGGCTGCAGCTGTCCCCAGTGCCGGATTGGGCCACGGATTTTGAAAAATTGGAAAAAAAAAATCTCCGCTATAAAATGTCTCTGTTATCATTTATAGCGGAGCAATTTTATAGCAGAGTTTTTTCTTCCGCATTTCAAAATCCTTTATGCGCAAATAATTTTCTTTGTGTGCTGGTTTCAAAACTTGTATGCGTGCGCACACGCGCCCTTTGTGTGAAAAGGATACCCCTCAGATTCCTGTTAAATTGTTTCCACTTCCCCTTCAGCTTAAATGTACATCCTCTGGTCCTCGATTCCCCTACTCTGGGCAAGAGACCCTGTGCATCTACCCGATCTATTCCTCTCATGATTTTTAAGAGTAGACAAAAATGGTGGCGTAACTCAGCGGGTGAGGCAGCATCGATGGAGCGAAGGAATAGATGATGTTTCGGGTCGAGACCCTTCTTCAGACTGATGTGAGGGTGGGGGGGGACGGGGGGCAGGAAGAAGAAAGGAAGAGGTGGAGACAGTGGGCTGTGGGAGAGCTGGGAAGGGGAGGAGATAGAAGGAGAAAGCAGGGACTACCTGAAATTGGAGAGGTCAATGTTCATACCGCTGGGGTGTAAACTACCCAAGCTGAATATGAGGTGCTGCTCCTCCAATTTGCGGTGGGACTCACTCTGGCCATGGAGGAGGCCCAGGACAGAGAGGTCGGATTCGGAATGGGAGGAGGAGTTGAAAGTGCTGAGGCCACCGGGAGATCAGGTTGGTTATTGCGGACCGAGCGGAGGTGTCGGGCGAAGCGATCGCCAAGCCTGCGCTTGGTCTCACCGATGTTGACCAGCTGACATCTAGAGCAGCGGATGCAGTAGATGAGGTTGGAGGAGGTGCAGGTGAACCTCTGTCGCACCTGGAAAGACGAATAATGGGTCTTGGATGGAGCCGAGAGGGGAGGTAAAAAAGCGTACAAGTGTAGCATTTCCTGCGGTTTGTCAAGGGGAAAGAACCAGGGGAGGAGGGGGAGGTGGTTTGGGTGGGAAGGGACTAATTGACCAGGGAGTTATTCAGAGGGAGCGGTCTATGCTGCGGAAAGCAGAAAGGGGAGGAGATGGGAGAGTACTATTGGCCAGTGGTGGGATCCGCGTTTGAGGTTGGGAATATGTCGGAGGATTACCTGTTGTGTGTGACGGCTGATAGGGGTTGAAGGTGAGGACAAGGGGGACTCTGTCCTTGTTACAAGTGGGGGGGATGGGGAGTGAGAGCGGAGCTACGGGGTATAGAGGCGACCCTGGTGAGAGCCTCATCTATAATAGAAGAGGGGAACCGCTGTTCCCTCAAGAATGAGGACATCTCCGATGCCCTGGCAGGAACACGTCATCTTGGGTGCAGATGCAGCGTAGACGGAGGAATTCGGAGTAGGGGATGGAGTCCTTACAGGAAGCAGGGTGGGAAGAAGTGTAGTCCAGATAGCCATGGGAGTCAGTGGGTTTAGAGTGGATGTCGGTCAGTAGTCTGTTACCTGCGATGGAGATGGTGAGATCTAGAAACGGTAGACAGTTGACGATAGGTGTAGGAGTAGGCCATTCGGCTCTTCAAGGGAGATATCGGAAAATGGTCCAGGTGAATTTGAGTATGGGATGCAAGTTAGTGGTGAAGTTGATGAAGTCAGTGAGTTCTGCACGGGTGCAGGAGGTAGCACCAATGCAGTCGTCAATGCAGCGGAGGTCGTGTTCGGGGATAGGGTCATGGTACACCTCGAACAAGGGGGGTAGTGCCTGGAACACGCCAGGTCCCCACGCCAAGGGTGGTGGTGGTGGCAGATACGATAGAGCGTGTACTGCGATGTACCAAACTGATTCCTGGGATGTCAGGACTGTCTTATGAAGAAAGACTGGATAGACTCGTTTGATACTCTCTAGAATTTAGGAGATTGAGAGGGGATCTTATAGAAACTTACAAAATTCTTAAGGGGTTGGACAGGCTGGATGCAGGAAGATTGTTCCCGATGTTGGGGAAGTCCAGGACAAGGGGTCACAGCTTAAGGATAAGGGGGAAATCCTTTAAGACCGAGATGAGGAAGACTTTTTTCACACAGAGAGTGGTGAGTCTCTGGAACGCTCTGCCACAGAGGGTAGTTGAGGCCAGTTCATTGGCTATATTTAAGAGGGAGTTAGATGTGGCCCTTGTGGCTAAGGGGATCAGAGGGTATGGAGAGAAGGCAGGTAAAGGCAATACTGAGTTGGATGATCAGCCTTGATCATATTGAATGGCGGTGCAGGCTCGAAGGGCCGAATGGCCTACTCCTGCACCTAATTTCTATGTTTCTATTGGGTTTACATATTCTGTTGTGCTGCTGCAAGGAAGAATCTCATTGTTCTATCTGGGGCATGCGACAATATGTCCCATCGGCAAGGCGAAACATAAACTGGCCGATCATTTTGCTCTTCACTCAGTCTGCCTGGACCTACCTGATCTCCCGGTTACTAAACACTTTTAATTCCCTTTACCATTCCCACACAGACCTTTCCGTCCTGGGCCTCCTCCATTGTCTGAGTGAGGCTAAACACAAGAACAGCACCTCGCATCTTGCCTGGGCAGCTCACACCCCAGCGGTATGAATATTGATTTCTCTAACTTCAAGTAGCCCTTGCATCTCCCCCTCCTCCCTCCCTCCCTCCCCCACCCAAGATGCACCAGCATCTCGTTCTCACCCAGCAAACAGCTAACTTGTATATTTTATTCATTGTTCTATATCTCTCTATATCACCGCCTATATCTCCCGTTTCACTTTCCCCTGACTTTCAGTCTGAAGGAGGGTCTCAACCCAAAGCGTCACCCATTCCTTCTCTCCAGAGGAGCCTCCTGTCCCGCTGAGTTACTCCGGCTTTTTGTGTCTATCTTTGCTTTAAACCAGCATCTGCAGTTCCTCCCTGCACAACAAAAACACTCTTGACTCTTTACTTTACTCACCGCACAAATGCTGCCAAATCGCTGACTTTGCTGGTTCGCGTTTTAATCATCTGTTCAGAAGACAAAAATAAAAGAATTAATTATTCTGAAGAAACACGTGCACATTTTACCCAAGGTCGTTCCGAGTCTTACTGACGTCAGGCAAAGGGACAGAGGGAGGTTGGGATGCCTGATGAGGCATTGAGGGCCTGTCCCACTTGGACGACCTAAGCCATGAGTTTCGAAGACCCTAGATGAGTTGAAAAAAATGTCAAGGTCGTGTTGACTCGCCAAAGTAAAAGACCGCCTACGACCTCCTGCGACCCCCCTCGACCTCAGTCTTCCACACCTAAGACCAACTACGACTCGCTACGAGTGGAAAATGATCACACGTTAAAATGATGTCACGTTTGCATTTTGTTTCCCGGGACCTTAAACCCCTGTCTCACTGTGCGAGTTGGCCCACGAGTGACCCCGAGTTTTCACTCGTGGTGATCACGTAGCGGGAACGTCGGAACTCGCACGAGCAACTTTATCGACTCGTGGCGCTAACGGCAGGTACTCGGGAAAACTTGTATAACTCGTGAAAAAAATCAAAACATGTTTGATTTTTTCCACGAGTCAAATTAACTGTTTCAAGTGTAAAATGGAAACATTTTAACTCGTTGCAATAACGTAGTGGCCCCGTGCGTTTATCTTAGTGTCTCGTGAGTGTACCGTGGGAACTTTAATAATCTGTTCTTTTGCTCGTAAGACTGAACCAAAGATAGACACAAAATGCTGGAGTTTATAACTCAGCGGACCAGGCAGCATCTGCTGGAGAGAAGGAATAGAGTCGAGACCCTTCTTCAGACTTTCCTTCGCTCCAGAGATGCAGCCTGTCCCGCAGAGTTACTCCAGCATTTCGTGTCTATCTTCGGCCTTTCTGCCACTTGTCCCCGTGGCTTCACTCTGTCTCAATGAAACGGCTTTTAAAGACCTGCCGAAGGGGCAAGTCTGGGGTGGTGGGTGGGGATGTGTTCAACGTGTGATGCTCCATCCACCCCCCCGGGGGCCGAGAGTGTGGGATTGGAAGGAACTGCAGATGCTGGTTCACACACCGGAGATAGACACACACAATGCTGGAGTAACTCGGCGGGACAGGCAGCATCTCTGGAGCGAAGTGAATGGGTGGAGCATTTTCGGGTAAGTCTGAAGAAGGGTCTCGACTCTATTCCTTCTCTCCAGAGATGCTGTCCTATGTCCGCTGAGTTGTGTGTGTGTGTCTCTCTCCCTCTCTGTCTATCTGTGTGTATCTGTGTGTGTGTGTGTACTGTCGGGTCCCGGTGGCCGCTCAAAGTCACCCGAGCTGCTGGATTCCTCTGAAGTGGTGCCAGCTGCTGTTGTGTGTGTGTGTGTGTGTCTCTCTCTCCCTCTCTGTCTATCTGTGTGTGTGTGTGTGTGTGTGTGTGTGTGTGTGTGTGTGTCTCTCTCTCTCCCTCTCTGTCTATCTCTGTGTGTGTGTGTGGTGTGTGTGTGTACTGTCGGGTCCTGGCGGCCGCTCAGTCACCCGCGCTGCTTAATTCCTCTGAAGTGGTGGCCAGCTGCTGTCTGTGTGTATCTCTATCTGTGTGTGTGTGTGTTGTGTGTGTCTCTCTCTCCCTCTCTGTCTATCTCTGTTGTGTGTGTGTGTACTGTCGGGTCCTGGCGGCCGCTCAGTCACCCGCGCTGCTTAATTCCTCTGAAGTGGTGGCCAGCTGCTGTCTGTGTGTATCTCTATCTGTGTGTGTGTGTGTTGTGTGTGTGTGTGTGTGTGTGTGTGTGTGTGTGTGTTGTGTGTGTGTGTGTGTGTGTGTGTGTGTGTCTCTCTCTCCCTCTCTGTCTATACTCTGTGTGTGTGTGTGTGTGTGTGTGTGTGTGTACTGTCGGGTCCTGGCGGCCGCTCAGTCACCCGCGCTGCTTAATTCCTCTGAAGTGTGGCCAGCTGCTGTCTGTGTGTATCTCCTATCTGTGTGTGTGTGTGTGTGTGTGTGTGTGTGTTGTGTGTGTGTGTGTGTGTGTGTGTCTCTCTCTCTCCCTCTCTGTCTATCTCTGTGTGTGTGTGTGTGTGTGTGTACTGTCGGGTCCTGGCGGCCCGCTCAGTCACCCGCGCTGCTTAATTCCTCTGAAGTGTGGCCAGCTGCTGTCTGTGTGTATCTCTCTCTCTCTGTGTGTGGTGTGTGTGTGTGTGTGTGTGTGTGGTGTGTGTGTTTGTGTGTGTCGTGTGTGTGTGTGTGTCTGCTGTCGGGTCCCAACGGCCGCTCAATGTCAGTCACCCGGGCTGCTTCCTTTTTTAAAATTATTTTAAAATAGAGATCCATTGCAAAAAAAGTATTTAAAAACATAAAAAAACAAGAAAAAAAAAAGAAATGCTTGGTTTTAGAATGCGCATTTTCCCATTGTAGGTCATATCAATAGATCGGCCGCGCTGAAATAAATTAACTCAAAACCACAGGATGGAGATGTATTTTAAAAACATTGTTGCTTTATTAAACCATACCTTCATTCACGGTTGGCTCAAGTTGAATAACGGGAGAGGAACTTGCTAACTCGGGAGAGGAACTTGCTAACTCGGGAGAGAACTTGCAACATCGCAGCAATTACATACCGTGGGAACTCGGCCACACACTTGATCATACACTTGCAGTCTCGTGGCAGCCACGAGTCTATCACTCGGGGTACCTCGTGGGTCAACTCGCACAGTGATACAGGGGCATAAGACCACCCACGACTATCTACAACTATCATCACGACCTACCTACGACCTACTTACGAATAAAAAGCATCGCATTTTTTCCCATGCCGACCTTTTTTTTAACTCGTGGAGCATTTTTGATCAGGCTGGAAAAAACGCCGCGACCTACTTGAGGCCACGAGTACGCAGAGACCACTCATAAGCATCAGGAAGAGTTACCAAGACACCCTACGACCTCGTGGCGACCGTGTTGCGAATATGAGTCAAGGACAAACTCAGCAGAGGTCGCCAATTAGGTCATGAAAGTGGAACAGGGGCTTAACACTTCCCACAGACCACAACGTGTGACTCTTGATGTTCGCAAGAGCACCTCTTCCGCAGCCAACAATGGACCATTGTGGGCTCCACCTTTCCTGGATCATTGGTGCCGGCTTTGATTTGTTCTTTAATTTTCATGCCTCTAGTTTCCCTCTCCCCTGACTCTCAGCCTGAAGGAGGGTCCCGACCCATCCTTTTTCTCCAGAGATGCTGCCTGTCTGTAGGTCTGTAGTACACAGACTGTACAGACTGTTGAGTCTGTGGTAAGCACTGCCCAGTCCATCATCGGCTCTGACCTTCCTCCCATCGAGGGGATCAATCGCAGTCGCTGCCTCAAAAAGGCTGGCAGCATCATCAAGGACCCACACCACCCTGGCCACACACTCATCTCCCCGCTACCCTCAGGTAGAAGGTACAGGAGCCTGAAGACTGCAACGACCAGGTTCAGGAATAGCTACTTCCCCACATCCATCAGGCTATTAAACCTGGCTCGGACAAAACACTGAACATTAATAACCCATTATCTGTTTATTTGCACTTTATCAGTTTATTTATTCATGTGTGTATATATTTATATAATGATATATGGACACGCTGATCTGTTCTGTAGTCAATGCCTACTATGTTCTGTTGTGCTGAAGCAAAGCAGGAATTTCATTGTCCTGTCAGGGACACATGACAATAAACGCACTAGAACTTGATGTCCGGCTGAGTTACTCCATTACTTATGTGTCTATCTTCGGTATAAACCAGCATCTGCAGTTCTTTGTTTTTACTCATTCCTGTGTAGTTGGGTAAAGTAAAACTACAGGCAAGTTGGGACGAGGTTGAGCTCTCCTCTGTGCTCCAGCCACTGCAGTAAGGCTTCAACAATCAGACACGCTCGTAACTCCACACACAAAATGGTGGAGGAACACATTGCAGGACCGGCAGCATCTCCGGACAGAAGGAATGGGTGACGTTTCGGGTCGAGACCCTTCCTCAGACTGCCTGAAGAAGGGCCTTGACCCGAAATGTCACCCATTGAGTCTGAAGAAGGGTCTCGACCCAAAACGTGACAATAAACTAAACTAAACTAAACTAACAGACAAAGTTTCGGGTCGGGACCCTTCTTCAGATTCTTTACAGATTTTTGACGATTTTTCTTTATTAATATAGTCTAACTTGTTGGGCGTGTCGCGTAGCCTATGTTCTCGAAATGCCCAGGAAGCTTAATCTAATTCTAATAAACCAGACAGGACTTCTACAGTGAACGGCTGGGCCATGGAGAGTGGTTCGTTTAGTTTAGTTTAGCGATACAGCGCAGAAACAGGCCCTTCGGCCCACTGAGTCCGCACCCACCAGCCACTAGCACCATTCTACACACTCGGGACAATTGACACTTCTTACCGAAGCCAATTAACCTACAAACCTGTACGTCTCTGGAGAGTGGGATCGCCCAGAGAAAATACATGTGGTCATGGTGAGAACACACAACCTCTATACAGGCAGCATCCATCATCAGGATTGAACCCGGGTCACTGGCATTGTGAGGCCGCAACTCTACCACTGCGCCAATGTGCCGCCCCTTTTTAAACTCTGCACGCACAAACTATAATCAAATAAGTAAATGTAGCTGTTCCTGAACATGGTGGTGCAGGTGGACAGGGAGGTGAAGAAGGCATTCAGTAGGTCTGCCGTCACTGGTTCGGGTGCTGACTGCAGGCGTTGGGACGTCATATTGCAACTGCCCAAGTCGCTGGCGAGACCGCACTCGAAAGCAAAGCCACCTTCCGACTTACGCAATCAGCGACTTACATAAACCCGCACTGACGCATGTCGTCAGGTCACAAGTGGGGTGGGAAGATTGCAACCTTCACCTGGTCCGCCCTGTTCCGACTAATGCAATCAACTCGACGCGCACAAACGGAAGATCAAATAGAACGAGTTGTCCAACAACTTTAGGCTGTGCACGCCACACGAAAGAAGAAGGTCATAAGTGATAGGAGTAGAATTAGGCCATTCAGCCCATCGAGTCTACTCCGCTATTCAATTACGGCTGATCTATCTCTCCCTCCTAACCCCATTCTCCCCATAACCTTGCTTTCTCCCCATAACCCCTGACACTCGTACTAATCAAGAATCTATCTATCTCTGCCTTAAATATATCCACTGACTTGGCCTCCAAGGCCGTCTGTGGCAAAGAATTCCACAGATTCACCACCCTCTGACTAAAGAAAGTCCTCCTCATCTCCTTCATAAAAGAACGACCTTTAAATCTGAGGCTATGACCTCTGGTCCTAGACTCTCCCACTAGTGGAAACATCCTCTCCATATCCACTCTATCCAGGCCTTTCACTATTCTGTACGTTTCAATGAGGTCCCCCCATCATCCTTCTAAACTCCAGCGAGTTCAGGCCCAGTGCCAACAAAGGTGAACCCACTCATTCCTGGGATAATTCTTGCAAACCTCCTCTGGACCCTCTCCAGAGCCGGCATATTCTTCCTCAGATATGGGGCCCAAAATTGCCCACAATATTCCAAATGGGGCCTGACCAGCGCCTTATAGAGCCTCAGCGTCACATCCCTATTTGTGTATAGGAGCCCTCTCGAAATAAATGCTAGCATTGAGTTTGCTTTCTTGAGATTCTGTTACTCAATCCATGGTGCTATCAAAGCCGTTTGTCATTTCCACAACTCGACGATCACTCAGGCTTTACGTTGGAAACAAACCGACAATGGCGGCCGTGGTTACCCAGAAGGCCGTGCGCCGCAGAAAGTGCTCTGGACGCCACTGAGGCTGCTCATACTCTCAGCGAAGACAGACACAAAAATGCTGGAGTAACTCGGCGGGACAAGCAGCATCTCTGGAGAGAAGGAATGTCTCAACCAGAAGGTCACCCATTCCTTCTCTCCAGAGATGCTGCGTGTCCCGCTGAGTTACTCCAGCTTTTTGTGCCTGTCTTCAGTTTAAACCGGCATCTGCAGTTCCTTCCTGCACAATACTCTCAGTGAGTTATTTATTCTGTGCTGCAAGACTCTATAACTGCCACAGATATTTATTTTGTGCTGCACATCCCAACTCCACCTCCTCAGCAACTAAAAACTAACTTGCTTTCTCTCTTTCCCAATTCTAATAAAGAATCTGATCTGATATGTTGCTGGTTTTTCTTTCCATGGATGCTGCCTGACCTGCTGAGTGTTTACTGCATTTTCCGTGTTATTTCATGTTCATAGGTTAAAGGAGCAGAATTAGGCCATTCAGCCCATTAAGGCTACTCCGCCATTCAATCATGGCTGATCTATCTTTCTTCCCTCTCAACCCCATTCTCCTGCCTTCTCCCCATAAACCCCTGACATCCGTGCCAATCAAGATTCCATCAATCTCCACCTTAAAAATATCCATGGACTTGGCCTCCACAGCCTTCTTTAGTTTGGAGATACTGCGTGGAAACAGGCCCTTCGGCCCATCGAGTCTGCATCGGCCAGCAATCCCCCGCACATCAACAGTGCCTTGCACACTAAAAGGACATGTTCCCGATGTTGGGGGAGTCCAGGGCCAGGGGCCACAGTTTAAGACTAAGAGGGAAGCCATTTAGAACGGAGACGAGGAAACACTTTTTTCTCACAGAGAGTGGTGAGTCTGTGGAATTCTCTACTTCAGAGGGCGGTGGAGGCCGGTTCTCTGGATGCTTTCAAGAGAGAGCTAGATAGGGCTCTTAAAAATAGCGGAGTCAGGGGATATGGGAAGAAGGCAGGAACGGGGTACTGATTGGGGATGATCAGCCATGATGCTGGCTCGAAGGGCCGAATGGCCTACTTCTGCGCCTCTTGTCCATTATCTATTGTCTATTGCCTCCACAGCTGTCTGTGGTAAAGAATTCCACAGATTCACCCCCCTCTGACTAAAGAAATTTCTCCTCATCTCCTTCCTAAAAGAACGTCCTTTAATTCTGAGGCTGTGACCTCTAGTCCACCACTCTCCCACTAGTGGAAACATCCTCTCCACATCCACTCTATTCAGGCCTTTCACTATTCTGTCAGTTTCAATGAGGTTCCCCCCTCATCCTTCTAAACTCCAGCGAGTGCAGGCCCAGTGCCGACAAACGCTCGTCATAGGTTAACCCACTCATTCCTGGCATCATCCTCGTAAACCTCCTCTGAACCCGTTCAGAGTCCAAAGTATAAGCTATGATTTGATGTGGGGATGGGATAGGATTTGAAAACTCACAAGTAGAACTTCATTGTCCTCTTCAATCTTCCCTTCCCATTGGTATCTGCAAGATAAAACAAGGAGATTTACACATCACATCCACATGCACGCCAGTACTGCGCTCTCTAAAAGTGAATGGGAGCATTTAAAAGTGAGCACATTCACATTGTCCGGCAAGTCTGTCCAGCTGTGGATTCCTGTATATGGGCAAGACCAACGATCGTTTCGCTGAACACCTCCGCTCTCAGGGGCGGAAATCCAGGGGGGGGGGGGGGGGGGGGGGGCAGTGTCCCCTCTCTGTTCTGAGAGGTGGGGGACGTCCCCCCCAAGTTTTTGTAATCCGGATTTTAAAACCCGGTGAAATCTCCGCCATCCACGAGACAGTGGGGGTGGGACTGCTGATCGAAGGCGCCGACTGGACGAGAGAGACGTCGGTCAGCAGGCAATGGGGGCGGGACATGATGATTCAGCGAGATGACTGGAGGAGGGAGGAGGGGGGGGGGGGGGCTGAAGATAGAGTGTGGTGTTTGGAGGAGGGAGACGTGGCACAGACCTGCGCCTCATCCGCAGCCAGGATCGATCCCGGCCGGGTCTCTGGCGCTGTCCCGTCCCCACCCACGTGCCCCCCCCCACCCCCACCGCGGGTGGCCAGAGAGGTCAGGAGTCAGACGGGCGCGGCGCCCGCAGGCCCACAGCCCGCGCAGAGAAGCAGCGCAAAACCCAGCTCAACTCTGCCTGTCCCACCAGGTCAACCTGCGGGAAATATGGCCCAGGTGTACAGCCAGCGTGGAGAAGCAGCGCTGGTGTCCCGTCAGTCCAGGCAGGGCAGTAGGTTAACCTGGCGAGACAGGCAGAGTTGAGCTGCATTTAGCGCTGGATTGAGCCTCCGAAGCCTCGCGCGTGTGTGTGTGTGTATGAGTGTGCGCATGCGCGTGCAGCCGCCAAAAAATTGTGTCCCCCCCCCCCCCCCCCCCCCCCCCCCGTCCCCTCCATATTTTGATAACGATTTCTGTGCCTGTCCGCTCAGTCCACTCAAACCTACCTGATCTCCCGGTTGCCAAACACTTCAACTCCCCCTCCCATTCCCACACTGACGTTTCTGTCCTGGGCCTCCTCCACTGTCAGAGTGAGGCCCAGCGCTAATTGGAGGAACAGCACCTCATATTTCGCTTGGGCCAGCTCACACCCCAGCGCGATGAACATTGACTTCTCTAACTTCAAGTAGCCCTTGCTTTCCCTCTCTCTCCGTCCTTCCCACACAAGTCGTTGTACTCGGTTCAAAGTCATCTTGTTGATTCTCATTGTCTGGGACCCGTTTTCACCCAGCCCACAGCTAACAATGGCCTGCTTCCTTCATCATCGTTACATTTTTGAATGTCTTTCATTCATTTGATCTATATCTCTCTCTACATCACCGTCTATATCTCTCGTTTCCCTCGCCCCCGACTCTCAGTCTGGAGAAGGGTCTCGACCCGAAACGTTACCTATTAAAGTAACCCTTACTTTCCCTCTCTCCACCCCCTCCCCCATCCCAGTTCTCTGACCAGTCTGACTGTTCCTCTGATTATATTTAATCTCTGATTGCTTTGTTTTCAACTTCTCCTAGTGAGCAATGATATATTCGACATTTTTCTTGACCTTCGTCTCTTTTGATGTCTCGTTTTCACACCTTACCCTTCCGTATCTCTGTGTCTCCCTCTCCCCTGACTCTCAGTCTGAAGAAGAGTCTCAACCCAAAACGTCACCCATTCCTTCTATCCAGAGATGCTGCCTGACCCTCAGAGTTGCTCCAGCATTTTGTGCCTATCTTCGGTGTAAGCTAGTTACTGCAATTCCTTCCTTCATAGCCCACCCATACATCTGGACCCTTAAAGGCATTCAACCACTGAGACCTTACAGGTAAGTGGTGCCCCTTCAGGCACCAGGCGAGGCATATTCTGGATAACTGCAGATATGAGGTCTTTCAGGTGAGACATTACGTGGAGATCGCATCTTCAGAAAGTGATAGGAGCAGATTTAGGTCAATCGGCCCATCAAGTCTACTCCGCCATTCAATCACGGCTGATCTATCTCTCCCTCCTAACCCTATCCTCCCTCCTAACCCCATTCTCCTGCCTTCTCCCCATAACCCCTGACACCCAGACTAATCAAAAATCCATCTAATCTCTCCCTTAAAAATATCAATTGACTTGGCCTCCACAACCTTCTGTGGCAATGAATTCCAGATTCACCACCCTCTGACTAACAAAATTCTACCTGGCCCCCTTTCTAAAGGAGCGTCCTTTAATTCTGAAGCTATGGTCCTAGACGCTCCCACCAGTGGAAACATCTTCTCCACATCCACTCTATCCGGGCCTTTCCCTGTTCACCATCATCACTCCTAACTGGAGGTGAAGCTGGCACACCCACTATCCAGAAAGACATCGGTCTGAAGGAGGGTCTGGACCCGAAACGTCACCCATTCCTTCTCTCCAGAGATGCTGCCTGACCCGCTGAGTTACTCCAGCATTTTGTGTCTACCTATTCCTTTTCACCAGAGATGCTGCCTGTCCCGCTGAGTTACTCAGCATTTTGTGTCCATCCAGAAGGACAAGGTGACTACCGTATGGGAATGCCAATACTTGCAGCAGAGTCACAGCCTCACAGCGCCAGAGACCCCGGTTCGATCCTGTCTACGGGTGCTGTCTGTACGGGCTTTGCAGGTTCTCCCTGTGACCTGCGTGGGTTTCCTCCGGTGCTCCGGTTTCCTCTCACATTCCAAAAAGCCACTGGTTTGCAGGTTAATTAGCTTCTGTAAATTGTCGCTAGATTGTTGTTTGCGGGGATCGCTGGTCGGCGCGGACTCTGCGGACCGAAGGGTCCGTTTCCACGCTTTCATCAGGTGCTGGGTCTTAACCTTGAACCTGCTGCATTGCCTTTACCATCCATCGTGTTTAAAAATACCTTTGTACCGACAAATAGGGATGGGAAACATGTTGGCCTTGGCAGCCATCCTACATTCTGTCAGTAAGAACAGTCCCACCTTAATAATCCAATATTCCAAAGGAAGTCTGAACAATACATCTTTAAAGCAATGTCATGCAGGCAGATTTAGTGCCTATTGTTATCCATCAGAAGGTTAGACACATTAAAAATTAAATCAGGCAAATTTACAGAAGTTGACGGACAAACTGGAGGTTGGTTTGGATCAGTTTAGTTTATTGTCACGTGTACTGAGGTACAGTGAAAAGCTTTTGTTGCGTGTCAACCCGTCAGCAGAAAGACAATACATGATTAAAATCAGTACCCCGTTCCGGCTTCCCCCCCTCCCCATATCCCTTGATTCCGTTAGCCCTAAGAGCTGAATCTAACTCTCTCTTGAAAACGTCCAGTGAATTGGCCTCCACTGCCTTCTGTGGCAGAGAATTCCACAGATTCACAACTCTCTGGGTGAAAAAGATTTTTCCTCATCTCTGTCCTAAATGGCCGACGACTCATTCTTAAGCTGTGACACCTGGTTCTGGACTCCCCCAACATTGGGAACATTTTCCCTGCATCTACCCTGTCCAATCCTCTAAGATATTTATATGTCTATAAGATCATCTCATCCTTCTAAATTCCGTCGAATTCAAGCCCAGTCGACTCATTCTTTCATCATACGTCAGTCCCGCCATCCCGGGAATTAAGTTGGTGAACCTACGCTGCACTCCCTCAATAGCAAGAATGTCCTTCCTCAAATTAGGAGACCAAAGTTGCACACAGTGCTCCAGGTGTGGTCTCACCAGGGCCCTGTACAACTGCAGAAGGACCTCCTCGTTCCTAAACTCAAATCCTCTCGTGGGGAAGGCCAACATGCCAGTGGCGTTTTACACTTTCTGCTGTATCTGCATGCTTACTTTCAGTGACTGGTGTACAAGTAATAATCTGCATCCCTGTTCTTGCCACCAAAGTGGATAACCTCGCATTTATCCACATTATACTGGAGTTTAAAAGGATGAGAAGGGATCTTATAGAATTAAAGGATTGGACAGGCTGGATGCAGGAGAAATGTTCCCGATGTTGGGGGAGTCCAGAACCAGGGGTCACACAGTTTAAGAATAAGGGATCGGCCATTTAGGACTGAGATAAGGAAACACTTATTCACCCAGAGAGTTGTGAATCTGTGGAATTCTCTGCCACAGAAGGCAGTGGAGGCCAATTCACTGGATGTTTTCAAGGGAGAGTTCGATTTAGCTCTTGGGCCTAACGGAATCAAGGGATATGTGGAGAAAGCAGGAAGAGGGTACTGATTTTAGATGATCAGCCGTGATCATATTGAATGGCAGTGCCGGCTCGAAGGGCCGAATAGCCTACTCCTCCACCTGATTTTCTATGTTTCTATCACTCTATGACTCTAGAATGAAATATTTAATTGAAGGATGCAAGTGATTGCTTGCTCGCATGGTGAAAAGATGGCCCCGTGTCCTCTATTGGATGCAAAGACTCACGTACATGGATGTTATCTGTGGGATGATGTTCACACAGGCAGCCAGTTGCTTCTGCACAGCGGCCCTGGAGGGTTGAAACAGAGCATGAAATTCAAAGCCTGCTGCACAGGTCATTAGTAGAAAATGCTTGTTTCTCTTGCTTGAGGCCCCCTTTTGTGTTGGAATGTGGTGACATACTGAACCATCAGGTCGTTATCTCCTCTGTACCCCGCAGCTCTGCCCTAAATCAGGGTGACAGTGGAACTAGTCGGAGTACTCGGGTGGGGAGTACGGTTGCCAACTGCCCCGTATTAGCCGGGGCATCCCGTATATTGGGCTAAATTGGTTTGTCCCGTACGGGACCCCCCCCTTGTCCCGTATTTGACTGCTACTACTCAGGTCGAGGGGACCGTCGGGTCGGAGCGCCGCGTCCGGCTCCCGCCTCACCCCGTCCCGATGTAGTGCAGCCCGTGGAGTGCAGCAGCAGCACCTCGCCCGTGGCCCCGTCGGTCGGTCGGCAGCCCGGCCAGCTGTCCGACCTTCGGGCCTTCGCTTACCGCCGACACCACCCCCCCCCCCCCTTCTCACGGCCGATCATCGGTTCACGAGTCGGACGGGGGCGCCGGACTTTGCGCGCGGCCCCCCCCGGGCCAAAACTCCTCAGCTGGCCCCGCCGGCTGGGCTTTGTGTGCAGTCCAGCACCCGGGGCCAACTCATCACTCACCCAGCCACGGCCCAGTCGGTCAACAAATTGCCGTCGGGAATTTGTCCCGTATTTTGACCTTTTGTTAGCAATGTTAACAAATTGACAAATTGTTAGCAAATTTTGAGATTTAAAAAATCAAGTCTGCAATTTATCCCGTCAGGGAAAGCATAAAAAGAAGTTTAATTTGACACCTAATTCACTTTCATATCTTCAGTATTAAAAAAGTAATGGACATTGTCATACTCTGAAATTATCATCCTGTTCTCTATTGCTTTTCCATTGACTTAACACAAAAGCTGTGATTGAGGACAGTCAAAAGCCCATAACTTTCTTAAAAATTAAGAGAACTGAAAGAAATGTTCAGTTATTATAGATTGAAGTATTCTGAAACAAATATGAAACAATCTTACTTGGATGACCTGAAATTAAAGCATATAATTAGTTAGTTACCCAATTGCAGCTAATTACAAAATTCAATTACTAGATCTAATCATCTATCCATTTCTTAAGAAAAGATTAACATTTTTAAATAGCCTAAGTGTTCAAATAACATTCACACAAGAATTCACAATATCACATGATTTTTAAATCTCATTGTCATGAATTTATAGGCCAAATGGAAGGAATTTAGTGTTTAATTCCAGTAAATTAATGGCCATTTTAATCATCTTGCGAGTGGGTTTTGGTGGAGCGCGATCGATTGGAACGTTGCGGTTGCGGTGAATTTAAACCCCATATCGGCAGGAAAAAATACTGCCGGTTCGCATGGGGGCCTAAATCACCTTTCCGCAACATAAAATGTGGATTAAAGGCAGCTTCAGAAGCACGTTTATATGTAAAATAAACGGCTTTCCTTTACCCGTCCCTTACGTGAAATCCGTCCCCGTTGTCGGCGTTCACGGGAGTAGAAGCTAATTTTTATTTTACTCCAGCGCTGATATTGTCGGGCGATTTAAAAAAAAGAAAATTCACAGACCGGCAGTCGGAACGAATCTTTAGCAAAAGCTCGCACCCCGAGAAAATAAAACTCCGGCAGGGAGGGGAAAACCGCATTTTAACCCCGCACCCCCCCCCCCTCAAAGGCGCCAAAGTCGCGCACACGGCCAGTGACAGAACTGCAGCGCCGCTGAAGGTAAGTTTTGTAACATACCTATTTTGTCCCTTCTTTGGGAGTGAGAAAGTTGGCAACCCTAGCGGGGAGCGACGGAGCGTGAGGGAGAGCAAGGGTTACTTAAAGTTGGAGGCATCAATCTCCGGTTTAAACCAGCATCTGCATGTCCTTCCTATACACAGCTTGATCATTATCCCGGTGACCATGTAAGATTCCTCCCGCATCCCACAGTTGTGTGGGTTGACGGCTTATTTTGCCGCTGTAACTTGCCCCTTGCATCTAGGTGGGTGTTTAGTTTATATTCATACGTTCTAGGAGCAGAATCGCGCCATTCAGCCCATCAAGTCTACTCTGCCATTCAATCATGGCTGATCTATCTCTCCCTCTCAACTGAATTCTCTGCCTTCCCCCCCAAAACCCCCGACACCCATACTAATGAAAGTTTAGTCTAGTTTAGAGATACAGCGTGGAAACAGGCATTTTGGCCCACTGCGTTGGCGTCGACCAGCGATTCCTCCGTATGCAGCATTTTTAGTTTAGTTTGGAGATAGATCATGAAAACGGGCCCTTCAGCCCACCTAGTCTGCACAGACCAGCGATCCCCGCACATTAACACTATCCTACACCCACTAGGGACAATTTACATTCATAACAAGCCAATTAACCTACAAACATAGAAACATAGAAAATAGGTGCAGGAGTAGGCCATTCGGCCCTTCGAGTCTGCACCGCCATTCATTATGATCACGGCTGATCATCCAACTCAGTATCCCGTACCTGCCTTCTCTCCATACCCCCTGATCCCTTTAGCCACAAGGGCCACATCTAACTCCCTCTTAAATATAGCCAATGAAATGGCCTCAACTACCCTCTGTGGCAGAGAATTCCAGAGACTCACCACTCTGTGTGAAAAATGATTTTCTCATCTCAGTCCTAAAGGATTTCCCCTTTATCCTTAAAACCTGTACGTCTTTGGAGTGTGGGAGCAAACCGAAGATCTCGGAGAAAACCCACGCAGGTCACGGGGAGAACCTGCAAACTCCGCACAGACAGCGCCCGTGATCAGGATTGAACCCGGGTCTCCGGCGCCGCATTCGCTGCGAGGCAGCAGCTCTACCCGCTGCGCCAGCGAGCCGTCCGCAAAAGTAAAGCCAAACAAATCAGTCCACTTCCCTGCAATTTTCCCCATGACCAAATATTCAAATCATTGCGTGCAGGTTTGGACCCCTACATCTGAGGTGGGATCGGCTGGCGTTGGAGAGGGTCCAGAGGAGGTTTACGAGCCTAATCCCGGGGGTGATACGTGTAACATACGACGAGCGTTTGACGGTGCTGCGCCTGTACTCGCTGGTGTTTAGAAGGATGAGGGGGAACCTCATTGAAATTTACCGAATAGTGAAAGGCCTGGTTAGAGTGGGTGTGGAGAGGATGTTTCCACTGGTGGGAGAGTCTAGGACCAGAGGGCACAGCCTCAGAATTAAAGGAATTTTCTGGATGTTTTCAAGAAAGAGTTAGATTTAGCTCTTGGGGCTAACGGAATCAAGGGATATGGGGAGAAGGCAGGAACGGGGTACTGATTGGGGATGATCAGCCATGATCATATTGAATGGCGGTGCTGGCTCGAAGGGCCAAATGGCCTACTCCTGCACCTATTGTCTATGCACCGTTCCATTTGCCAATTTCTGTAGTCACCATACCTCCTTACAGATCTAGTAGTCCCCATTTGAAAGAAATGTGCATAGCTGATTATTAATTTGCCCAAACTCTCCCACGGAAAGCAATATCATTACGTCTGTTCTCTTCCCTTCAGATAGAGGAGGGGCTGATGTTGTCGACCTCCCCGTGGTGAGTGGGTCCTGTGACCTGATCTCAGTCAGGCCAACGACATCAAACAGAGACAGCAGCTGTCACGGCAGATTGGCGCCATACCGGAGCAAGTGCCCGTTTTAGGGCGGGCACCTACGGACGCCGAACCGGATGGCATCTCCCTGCTGCAGCCTCAAACGCCATCAGACTTCTGCTGCCCCAAACGCAAGAAGTAGAACAAGATAGTAGCAGGCCCCTCTCGGTCATGTCTGACCATGGGTGATGCACCCTGGTCGGATGCAAGCCTGGGCGATGTCATATGGAGGACAGGCTGTTGCCCATGCAGCGCGTCCCCCCCCCCCCCCCCCCCCCCACCACGTTACTGATCGATCCAAAGGAACAGCAGGGCCGTTACAGTTTGGCACCAGAGCCGACGCAGGAGCTGCCAGAGCGCGGTTGTAGACAACGACAAACTGCCTTAGGGGCTCCGACTCTGGATTTTCTTGAGGTTTACTCCAGCAGCCTTTGTCCATGACTGGATATGGCCACAAGGCAGCGGAGGTTTTAAATCAGAGTTTTCCCCTCTCCTAGATGGACCGCCTGCCCAGGCTGACGAGCCCCATCTGCCCGAGACTCATGGGGCCGGGAGCGTCTACCTTCCCGTGCAGGTCTCTAGCACCTGCCCACTGCCCAAAGAAGATGGATTAGGCCATTTGGCCCATCAAGTCTGCTCCGCCATTATATCATGGCTGATCTATATTTCCATGGCAACCCCATTCTCCTGCCTTCGCACTGTAGCCTTTGATGCCCTTTCTAATCAACAGCCTATCAATCTCCGCTTTCAAAATACCCAATGACTTGGCTTCCAGGGCCGTCTGTGGCAATGAATTCCACAAAGTCTAGCTAAAGAAATTCTTCCTCTTCTCAATTTTGAAGGTATCTCCTTTTATTCTGAGGCTTGGCCCACTGGTCCAAGACTCTCCCACTACAGTAAACTCCAAATTCGACACTATCTAGGCCTTTATTTGTCCGATAGGTTTCAATGTGACCCCACCCCCACCCTCATCCTCTTAAACCCCAGTGAGTGCAGGCCCAGAGCCATCAAACGCTCCTCAAACGTTAACTCAGTCATCCCAGGGATCATCCTCGTTAACCTCCTCTGGACCCTCTCTAAAACCAGCATGTCCTTCTTCATATATGGGGCCCAAAACTGCTCGCAATGAGGGACTCGACCCAAAACGTCTCTACTTCCAGAGAAGATTACGGAGAGTCGGTCTGTCAAGGAGGACTCTCTCTAACTTCTACAGGTGCACAGTAGAGAGCTTGCTGACCGGTTGCATCGTGGCTTGGTTCGGCAACCTGAGCGCCCAGGAGTGGAAAAGACTACAAAAAGTAGTAAACACTGCCCAGTCCATCAGCGGCTCTGACCTTCCTACCATCGAGGGGATCTATTGCAGTCGCTGCCTCAAAAAGGCTGGCAGCATCATCAAGGACCCACACCATCCTGGCCACACACTCATCTCCCTGCTACCTTCAGGTAGAAGGTACAGGAGCCTGAAGACTGCAACGACCCGGTTCAGGAATAGCTACTTCCCCACAGCCATCAGGCTATTAAACGCAACTCAAACAAAACTCTGAACATTAATAGCCCATTATCTGTTTATTTGCACTTTATCTGTTTTATTTATTCATGTGTGTATATATTTATATAATGGTATATGGACACACTGATCTGTTCTGTATTCATGCTGACTATGTTCTGTTGTGCTGAAGCAAAGCAGGAATTTCATTGTCCTCTCTGGGACACAGTGACAATAAACTCTCATGAATCTTCCTTCTCTCCAGAGATGCTGCCTGTCCCGCTGAGTTACTCCAGCATTTTGTGTCTACCTTCACAATATTCCAAATGTGGCCTTACCTGTGCCTTATAAAGCATCAGCACTGCATCCTTCCTTTATATTCTCGTCCTTTGAATGTTATGACACGAGTTTTAACCACTGTTTAAGTTTTGCCCATCCTTATGAATATCTGAAAAGGAAAGTAGAGCTGCCACTTTACAGCGCCAGAGACCCAGGTTCCAACCTGTCTACGGGTGCTGTCTGTACGGAGTTTGCACCTTTTCCAGTGACCACGTGGGTTTTCTCCGGGGGCTCCGGTTTCCTCGCACACTCCAAAGACGTGCAGGTTTGTGGGTTAATTGGCTTCGGCAAAAAATTGTAAATTGTCCCTAGTGTGTGTAGGATAATGTGAGTGTGCGGGGATCGCTGGTCGGCCCGGACTCGGTGGGCCGAAGGGCCTGTTTCTGCGCTGCACCTCCAAACTAAACTAAAGAGCGAGTATTATCACACCAGATGTGTAGGAAGGAACTGCAGATGATGGTTTCAACCGAAGATAGACACAAAGAGCTGGAGTAACTCAGCGGGACAGGCAGCATCTGTGGAGAGAAGGAATGGGTGATGTTTCGGGTCAAGACCCTTCTTACAGTTGGCGCAATGGCCTCCTTGCATAATGAATAGAGTTCCTGTGAGCTGGAGCTCATACCGAGGCATAGTCCACATTTAAACAATGAGGAAACGTGCAGGTAGAGAGGGAATGTTTTACCGGGCGATTTTCTTGGCCTCCTCCATGTTGGGGCAGGTGACAAAAGCAGTCGAGTGCGTGCCGGACACGTAGGAAGGAGCCTCCATCGAGAGCAGTCGTAATCCCACACTTCTCACGCCAGACAACATCAACAGAGTGAAAATAAGAGCCTATAAAACACAAGACATGTTAGAGTCACAGAGTGATACAGAGTGGAAACAGGCCCTTCATCCCCACTTGCCCACACCGGCCAACATGCCCCATCTACACTAGAGTCACAGAGTGATACAGCGTGGAAACAGGCCCTTCAGCCCAACTTGCCCACACTGGCCAACATGTCCCAGCTGCACTAGTCCCACCTGCCTGCGCTTGGTCCATATTCCTCCAAACCCGTCCTATCATATCATCCATTTTGTCAAGCTGGAACAGGTACAGCGAAGATTTACAAGGATGTAGCCAGGACTCGAGGGTCTGAGTTATGGGGAGAGGTTGAGCAGGCTGGGACTCTATTCCTTGGAGCGCAGGAAGATGAGGGGGTGATCTTATGGAGGTGTATAAAATCATGAGAAGAACAGATCAGGTAGATCAGAGTCTCTTGCCCAGAGTAGGGGAATCGAGGACCAGAGGGCAGAGGTTTAAAGTGAAGGGGAAAAGATTGGTGGGTGTATGGAACAAGCTGCCAGAGGAGGTAGTTGAGGCTGGGACTATTCCAACATTTAAGAAACAGTTAGACGGATACATGGATAGGACAGGTTTGGAGGGATATGGACCAAACGCGGGCAGGTGGGAGTAGTGTGGCTGGGACATGTTGGCCGGTGTGGGCAAGTTGGGCCGAAGGGCCTGTTTCCACACTGTATCACTCCATGACTCTGAGTTCGTAAGGGTGAGTGTGTAGAGACCCAGTTGGGCATCTCCATGCAAAAACATAGACTATAGAACAGTACAGCACAGGAACAGACCCTTCGGCCGGACATGGTGCAATGTTAAACTAATCTCCGCTGCCAGCACGAGACCAAGCGCAGGCTGGGCGATCGTTTCGCTGAACACCTCCACTCGGTCATAACCGAGTCAGTTCACAACTTACATAACCTCCCGGTTGCCAAACACTTTAACTCCCCCTCCCATTCCCACACCGACCTTTCTGTCCTGGGCCTCCTCCACTGTCAGAGTGAGGTCCAGCGCTAATTGGAGGAACAGCGCCTCATATTTCGCTTGGGGCAGCTCACACCCCAGTGGTACGAACATTGACTTCTCTAACTTCAAGTAGCCCTTGCTTTCCCTCTCTCTCCATCCCCTCCCCCATCCCAGTTCTCCCACCAGTCTGACTGTCCTCCTGATTACATTTTATTTCTGTTTGCTTCGTTGTCACTTTCCCCGAGCTAACAATGACCTGTTCTACGTTTCCCTTGAACTCTGTCCCCTTTGTTGTCTCGTTTTCACACTTTACCCTTCCTTATCTCTAGGTCTCCCTCTCCCCTGACTCTCAGTCTGAAGAAGGGACTCGACGTGAAACGTCGCCCATTCCTTCTCTCCAGCAGATGTTCAGGCAGAGTAGTGGAAGGATGTGAATAATACCAATTGTTATTCATAGAAACATAGAAACATAGACAATAGGTTTCAGGAGTAGGCCATTCGGCCCTTCGAGCCTGCACCGCCATTCAATGTGATCATGGCTGATCATCCAACTCAGTATCCTGTACCTCCCTTCTCTCCATACCCCCTGATCCCTTTAGCCACAAGGGCCACATCTAACGCCCTCTTAAATATAGCCAATGAACTGGCCTCAACTACCTTCTGTGGCAGAGAATTCCAGAGACTCACCACTCTCTGTGTGAAAAATGTTTTCCTCATCTCGGTCCTAAAGGAATTCCCCCTTATCCTTAGACTGTGACCCCTTGTTCTGGACCTCCCCAACATCGGGAACAATCTTCCTGCATCTAGCCTATCCAACCCCTTAAAAATGTTGTAAGTTTCTATAAGATCCCCCCTCAGTCTTCTAAATTCTAGCGCGTACAAGCCGAGTCTATCCAGTCTTTCCTCATATGAAAGTCCTGGCATCCCAGGAATCAGTCTGGTGAACCTTCTCTGTACTCCCTCTATGGCAAGAATGTCTTTCCTCAGATTTGGAGACCAAAACTTCACACAATACTCCAGGTGTGGCCTCACCAAGACCCTGTACAACTGCAGTAGAACCTCCCTGCTCCTATACTCAAATCCTTTCGCTATGAATGCTAACATACCATTTGCTTTCTTCACTGCCTGCTGCACCTTTTATTTATTTTATTCATTTATTATTATCCCCAGTATTGAGATTATAATGAAAATCTTTGTTTTGAGTGTCATCCAGGCAAATCAAAACAGCACCCCATATTTTGGTTTGGCAACTTACACCCCAGCGGTATGAATATTGATTTCTCCAACTTCAAGTAACCCTTGCTTTGCCTCTCTCCATCCCTCCCCCATCCTAGTTTTTCGACCAGTCTTACTGTCCTCCTGATTAAATTTTATCTTTGTACGCCTTTCTCCGAGCTAACAATGATCTAATCGAGGGTACACAAAAAGCTGGAGAAACTCAGCGGGTGCAGCAGCATCTAAGGAGCGAAGGAGATAGGCGACGTTTCGGGTCGAGACCCTTCTTCAGACTGGTCAGGGATCAGGGAAACGAGAGATATAGACGGTGATGTGGAGAGATAAAGAACAATGAATGAAAGATATGCAAAAAAGTATCGATGATAAAGGGAACAAGCAAGCCATTGTTAGCTTTAAAGAAGGAACTGCAGATGCTGGAGAATTGAGGGTACACAAAAAGCTGGAGAAACTCAGCGGGTGCAGCAGCATCTAAGGAGCGAAGGAGATAGGCGACGTTTCGGGTCGAGACCCTTCTTCAGACATCATTGTTAGCTGTTTGTGGTGTGAAAATGAGAAGCTAGTGCGACTAGGGTGGGGGAGGGAGATAGAGAGAGAGGGAATGCCAGGGCCCGAGGGCTGAGGGAGAGGTGGGAAGAGGAGGAGACAGCAAGAGTTAACAGAATTGAGAAAACTCAATGTTCAAGCCCAGAGGTTGCAGACTCCCCAAGCGGAATATGAGGTGCTGTTCCTCCAACTTGCGGTGTTGCTCACTCTGGCCGTGGAGGCGGCCCAGGACCGAGAGGTCGGATACGGAATGGGAGGGGGAGTTGAAGTGCTGAGCATTCTCCCTGAACTTCGATCCCCTTTGAAGTCTCATTTTCACACCTTACCCTTCCATAGCTCTGTGCCTCCCTCTCCCCCTGACTCTCAGTCCGAAGAAGGCTCGCGACCAGAAACGTCGCCCGTTCCTTCTCTCCAGAGATGCTGCCTGTCCCGCTGAGTTACTCCAGTACTTTGGTGTCCACCTTCGGTATATACCGGCATCTACCGTTCCTTTCTACACGTGAATAAAGTGTCCTTCATTCATTGGTGAAGTTGACAGACTTTAGAGACTTCAGCGATCACCCGTACACCAGCACAGTCCCACACACGAGGGACAATTTACAATTTTTGTTTAGTATAGAGATATAGTGCGGAAACAGGCCCTTCGCCCCTCCAAGTCCGGACCGAGCAGTGATCTCCTGCACACACATTTATTATGGGGAAGAAGCAAATGGCAGATGAGTTGAACAGGTACTTTGGACCCGCCTTCACTAAGGAGGACACAAACAATCTTCCTGATGTACTAGTGGCCAGAGGATCTGGGGTGACGGAGGAACTGAAGGAAATCCACATTAGGCAGGAAATGGTGTTGGGTAGACTGATGGGAATGAAGGCTGATAAATCCCCAGGGCCTGATGGTCTGCATCCCAGGTTACTTAAGGAAGTGGCTCTAGAAATCGTGGATGCATTGGTGATTATTTTCCAATGTTTTATAGACTCAGGATCAGTTCCTGTGGATGGGAGGGTAGCTAATGTTATCCCGCTTTTAAAGAAAGGAGGGAGAGAGAAAACAGGGAATTAGAGACCAGTTAGCCTGACATCGGTGGTGGGGAAGATGCTGGAGTCAATTATAAAAGATGAGATAGCTGCATATTTGGATAGCAGTAACAGGATCGGTCCGAGTCAGCATGGATTTACGGAGGGGAAATCATGCTCGACTAATCTTCTGGAATTTTCTGAGGATGTAACTAGGAAAATGGGCAAGGGAGAGCCAATGGATGAAGTGTACCTGGACTCTCAGAAAGCCCTTGATAAGGTCCCACATAGGAGATTAGTGGACAAAATTAGGGCACATGGTATTGGGGGTAGAGTGCTGACATGGATAGAGAAGTGGTTGGCAGACAGGAAACAAAGAGTAGGGATTAACGGGTCCCTTTCAGAATGGCAGGCAGTGACTAGTGGGGTACCGCAAGGCTCGGTGCTGGGACAGTAGCTATTTACAATATACATCAATGATTTAGTTGAAGGGATTGAAAGTAACATGAGCAAATTTGTAGATGACACAAAGCTGGGTGGCAGTGTGAACTGTGAGGAGGATGCTATGAGAATGCAGGGTGACTTGGACAGGTTAGGTGAGTGGGCAGATGCATGGCAGATGCAGTTATTGTGGATAAATGTGAGGTTATCCACTTTGGTAGCAAAAACAGGAAGGCAGATTATTATCTAAATGGTGTCAAGTTGGGAAAAGGGGATGTACAACAGGATCTGGGGGTCCTTGTTCATCAGTCTATGAAAGTACAGCAGGCAGTGAAGAAAAAGAATGGCATGTTGCCCTTCATAACAAGAGTTGAGTATGGGAGCAAAGAGGTCCTTCTGCAGTTGTACAGAGCCCTAGTGAGACAGCACCTGGAGTATTGTGTGCAGTTTGTGTCTCCAAATTTGAGGAAGGACATTCTTGCTATCGAGGGAGTGCAGCGTAGGTTTACAAGGTTAATTCCCGGGATGGAGGGACTGTCATATTCTGAAAGAATGGAGCGACTGGGCTTGTATACACTGGAATTTAGAAGGATGAGAGGATATCTTATTATTGAAACATACTGTATAAAAGTATTAAAGGATTGGACACGCTAGAGACAAGAAACATATTCCCGATGTTGGGGGAGTCCAGAACCAGGGGCCACAGTTTAAGAATAAGGGGTAGGCCATTTAGAACGGAGACGAGGAAAAACATTTTCACCCAGAGTGTAGTAAATCTGTGGAATTCTCTGCCTCAGAAGGCAGTGGAGGCCAATTCTCTGGATGTTTTCAAGGAAGAGTTAGATAGAACTCTTAAAGATAGTGGAGTCAAGGGATATGGGGGGGGGGGGGGGGAAGGCAGGAACTGGGTACAGATTGCGGATGATCAGCCATGATCACAGTGAATGGCGGTGCTGGCTCAAAGGGCCGAATGACTTACTCCTTCACCTATTGTCTATTAACTGACAAACCTGTATGTTGTTCGAGTGTTAAAGAAGGAACTGCAGATGCTGGAGAATCGAGGGTACACAAAAGGCTGAAGAAACTCAGCGGGTGCAGCAGCATCTAAGGAGCGAAGGAGATAGGCGACGTTTCGGGTCGAGACCCTTCTTCAGACTGGTAGAAACAAAGAACAGTTGATGCCGGTTTAACTCGTTTCTAAGCTCTCCGCATTGTGGCCGTCTTGCGATTCACACCTTCCCCAACCAACTGTTGGCCCACCAGGGCACTGTCCGGACTCCACACCCTTCTTTCAGACTGAAGAAACATCACCCATTACTTCAGGTTCAAAGTCATCATGTTGAGTCTCATTGTCTGTAACTCGTTTTCACGGGGAGCGCGTACAAACTCCGTACGGACAGCACCCGTAGTCGGGATCGGACCCGGCCCTCTGGCGCTGTAAGGCAGCAACTCTACCGCTGCGCCACCGTGCCCCCCTTATTTCGAGCGGACTAGAATATAAAAACAAGGATGTAATGTGGAGGCTCCATAAGGCGCTGGTCAGACCGCGTTTGGAGTATTGTGAGCAGTTTTGGGCCCCATATCTGAGGAAGGATGTGCTGGCTCTGGAGAGGGTCCAGAGGTTTACAAGAACGGTCCCAGGAATGAATGGGTATGAATAACGTATGATGAGCGTTTGACGACACTGGGCCTGTACTCGTCCCTTAGGATGAAGGGAGACCTCATTTAAACATAGTGAACGGGATGGACAGAGTGGATGTGGAGAGGATGTTTCCACTAGTGGGAGAGTCTGGGGCCAGAGGGCAGAGCCTCAATATAACAGGACCTACCTTTAGATAAGGGGGAATTTATTAAGTCATTGGGTGGTGACTCTGTGGAATTCATTGCCACAGACGGCTGTGGAGGCCGTCAATGGGTATTTTCAAAGCAGAGATTGACTGATTCTTGATGAGTATGGGGTATTAAAAGCTACGGGGAGAAGGCAGGAGAATGGGGTTGAGAGGGAACGATAGAGCAGCCGTGATTGAATGGCGGAGCAGACTGGATGGGTCAGCGGTAGAGTTGCTGCCTTACAGCGCTTGCAGCTCCAGAGACCTGGGTTGGATCACGTCCACGGGTGCTGTCTGTACGGAGTTTGCACGCTCACCCCGTGACCGTGCGGGTTTTCTCCAAGGTCTTCGGTTTCCTCCCACACTCCAAAGACAAAGTACAGGCTTGTAGGTTAATTGGATTGGTGTAAATTGTCCCTAGTGTGTGCGGTGTTAATGAGCGGGGATCACTGGTCAGAATGGCCCGTTTCCATGCTTTATCTCTGAACTAAACTAAATACGCATTCCCCAATGCAGAGACGCCACAGAAACATTATTGAAAACAGGCTCACTCACACTTTCAAACCCTATCACTATAAAATGTGGAGACACAAGAGACTGCAGATGCCCTAAAAAAAAAACTAAGCAATGGAGGAACTCAGCGGGTCAGGCAGCATCTGTGGGGGGAAATGGACAGATGGTGTTTTGGGTTGGGACCCTTCACCAGGAACCTGAGGAACACTCACTGCTGATGATTTGGAATAAGTGGTAGGAGAATTAGGCCATTTGGCCCATCGAGTCAATTCCGTCATTCAATCATGGCTGATCTGTCTCTCCCTCCCAACCCCATTCTCCTGCCTCCTCCCCATAACCCCTGACACCCGCATTAATCAAGAACTTGTTAATCTCTGCTCTAAAAACAACCAGTGACTTGGCCTCCACAGCCAAGAGATAAAAGCAACTGGATAAAAGAAACAGGAATAATATTTCAAATTGTGAAGTCAGAGGAAGGAGAGTATGAAGGGGGGGGGGGGGGGAGGGGTGAAACGGGTGAAGTCCAGATGAGGTGTAGGGGAGTCTCCCCCAATGCAGCAATCCAGAAGTCTCCCCCAGTGCTTCAATCCAGAGGAGTCTCCCCAGTACAACAATCCAGAGGCGTCGCTCCCTGGTGCAACAATCCAGAGGCGTCGCTCCCTGGTGCAACAATCCAGAGGAGTCTCTCCCCAGTGCAACAATCCACAGGAGTCTCTCCCCAGTGCAACAATCCACAGGAGTCTCTCCCCAGTTCGTCAAGCGTTTCTCGCATTGTAACAATCCAGAGGACTCTCTACCAGTGCAGCCATCCAGAGGAGTCTCTGTCCCTGGTGCACCAATCCAGAGCCCCCCCCCCCAGTGCAACAATCCAGGAGTCTCTTCCCGGTGCAACGATCCAGAGGAGTCTCTCCCCAGTGTGACAATCTAGAGGAGTCTATCAGTGCACTGTTCCAGAGGAGTCACCGTGCACGGATCCAGAGTAGTCTTGCAGTGCACCAATCCAGGGGAGTCTCCCCGGTGCACCAATCCAGAGCCCCCAGTGCACCAATCCAGGGGAGTCTCCCCAGTGCACCAATCCAGAGCCCCCAGTGCACCAATCCAGGGGAGTCTCCCCAGTGCACCAATCCAGAGCCCCCCAGTGCACCAATCCAGGGGATGCTCCCCAGCGCACCAATCCAGAGCCCCCAGCGCACCAATCCAGGGGAGTCTCCCCAGTGCACCAATCCAGAGCCCCCAGTGCACCAATCCAGGGGAAGTCTCCCCAGTGCAACAATCCAGAGCCCCCTAGATGCACCAATCCAGGGGATGCTCCCAGAGCACCAATCCAAGAGCCCCCAGTGCGCACCAATCCAGGGGAGTCACCCCAGTGCACCAATCCAGAGCCTCCCAGCGCACCAATCCAGGGAGTGCTCCCCAGTGCACCAATTCTCAGACCCCCAGTGCACCAATCCAGAGGAGTCCCCCCAGCGCACAATCCCTGGGGATCTGCAACTCAAAAACCCTTCAGGAGCCCCCAGCGCACCAATCCTTGAGGGTAGTCTCCCCAGCGCACCAATCCAGAGCCCCCAGTCGCACCAATCCAGAGGCACCAGTGCCCAGAGGAGCCCCAGCGCAATTGATCCAGAGGAGCGTTTTCCTGGGGATCTGCACCACTCAACCCTCTAGGGTGCTGCCCTCCCCCTTGAGGCCAAAGTTGTCGTTCCCACCCCTGGGGTGTGTGTGTGGCCACGGCAAATCGGGGCTCTAGTCCCCCAACCCACGAACTCACTCACTCATCACCGGCGCGGGATCGACGCCCACATACCGGCGCTGGTGTGAACGTCCACATCCATGAGCGAGGGTGACGTCCACATCCATGCGCGGTGACGTAACATCCCGGCGCGGCGACGCACATCCCGGCAGCGGTGGCGTCAATCTCTGCCGCAGGTGAGTCCACATCCATGCGCTGGCCACGGTGACGTCCACATCATGCGCGGGACGCCCACATCACCGGCGCGCGTGAAGTCCTCATCCCATGCGCACGGGACAGGCCCACATCCAGGCGCGGTGGTGACGTCACTTCCATGGCGCGGCGACGTCCACATCCCGGCGCGGCGACGTCCACATCCCGGCGCGCGACCGTCACATCCGGCGCGGTGACGTCACATCCATGCGCGGTGACGTCACAATCCCGGCGCGGGCGACGTCCACATCCCGGGCGGTGACGTCCTCATCATGGCGGTGACGTCCGCATCCCGGTGCGCGGCGGACGTCCGCATCCCTGCGCGGAGGCGTGACGTCAGCACGATCCCGCCTCGATCTCCGGCGCTGGTTGACGTCTTATCCGGGCAGGGTTGACGTCACACATCCATGGCGATTTGGTCGGTGACGTCACATCCGGCGCGGCGACGTCCGCATCCCTGCGCGGTGACGTCAGCCGCTCCCGCCTCGATCTCCCGGTCGGTGAAGTCTTATCACGGCGCGGTGACTCCACATTCCCGGCGCATGGTGAGTCCACATCCCGGCGTAGGTGACGTCCACATCCCGGCGCGGTTGACGTCACATCCCGGCGCGGTGACGTCAGCGCTACCGCCGCGCTCTCCCGGAGGGGGCGGTGACATCTCTGGATCGGTGCACCGGGGAGACGAGGGGAGGGGGAAGAGATGAGAGAGAATACTTATAATTCATTGACAATGTGGGACTAGGCACAGTGAAAATTGTTTGCTATGCATTACCAATGTATACAGAGGGAGAGGGAGGGGAGAGAGAGGGGAGAGTAGAGAGGAGAGCAGAGGGGGAGAGGGGGGGGGGAGAGAGGGGGGTGAGAGGAGAGAGGGGGGGGAGAGGGTAGGGGGTGAGATAGAGGGAGGGGAGAGAGAGGGGGGGAGAGGGGGGGAGAGGGGGGGAGAGGGGGGGGAGAGGGGGGGGAGAGGAGAGGAGAAGAGGGGGAGAGGGAGGGGAGGGGAGGAGGGGAGGGGAGGGGAGGGAACGGTGAGGGGGGAGAGGGAGGGGAGGGGAGGGAGAGGAGGGGTAGGGAAGGGGAGGGAGAGGGAGGGGAAGGGGAGGGTGAGAGGGGAGGGGGAGGGAGAGGGAGGGGTAGGGGGGGGAGAGGAGGGAGGGGGAGGGAGAGGGGAGGGGAGGGGGGAGAGGGGAGGGGGGGAGGAGAGGGGGGAGGGGAGTGAGAGGGAGGGCAGGGGGTGGGAGAGGGAGGGGGGAGGAGAGGGGGAGGAGAGGGTGGGGGGAGGAGAGGGGGTGAGATGGGAGGGGGAGAGGAGAGGGGGGAAGAGGGAGGGGAGGGGGGGGAGAGGGAGGGGGGGGGAGGGAGGGGAGGGGGGGAGGAGAGGGAGGAGGGGGGGAGAGAGGGAGGGGAGGGGGGGGAGTGGGGAGGGAGGGGGGGGAAGAGGGAGGGGGAGGGGAGGGGGAGGGGGGGAGAGGGGAGGGGAGGGAGGGGGAGAGGCGGGGAGGGAGGAAGGGGGGGGGGGGGAGGGAAGGGGAGGGAGGGGTGGGAGAGGGAGGGGAGGGGAGGGGGGAGAGGTAGGGGAGGGGGAGGTGACGGAGGGGGGAGGGGAGGGGAGGGGGGAGGAAGAGGGGGAGGGAGGGGTGGAGGGGAGGAGGAGGGGAGGGGTGGAGAGGGGAGGGTGGGGCGTGGGGGAGGGGAGGGAGGAGAGGGGAAGGGGGGAGAGGGGGGGGGAGGGGAGGAGGGGGGAGGATAGAGGGGGGGGGGGAGGGAGAGAGGGAGGGGGGGGGGAGGGGAGAGAGGTGAGGGGGAGAGGGAGGGTGGGGAGAGAGGGGGGGAGGGAGGGAGGGGGGGAGGAGAGAGAGGGGGGGAGAGAGTGAGGAGGGAGGGAGAGAGAGGGGGTGGAGGGGTGAGGGGGAGAGAGAGAGGGAAGGGGAAAGGGGGGAGAGGCGGGGGGAGAGGGGGGGAGAGAGAGGGGGGAGGGGGAGAGAGGGCGGGGAGAGTGAGGGAGGGGAGAGAGAACGGAGGGGAGAGAGTAGGAGAGGGTGGGGAGAGAAGGGGGGAGAGGGGAGGGGAGGGAGGGGGGGGGAGAGAGGAGAGGGAGGGGAGAGAGGAGAGAGGGAGGGGAGGGAGGGGGAGAGAGACGGTAGGGGAGAGGTAGAGGAGGGGGGGGAGAGAGGAGAGGGAGGGGAAGAGAGAGGGAGGGGGAGAGGGAGGAGGGGAGGAGAGAGGGAGGGGAGTGAAGGGAGGGTGAGAGGGGTTAGGGGGATTGAGAGGAGGGGGGAGGAGGGAGGGGAGGAGAGGGCAGGGGAGAGGAGAGGGGCGAGAGAGTTGGGGGGGAGAGAGGTAGGGTGGGAGAGAGGGAGGTGATAGAGAGGGAGTGGGGAGACGAGAGGGAGGGGAGGAGGGAGGGGATAGAGGGGAGGGTGAGAGAGAGGAGGAGATGAGAGGGAGGGGAGAGAGGTGACGGAGAGGTGAGGGTGGGTGATAGAAGAGGGAGGATACGAGAGATGAGGGGGGGAGAGAGAGGGAGGAGAGAGAGGGAGGGGGAGAGAGGGAGGGGAGAGAGAAGGGAGGGGAGAGAGAGGGAGGGAGGGTGAGAGAGATGGCGGGGAGAGGAGAGGGAGGGGAGAGGAGAGGGGAGGGAGAGACGAGGGGAGGAGGGAGAGAGGGGAAGGGATGGAGGTTGTTGGAGGAGGGGGAGGACTGGAAGAGACGGGTTATAGGGTAAAAACTGATGAGGGGGAAACAAGAGCATGAGGAAGAGGGTAGGACAGAATGGATAAGAGAGGAGAAAGGTGAGGGGAGAATAGAGAGAGAGGATGGAGAGGCGGAGGGAAGGAGGCATAGAGGAGGGAGAAAATCGGAAGAGTTGAAGGGTGGAAGGGAGAAAGAGAGGGATGGGAGTAACGTTTTAGTGCAAGGTTAAAAGCCAGCAAAAGTTCGTTCAAGGATAGTACGAAGGGTCTCAATGTAGGTAGATAGTAGTTCAGGGACGGCTCTCTAGTTGGTGAGAGGATGGTCCAGTTGCCTTGATAAACAGCTGGGAAGAAACTGTCCCTGAATCGGGGGGGGGGGGGGGGGGTGTGTGCGTTCGTTTTCCACATTCGTGTACCTTTGTCCGAGTGGTCGAGAGGGGAGCAAGAGGGAGTGGCCGCAGTGGTGTGAATGGTCCTTGATGATGCTGCTACCAGCTTAGTTATAGTGGACGCCCATGTGGGGGAGACCTTGGTGAGTGTTATCGGAACTGGAGGGTGTGGGTTCCAAGAAAAGACTGAATACAGACGGTAGTGCAACGGTAGAGTTGCTGCCTCACCAGCGCCAGAGGACACGGGTCGAATCATGCACGGGTGGTGCTGTCTGTACTGAGTTCGTACATTTTAGTTTGGTTTAGAGATACAGCGTGGAAACAGGCCCTTCGGCCCACCGAGTCCCCACCGACCAGCGACCTCCGCACATTAACACCTCCCTACACTCACTATAGACAATTTCCACTTGCACCAAATATACAAACTCACGTCTACAGAGGCTAAGATACAAACCTGCGCGTCTTTGGAGTGTGGGAGGAAACCGAAGATCTCGGAGAAAATCCACGCAGGTCACGGGGAGAGCGTGCAAACTCCGTACAGACAGCGCCCGTAGTCGGGATCCAACCCGGGTCTCCGGCGCCGCGAGGCAGCAACTCTACCGCTGCGCCACCGTGCTGGCCACCCTGTGGGATCATGTGGGTTTACTCCGGGTGCTCCGGTTTCCTCCCACACTCCAAAGACGTGCAGGTTTGTAGGTTAATTAGAAACATAGATGCAGGAGGAGGCCATTTGGCCCTTCGAGCCAGCACCGCCATTCATTGTGATCACGGCAGATCGTCCGCTATCAATAACCCGTGCCTGCCTTCTCCCCATATCCCTTGACTCCACCGGCCCCTAGAGCTCTATCCAACTCTCTCTTAAATCCATCCAGTGATTTGGCCTCCACTGCCCTCTGTGGCAGGGAATTCCATAAATTCACAACTCTCTGGGTAAAAAAGTGTTTTCGCACCTCAGTCTTAAATGACCTCCCCTTTATTCTAAGACTGTGGCCCCTGGTTCTGGACTCGCCAACATTGGGAACATTATTTCCTGCATTAGATTGTCCAGTCCTTTTATAATTTTATATGTTTCTATAAGATTCCCCCCCCTCATCCTTCTAAACTCCAGTGAATACAAGCCTAGTGTTTTCAATCTTTCCTCATATGACAGTCCCGCCATCCCAGGGATCAATCTGGTGAACCTACGCTGCACTGCCTCAATCACAAGGATGTCCTTCCTCAAATTGGGAGACCAAAACTGTACAAATACTCCAGATGTGGTCTCACCAGAGCCCTGTACAACTGCAGTAGAACCTCTTTACTCCTGTACTGAAATCCTCTTGTTATGAAATTGGCTTTGGTAAAATTGTAAATTGTGTAGGATAGTGTTAGTGTGCGGGGATCGCTGGTCGGCACGGACTCGGTGGGCCGAAGGGTCTGTTTTTGCACTGTATCTGTAAAGTAAAGTCTCGACAGATCTTCACTGGAAACTGTAGAGTGACTTTACAGAAATGAAGATAAGCATGCATTGCTGGAATCATGAATGAAATATAGAAAATCATGAATCATTAATTCACCATGAATCATAGCTAAGGTGCTCGATCACAGTTGGATAGTCTAAAACTAGAGGGCGGAGGTTTACACTGAAGATAGACACAAAATGTTGGAGTAACTCAGCGGGACGGGCAGCATCTCTGGGGAGAAGGAATGGGCGACGTTTCGGGTCGAGACCCTTCTTCAGACCAAGAGTCAGGGGAGAGGAAGACACAGAGCTATGGAAGGGTAAGGTGTGAAAATGAGAGATTAAAGGGGTCACAGCTTAAGGATAAGGGGGAAATCCTTTAAGACCGAGATGAGAAAGACTTTTTTCACACAGAGAGTGGTGAGTCTCTGGAACTCTCTGCACAGAGGGTAGTTGAGGCCAGTTCATTGGATATATTTAAGTAGTGAGTTGGATATGTGGCACTTGGGCTATGGGGATCAGAGGGTATGGAGAGAAGGCAGGTACGGGATACTGAGTTGGATGATCAGCCATGATTCCATATGGCATGGCTGTGCAGCTCGAAGGGGTGAATGCCTACTCATGCACCTCAAATTCTCTGTTTCTATTGTTAAAGGGGACAAAGATTTCAAGGGGAACATTTGGAATGGATCATTGTTGGGAGTTGGGGAGAAGGTGACAAGGAGGGCGTTACCAATCAGTAAAAAATTAATAGGAATTAATTATTTAGTTGGAGAACTGGGAAGCGGGGGGGATGGAGAGAGAGGGAAAGCAAGGGCTACTTGAAGTTAGAGAAGTCAATGTTCATCCACGCTGGGGTGTGAGCTTGACCAGTGAAATTTGAGTGCTGCTCCTACAATTAGCGCTGGGCCTCACTCTGACAGTGGATGGAGGCCCAGGACAGAAAAGGTTCAGTGTGGGAAGGAGGAGAGGGGGTTCAAAGTGTTTGGCCACCGGGAGATCATGAGGGTTTGAAGCGGACTGTGCGGAGGGGTTCGGCCAAACGATCGCGAGCCTGCTCTTGGTCTCGCTGTTTAAACCCGAGAGGGGAAAGTATAAATCGACTTGGGGCGCAGGTTTTTCCAACAGCGTGGGTGTGTGGAATAGCTGGTCAGAGGATGCTGTAAGCTACTAGTCGAAACAATGTACTTGCAAATGTGGTTGACAATGAAGAACACAAGTGATGGAGTAACGTCTGCGAGTTTGGCACATCCTGGAGACCGTGGAGGTAGGTAGATGACATTTCGGGTCGGAAACCCTTTTAGTCTGAAGAATTTTAGTCTGAATTTTGTGGAATTCCCTGCCACAGAGGGCAGTGGAGGCCAAGTCACTGGATGGATTTAAGAGAGAGTTGGATAGAGCTAGTGGAGTCGAGGGATATGGGGAGAAGACAGGAAAAAACTCTTTCACCCAGAGAGTTGTGAATCTGTTGAATTCCCTGCCACAGAGGGCAGTGGAGGCCAAATCATTGGATGGATTTAAGAGAGAGTTAGATAGAGCTCTAGGGGCTAGTGGAAGTCAAGGGATATGAGGAGAAGGCAGGCACGGGTTATTGATTGGGGACGATCAGCCATGATCACAATGAATGGTCGATGTTGGCTCAAAGGGCCGAATGGCCTACAACTGCATCTATTTTCTATGTTTCTATGTTTAGTTTCGAGAGACAGGCTGGAAACAGGTCCTTCAGCCCCCCCATCCACGACCAATGCGGATCCCAGTGAGTTTCTAGTTTAGTTTAGACATACACGCGTGGAAAACACAGAGTCCGGCGATCAAATATGACCACGGCCGTATCATCCAAAAAATCAGTTCCCGTTCATGCTTCTCCCATATCCCATGATTCCGTTAGCCCCAAGAGTTCTAATCTAACTCTCTGTTGAAAAAAATCCAGTGAATTGGCTCCACTGCCTTCTGTGGCAGGAATCCACAGATTCACAACTCTCTGGGTGAAAGTTTTTCCTCCTCTCAGTCCCAAATGGCCGACCCCTTATTCTTAAACTGTGATCCCCTGGTTCAGGACTCCGCCTTCATCGGGAACATTTTTCCTGCATCTAGCCTGTCCAATCCCTTAAGAATTTTATATGTTACTATAAGATTCCATCTCATCCTTCCAGTCGATCCATTCTACACTGCACTGCATTCTAAACATGGACATAGTGGGCTGAGGGCCTGTTTCCACAATGTATCTCTAAACTACACTGGGTCAGCATGGACGTGGTGGGCTGAAGGGCCTGTTTCCACACTGTATCTCTAAACTAATCTACACTGGGTCAGCATGGATGTGGTGGGCTGAAGGGCCTGTTTCCACACTGTATCTCTAAACTACATGGTCAGGCATGGATGTAGTGGGCTTGAAGGGCCATGTTTCCATGCTGTTCTCTAATACCACTGGGTCAGCTGGGTAGTGGGCTGAAGGGCCTGTTTCCATGCTGTATCTCTAAACTAAACTACACTGGGTCAGCATGGACATAGTGGGCTGAAGGGCCTGTTTCCACATTGTATCTCTAAACTACACTGGGTCAGCATGGACGTAGTGGGCTGAAGGGCCTGTTACTACGCTGCAGGGCTCTATGACCTTCCTGCATCTTCCAAAGGCTAAATATTTAATGTCCGGAGCGTTTGTTCTGTTGTTGAAACACTGCCAACAAATGTAGGCTCTGTGGTCACAAAGTGACAGGAAAAAAACGATGCTAATGCATGGAAATGTTTGCAAATATGTGCAGAAATGTGGGCCTTGCTGTGTTTTTCTGCGGTTGCTTTGAGAGCATTCAGAGTTGCGAGAGGAATTCAGGCGGCTTTTGTGAAGCTGCTGGGTTAAGCGCAGCTGTGAGGACGGGTGTGGAATATTTACTCCATTGGCTCGACAAAAGTGGACCCTGAATAACTGGAAAGGGATTGCAAGGGTATTGTATTTATTTATCACTTGAGTATACAGATGTTAAAAAATAAGCTGTGATGCTGTGTAGTCTGCTGTCACTACCCATCCTGTACTGGGCTATCCCTGCGCTCCCCGGAGCTCGATAAACATAAACCGTTGCGTGGAATTTATAGAACAGGAACAAACCATTTGGTCCATGCTGGTGATCCTGCTATCCTGCAAACCTTTCCCCAGTACCCTCCTCTTCCCCTGTTTAGATTAGTTTAGAGACACAGTGCGCTAACAGGCCCTTTGTCCCACCAAGTGCGCGCCGACCAGCGATCCTCGCACACTAACACTACCCTACGCACACCAGGGGCAACTCGCAATTTTACCAGAAGGATATTTTACCAATTATCCCTCAAACCTCCACGTCTTTGGAGTGTGGGAGGAAACTGGAGCACCCGGAGAAAACCATGCAAGGCGACACGGGGCAAACTCCGTACAGAGTACACCCGTGGTCAGGATCGAACCCGGGTCTGTGTTAGCGCTGTCTGGCAGCAACTCTGCCGCTGCGCCACCGTGCCACCCAAATATTCCGATATTCTCTGCCACTTTCAATATACAGTAGACAATAGACAACAGGTGCAGGAGGAGGCCATTCGGGCCTTCGAGCCAGCACCGCCATTCAATGTGATCATGGATGATCATTCGCAATCAAGATCCCGTTCCTGCCTTCTCCCCGTATCCCCTGACTCCGCTATCTTTAAGAGCCCTATCTAGCTCTCTCTTGAAAGTATCCAGAGAATTCCACAGACTCACAACTCTCTGTGAGAAAAAGTGTTTCCTCGTCTCCGTACTAAATGGCTTGCTCCTTATTCTTAAACTGTGGCCCCTGGTTCTGGACTCCCCCAACATCGGGAACATGTTTCCTGCCTCTAGCGTGTCCAAACCCTTAACAATTTTATATGTTTCAATAAGATGCCCTCTCATCCTTCTAAACTCCAGAGTGTACAAGCCCAGCTGCTCCATTCTCTCAGCATATGACAGTTCCGCCATCCCGGGAATTAACCTTGTAAACCTACGCTACACTCCCTCAATAGCAAGAATGTCCTTCCTCAAATTAGGGGACCAAAACTGCACACAATACTCCAGGTGTGGTCTCACTAGGGCTCTGTACAACTGCAGCAGGACCTCTTTGCTCCTATACTCGAATCCTCTTGTTATAAAGGCCAACATGCCATTCACTTTCTTCACTGCCTGCTGTACCTGCATGTTTACTTTCATAGACTGAAGTACAAGGACCCACAGATCCCGTTGTACTACCCCTTTTCCCAAGTTGACACCATTTAGATAGTAATCTGCCTTCCTGTTTTTGATACGAAAGTGGATAACCTCACATTTATCCACATGTACCTTCATCTGCATTGCATCTGCCCACTCCCAACCTGTCCAAGTCACCCTGCATTCTCAATGCACGTCTGAATTAAGTCCAGATTTTCTTTTTGTCTGGTCCATTTGGTGAGGAGTTGCCAAAATTGAATTGACTGTGTAAACATACGGGTATAAGGTCATTACTTTTTTTTTTCCTCATTTGTTTTTTCATACTTTCTTCCCATGTTGAAAGAGGCCATTTGGCCCATTGTGTCTGTGCCAGCTCTCAGTGCAGTTGTCACGTTGAGTGACTACGTGAAGAAGTACCCGCCTGGCGCATGATCGGCATTACGTCGAACGCTGTCGGTAGGCAAAAGAGCTGTAGAGCGCATGCTCCACCAGCGGTAGGAACAGGCCCGCAGGTAAGTGGATTTGAAATTACTTACAGGGCATGTTTCAAACTCCGTGGGGCTGTGTGCAGAGCCAGCAGGAGTTGAAAGTAAAAAGGAAAAAACTCCGGGGGAAAAACGGACGGGTTAAAATGTGTCCCGGGTAGAAGCACAGCGATCGGGACAGCATATTAGTGCGGAGAGCCGGTTCCGATACCGGTGGCCGTTGAAATTAACCGTAGGGAGCCTTTTAGTCGCCCACAAACCAAAAGCCACGGGAAGAATCTCCAGTGGGAGGAAAATAAAGAAAGTCTGATGAGGCCGTGGTTTTAAATGATTCTAATAAGAAAGCCTCCAGACAAGAAAACCTTATAGCTAAAAATAAATTAAATGGAGTAACACTCCAGATTCTTTTTCACACCAAGGGTCTAAAAAAAAACCCAGAATATTCCAGGCAAGCCCTGAGGGGTTTCCATATCAAGTATATGGTGCTTTTACCACTGTGGGAATATGACTTCAGATTGGCTGGAGGTAGTCTCCTTGTGCAAGTCTCAGGAGTACCAGGCCAGTAAAAAACTGACCTGAAAGTGGTGCTGTCTTGTCATAAGTACCCACCACAGCAGAAGTATAAATCCAGGTGTACTTTAGTGGTACAAAGTACGATACCTGAAGGAAGCGGTGAGGCCATGGAAGGTAACCATGGTGGCCCAACATTAATTGGTTTCTCACCAGCTTCAGGAGGATTTTATGGTTTGAACAGCAGATTTATATGGAAAACACTTGTGCTTTAATAGGTGCCAAACGGTGAATCCGATTAAGGCACCCATGTCTTCAATAGTGCAAGAGGCACAGGGAATACGATTTCAAACGAATTTTCATGTTTTGTGGGTGGCATCACTGCTTGTGGGAAGCAAGTGAAAGATTGTGCAATGGACCAACATTTAAAAAAGACAAGTGGCATTGTTTTATAGCTCATATGTTGAGCTTCAATGGTATTGAGAGAAAATTGCCATGCGGACCATTTTGCACTTTAGATTTGCAAGTCAATTCAGATCAAGCTATGTTCAAACTCCTGATTATTTACGGAGTAACTGCCTAAACAAATCAAAGACATTAATAAAGAGGCAAGATATCAGCCTCATAAAAACATTTGCAAAATATTGGCTGGTCCAATGTGAGGGCCCCCCCCCCCCCCCGATTTGATTTTGGATCAAACAGAGGCAGGAGTATGGTGGTGGGAGGAAGTATTTTCATCCAGCACAGCCTTATGTAAAACCCATTATGGTTGGGGAAAGAAGGCCATCACGTGCATTTGGAGAGGTACAAAAACTTTATTCTATCACAGAGGAAGCTTTTTGATGAACCTCGATTGCTGGTAGATTACAGGTGTGTTATGATAATGGATATTGATAACAGCTGATCGGTTTATATTAAGATACTGTGTAAGGATCTACAATAGAATTTGTAGAACGAGTTGATCCCACCTGTACAGAATTAAACCTAATCCTATTTTACTTCGGGAGTCACGTGAGTGACTACGTGAAGAGCCCGCCTGGCGCTGGCAAACGGCATTACGTCGACGCTGACGGCGGAAGGAGGAGCTGCAGTAAGGAGCACCTCCTCGCAGTGGTCGGAACGGCCCCGCAGGTAAGTGCAGCAAAATCGGGACGTTCTTTAGCGTACGCTGGGTGGGTCCAGCAAGCGAAAGTAAAAGTAAAAATTCAGAGTCGCGTAACATGCTGATTTAGCACTGATAATAAAGAAAATGGAGAAATCGGCAAAGAAAAATTCGCGGGTAAAAAGATCTTCCCGGGGTGAAAATAAAAATACGGACAAGAAGCTAGTGCGGATCCGGTTCGATACGGTGGCCGCTGATATACACCCGATAGCGAGTTTCTAGATTCTCCAGCAATAATAACCACGGAGGGAAATGCTCCTAAAAAATGTAAAAAGAAATCTGAGAGGCCCGTGGTTTCTGATGACTCTGATACTGAAGTCCTCCAGATAATTAAAAAACTAGTGGTTAAAAATGGGAGCATATGGAGAAAGTTCTCCAAAAAAATCATTGAGGGACAAGGGTCACAGTACCAGAAGGATTCCAAAAAAGCCTGAGGGGTTTCATTATTCTGAATATGGCTGTGGGGCCAAGTTGGGGAGTTTGAAACTCCGGACCCAGGATTTGGGCCGGAAGAAGTCTCATGGGGTGAAAATCCCAATTGATTTAGGGCTGCAGAAGCAGACCTGCTGAGGGTGATTTGGATAGTTGAATGCACACCACAAAGTAAAAAGAAAAGGCCCAAATGTGCCATGGGATAGCAAAAGAATTTGCTATACCTGAAGAAGTGGTGTGGTCTATGTAGAATAAACTTAGCTGTCAAACATAAAATTATATGGTATCTCACCAACTTCATGATTCTGTGATGATTGAAACATCAGTAATTAGATATAAAACGCCAGAAATTGTGCCTCATATTGGAAGTGCCTACTGGTTAATCCGTTGATTGGGACATCCATGACTCCCAAGTATGAGAGCTCAAGAAGTGAGATTTCAAAAAAATCCTCAAAAACTAATTTTCTGCTGCCATTACGGCCTATTGGGAGACAAATGGAGAGATTGGAGATGGATAAGATTCAAAAAGATACTTTGGGCTTATTGTGCAATTCTTTCTATGAAAATTAATTGTAATGAGGAAAATGGCGATTCGGCCCATACTTCACCCCAGGTTTGCAAGCCTGTGTCGAGCAAGTGGTGTACAAGTCCTGGGTAGCTGTTTGGAGATGGAAAATCTGCCAAACAACAACTGAAAGAGTTGGATGAAGAAGCTAAATTATTTTAGCGGTATATGAAACCTTTCGTCTTTGGACAAAAAAGGTATTTTTCGCTCCGAAGGGGTTTTTGATTTTGGAAATAGAGGCAGAAATTTGGTCAAGGAATGTATTATCGTCCTGCACAGCCCAATGCTTACCCGTATTCGGGGAGAAGGAGACACCACGCTCATATGGAGAGGTATTAAAGACTTGTTCTATCCTTAAAGAAAATACTGCGGATAATCTCCAGTTGGAGGGAGATTACAAAAGTTTTATAAAAGACTGGCTTACTATTACTTCTGATCGATTTATATTACAAGCAGTTTCAGGAGCCACTATTACATTTAAAGAAGGGGTTAATCCTCCTGTACAGAATAAACCTGCTTATGCTTTCCGTGTTTACTGCTTATTGAAAAAGCAGAGATTAATGTGGAACATTGACAAATTATCTGAAAAAGGGGGGTAATTGAAAAACTTTTTGAAACTCGAGCATCAATTTGTCTCTCATATTTTTCGAAGAAATATACAAAGTGGTGGTTGCAGACATTTATTCTGGACCTTACAGATCTAAATAAGTTTGTAGGATAACACAAAACATGTTAACATGGGAAACATTTAATACTCGCAAGATTAGTTATTTCAGCAGGTTGTTATAGGCTAAAGATTGAATTTAAAGAGACGACCTATTATTCTGTAACCCTGTTACATCAGGTTCTTCCGGTTGGTACTTAAAAATTTAATTGGCTGGGACCAAATTATGGCAGTTTAAAGCTTTGCCAAATGGACTGAGTTCAGCTCCCAGGCTCTTTACAAATCCTATTGGGAAAACCGTTTTAGCCCAATTAAGAGCAACAAAAACATTCGTTATGGCTTATCTCGATTGACATTTGATTCATTATGATAATCAAAGAGTCAGCTGCGAGTAACTCAGTTTCAGTTCTAAAGCTTTGTTTGAAAAAGCTAGAGTTCTTGATTCATCCAATTATAATCCCAGCTGCAGCCGCACAAAAATTAACTTTTTGGGGTTTGTAATTAAACTCAGTGACTATGTTAATTAATACTTTACCACAGATAAAAGTCGATGATATGTTTGGTAACTTTGTAATAATTCTTAACAAAACCTTATCCTTCCATCGAGAAAGTAGCGGAAAACCATTGGTACACTAGTTGAGCAGCATTTCCTGCAGTAGGAATTTGGTCCATTACATTTTCAAAATCTTCAAAGGGACAAGAATAAGAGCTCTCAAAGAGAAGGCCATGGTCACTTTGATAGGCTATGCATTAACAAAAGACGTGTGTTGGAATTACAATGGTGGGTTAAAAATGGTCCACAAGCTGCTAAAAAAACATTCTGATCAAACAGCTGTGTAATGGTTTTTACTACAAACAGATGTAGTGCTCTCGGTGGGGGGGGGCAAACAGATTCATCCTCCAGTTGTCGGAGGTAGATGGAAGTTCAAGAAGAAAAGTTTTTTCAAACTTATGTTATTAACTATTTAGAGTATTGGTGTGCCTTTCTAAATGGACTAAAAGCATATTGTTGATTCAAAAAAGGGTACATGATATTAATACAGTTTGACCATAAACGGCACTGTTGCATATATTAATCATATGGGCGGGAAATAGTCAGTATATGTGATTGTGCTTGGTCAATGAAATTATGGATTGGTGTATTGACCGCAAATTTGGATTTCAGCAAACTACATTCAGGTTAATAAAAGACCAATGTGGTGGCAGATAAAAGATTAAGGATATTTAAAGATAACACAGAAATGGATGCTTAATCCAGCAATATTTAAGAATTTGTAACCAATTTGATCTTACCTGAATTGATTGTTTGCATTCAAGGCTTAATAATCAATTGCTAAATTGTGTCTTGGGAACATGATCAGATGCCAGTAGCAGTAGATGCTTTTACATTGAATGGGGGAATTGTTCTTTTATGCTTTTCACCTTTGCTTTGATTCA
>CM069160.1:9403969-9438969 GCA_035221665.1 Okamejei kenojei
CCAGCGCTGATATTGGAAACGTTGAAGTTGTTGCCGAGGAGTATGCAGGGAGATGGGGTGAACAACCCCCTTGGTGTTGAGAAATCAGTTTAGTTTGCCGTTAGCGAATACAGCACGGAGGAGGGGGGGAGGAAGGATGGTAGGAAAACAGGCCGGTCTTACCTCCACCGATACCCGCAGGTTCTCCGACCTAGCCATCCCCGCACACTAACACTATCCTACACACGCAGAAAAACATAGAAACATAGAAATTAGGTGCAGGGGAGTAATTAGCAGGGGCCATTCGGCCCTTCGAGCCTGCACGCCATTCAATATGATCATGGTGATCGTTCCAACTCAGTATCCCCGTAACCTGCCTTTTCATACCCCCTTTGATCTTTTCCCCCTTATAGCACAGGGCCACGTCCACACCAACTCATCTCTTAAAAAAATATAAATTTAGCCAATGGCACTGGCTTGTCAACTACCCTCTGTGGCAGAGAATTTTTACAGATTCACCACTGCTCCTCTTTGGTGTGGGAAAAAAAAGTGTCTTTTCATCTCGGTTCGTAATAGGGATTCCCCTTATCCTTTATTAAGCCTTGAGAGATGTGACCCTTGTTTTTCTGCGACCTCCCCAACATCGGGAACAATCTGTCCTGCATCTAGCCTGTCCAACCCTTAAGAATTTTGTAAGTTTCTATAAGAATCCCCCGCTTCCCAAATCTCCTCTAAATAAAATTCTAGAGAGTTATAAACCGTGTCTATCCAGTTCCTTTCTCATAAGACAGTCCTGAAATCCCAGGGAGGAGGAATCCGTCTGTGTGAAACCTTCTCTGTACTCCCTCTATGGCAAGAAATGAGAAGTTCCTTTTTCCTTCGATTTGGACGACCAAAATCTGTTACGCAATACTCCAGCGTGTCGGCCTCCACCAAGACCCTGTACAACCTGCTGTAGAAAAAAAACCCTCCCTGCTCCTATACCTCCCAAATGCTTTCGCTATGGGAAAGCCAACCCATACCATTCGCTTTTCTTCACAGCCTGCCGCCACCCCTGATGCCCTACTTTTCAATGACTGGTGTACCATGACACCAGGTCTCGCTGCCATCTCCCTTTTTTTTCCTAATCTGCATTCTGCACTGTGTGTGTATTCAGATAACAGTCTGTTTTCCTGTTTTTGCCCACCAAGTGGATAACCTCACATGTTTATCCCACATTATTCTGCTTTCTTGCCAAACACCGGGAACATTTTTACCATTCACTCCGAAGCAATTAATCTCTGGCATGTTGGAGGAGGGGGAGGGAAACCAAAGAGATCGGAGGAAGAAAAGCCCACGAGGTCCGGGGAGAGAACATGCAGAATCCGCACAGACAGCACCGTAGTCAGGATTCGAACCTGGGTCTCTGGCGTCGGACTGGAAGGACGAAGCTCTACCGGCTGCGTCACCCTGGCTTCCAACACCATTAAGACGTAAGTATGAACTAGGTCATTCTGGTTGTTAATGCTGCCCTTTGGATGCCGCCCATCTTACAAATAAGACGTGATGAAGGGGGGGTGGGGCTGGGGAGGGGGGGTTATGGGGGGGATTTACTAAGGCAAAGGGGGGGGCAGGGGGGGGGGGTTGGGGGGTGGTTTGGGCGTGGGGGGCGGGGGGTTGGGGAGAGGGTGCAGAGGCAAAAGGGGAACAGGGAGGCCGGAGGGCGGCAGGGGGGGACACTTTCTTGTTTCCTCTTGGCTTCATTTCTTTTTTTTTTCTTCCTCTTTTTTGGTCCCATCCTGCAGCGCCCCCTAGCACAGATGGTTGGGCTGAAGGGCCTAGTTTTCCGCGCTGTTACCTCTCCAACGAAACCGTAAAAAACCCCTCTGTCGAAGGGTCTAAGACCCCGAAACGTCACCCACTCACTTCTCTCCAGGGAGGGTGCTGCGCCGACCCGCGCTGAGTCGCTCCGCATATTTGTGTCTATCTGACCCAAAGGGCTAAGGCTTGGGTGGGTATATGTTTTGTTTTGTGCTTGCAATGGTCCCAAAGCAGAGGGCCTTTCAGCGGGAGGAGGAGGGGGAGGACGTCCCCTAAGGCCTCAGAGATTCCACGAAGGGTTTTAAAGTGGAGGAGATAGTTCCAAAACCAGAGGTGGCCCAAAAGTAATAAGACAAAAACTGTGTCCATCTTGCAAGAAGAAGTTCCATTCCCTGTACAGTCAACCCTGATAACAATGGACCATGGGGGCTGGAGGATGAAGTCCATTATTGCCAACTGTCTTGCTATAACAGAGTAAGGAATTATTTTTATCCTTGGATAATGTTTGACTGGTGTACAAAGGTTATGGGAGAAGGTGGGCAGGAGATGGAAGAAGGGAATGGGGTTGGGAGGGAGAGATAGATCAGCCATGATTGAATGGCGGAGTAGACTCGATGGGCCGAATGGACTAATTCTGCTAGGCCCATGACCGCTTTTAACCGCTGGTGGGGGTTATGGGCTGGGGAAGGTCATGTGAGTGGAGCAGAATTAGGCGGACATCGGCCCTTCAAATCTACCCCGCCATTCAATTATGCACGGCGGAGAGATGATCGAGCAAGGCACATCTCTCGGCCGGGCCGTCCCAGTGACCCCTGGGAATGGGGAAACAGTGGAGGGACAGAAGACGGTTCTCTGCCTTGGGTGAGGACTGGACCCCGTAATGGAACCCCTGACACCCGCCCCCTCCCCACTCACTAATCAAGAATCTACCTATCTCTGCCTTAAATATATCCACTGACTTGTGGCCTCCACAGCCTTCTGTGGCAAAGAGTTCCACAGATTCACCGCCCGTTGGCTAAAGAAATTCCTCCTCATCTCCTTCCTGAAAGAACGTCCTTTAATTCTGAGGCTGTGACCTTGGTCCTTCTTGACTCTCCCCACTAGTGGTGGAAACCCCACCCCCCATCCTCTCCACATCCACCCCTCTATCCAAGCCTTTCACTATTCCGTATGTTTCAATGAGGTCCCCCCCCCCCCCCCCCCCCCCCGTTTTCATCCTTCTAAAGTCCAGCGAGTACAGACCCAGTGCCGACAGACGCTCATCATAGGCTAACCCACTCATTCCTGGGACCGTTCTTGTAAACCTCCTCTGGTCCCTCTCCAGAGCAGGCACATCCTTCCCAAGGATATGGGGCCCAAAATTGCCCACGATATTCCAAATAAAAATGAATGCGGCTGGTCTACCAGCGCCTTTTTTTTAGAGCCTCAGCGTTACATCCCTGTTTTTTGTATACAAGCCCTCTTGAAATAAATGCTAGCGTTGCGTTTGCTTTCTTCACTACCGATAGAAGGGTCTCTCCCTGTTGAAACGTCGCCCTCTCCCCGGCCCCCCTTCCTTCTCTCAGGAGATGCTGCCTGTCCCGCTGATGAGTTACTCCAGCATTTTGTGTCTGACTTCGGTTTAAAAAATCCAAATGCTCTCTTGAGGGAAATGTTTTGGTTTTTTATTGTTTGGGGGGGGGGAGGGGGAGCGAAAAAAAAAAAAAAAAAAAAAAAGAAACTGCAGATGCTGGTTTTTTTATTTAAACCGAAGATAGACACAAAAAAAAAAATGCTGGAGAAACTCAGCCTGGGGAGGCAGCCCCCACCCCTCCCTACCCCCCCCTCCAAGCCCTATCTTTGGAAGTTGGGGAGTGGTGGAGAAGGGTGAGGGGGGGAAGGAATAGCTCGTGCATGGCGACGTTTTGGGGCTGAGACCCTTCTTCAGACGGGCTGAGTGGGCGATTTGACACAGATAAAATTCTAATCGGGGGCACAGTGTGTGTGGGTGGTTGTCAGACTGGTGGAGGAGAACTTTGGGAAGTCAGGGGGGGCGGTTGGGATGGAGAGAGAGGGAAGGGAAGAAAGGAGAGGTTGAAGAGGGGCGAAAAAGGGGCTACTTGAAGTTGGAGAAGTCAATGGTTTGATCAGACCGCTTGGGGTGTGAGCTGCCCCAAGCAAAGTTTTTCTATGAGGCGCTGCTCCTCCAATTTTTAGCGTGGCTGGGCCTCACTCTGACAGTGGAGGAGGACCCAGGACAGAAATGGTCAGCGATGTTTCTGGGAAAACGGGGGGTGGGGTGTCGGCGGTGTGTTGGTGTGGGGTGAGTATATGGCTTGGGTGTGGGTTGCTGGGGGTTTTGTGGGGGTGGGTCTGGGAGCTAAAAGTGTTTGGCAAATCGGGAGGAGAAAATCAGGTAGGGTAGGTTTTTAGGCGGGACTGAGGACGTGGAGGTGTTCTGCGAATCTGCGAAGTTTCGATTGCCGATTAGCCTTGCTCTTGGTCTCCTCGCCGATGTACAAGGAGTCCACACCTGCCCACTTGGAAACAGCGGATTACAGTAGATGAGGTTGGAGGAGATGCAGGTGAACCTCTGTCTCTCACCTGGGGTGGAAAAAAAAAAAAAAACTACTTGGGTCCTTGGATGGTGTAGTCGAGGGGGATGGGGGGGGGAGGTAGGTTAATTTAAATGGGACAGTGTTGCATCTCCTGCGGTTGCTGGTGGGCGGGAGGGTAACGTACTGGGGTTTGGGGGAGGGGGTGGTTTTGGGGCGGGAGCATGGGGACGAGTTGACCAGGTGAGCTGGGACGTTTGGGGAGGGGGAACGCGCGGTCTCTGCGGGGGAAAGCAGAAAGATAAGGGGTGGAGATGGGAAGATGTGGCCAGTGGTGGGATCCCGTTGGAAATAAATGGACACGATTTGTTACCCCTTAACATGGAGGGAGGTGCACCCGACGTGTGTGCTGCTGTCAGGTTATTAAACTTGAGAATCACCCATTATACACAATGAGGTTCCATCCAGTGTATTATATAGAATATTGTGTAGCAAAGTGTGGAGTCACGCATTTTGGTAGTAATAGACTATTTTCTAAATGGGGGTAGAGAACCAGAGGGACACCAGAAATTGGAGTGTTGCAAAGGGACTTGGGAGTGCTGGTGCAGGATAGGGATTCCGCTCCTCTCCCAAAAAGTTAATTTGCAAGTTTTTGTCAAATCGGTGTTTTAAAGAAAAGCAAACGCAACGCGTAGCATTTATTTCAAGAGGGGTTGTATACACAAAAACAGGGAATTGTAACGCTAAGGCTCTGTAAGGCGCCGGGCGGTTTAGGCCGCATTTGGAATATTGTGGGCAATTTTGGGGGGGCCCGTCTTTTCTGAGGGGGATAAGATTTGCCGGCTCTGTGAGAGGGTCCAGAGAGGGAGGTTTCACGAGGATGATCCCAGGAAACGAGCGGTGTGGGGGAAGGGCGCGTCAACCTATAATGAATGAGCGTTTGTCGGCACTGGGCCTGCTGCACGGCGCTTGGTATAAGTTAGAAGAATGAGGGGGGGGACCTCATTGAAACGTACAGAATACGTGAAAGGCCTGGAATAGAGTTGATGTGTTGTGGAGAGGATGTTTCCACGAGTGAGAGTCTTAGGACCAGAGGTCACAGCCTCAGAATTAAAGGATGCTCTTTTCGGAAGGAGAGATCTGTGAAGGAGGCGAAATCTGTATTTCACTCAGGTATAGGGCGTTGGAATCTGTGGAATTCTTTGCCACAGACGGCTGTTGAGTGTTTTGAGCCCACAAGTCAGTTGGATATTTTTAAGGCAGGGTGAGATAGATTAGATTTTAGAAGAAGATACTTGATTTTAGTACGGGTTGTTTAATGTTCCGCTCCACTCTTCAGAGAGTTGGGGGTTTGGATAGAGCTCTAGGGGCTGGTTATGGAAGAATCAATAATCTATTTCTTTCTCCAAGGGGGGGATGCGGGGGTCCGAGGGGGAGGGAAGGGAAGGGGGAATAAAAACATTTAAAAAGATGGCAGGCACGGAGTGTTATAAATATATATAAAAAATGAAAATAACAAAAAAAAATAGATGGGGGTCAAATCAGCCATGGTCACAATGAGTGGCGGTGCTGGCTCGAAGGGCCGATATGGCCTCCTCCCACACCTTTTCTCTATGTTTCTATGGTACGGGGAGAAGACTAACAAGGAGAATGGGGTTAGGGGGGAGAGAGAGAAATAATGAGGAGAAGAGATAGATCATGCCATGATTGAATGGCGGAGTAGACTTGATTTTTTGGGCCGAAAGAGCTAACTCTAATCCTATTCCTTATGACCTCATTGATTCTCAAGGAAGGAATAGAAGTAACTAGATAAGTCTTTGTACAAAAACTTGCCTTGAGTTTTTAAGCATGTTTGTCTCCTCAGTCACTCTGTATTTCACGCCCCTGACTCCTGAAAATAAGGGGACCTCATCCATATGCTGTGGCTGTAGGAAGCTCAGTGACTTTTCAAGCTTATCCTGAAACGAGATATTTAGTTTAGTTCAGTTGAGTTTATTGTCCTGTGTACCGAGGTACGGCGAAAGGCTTTTTTGTCGCGCGCTAACCAGCCAGCAGAAAGACAATACACGATCACACTCGAGCCGTCCGCACTGTACAGGATACACGATAAAGGGAATAGCGTTTAGTGCAAGGTAAAGCCCGGTCAAGGATAGTCCGAGGGTCTCGAAAGAGGTAGACAGTAGTTCAGGACGGCTCTCTGCTGGTTGTGGTAGGATGGTCCAGTTGCCTGATAACAGCTGGGAAGAAACTGTCCCTGAATCTGGCTTGGGAATCGGAAGGTGGATGGAAGGAAATCGGAACCTAGATGTATAACTAATTGAAATGCACCGCCAAAAATGTCAAACGTTTGCGCATGCAAATATTGGGACTACTTTCCATTTAGTTTAGAGATGCAGCGAGGAGATTTTGACCCACCGTCTCCGTGCCAGCCCGCAACCCCCGTTGTACACTTAGCACTATCCTACATCACTCAAAGGGCTAAATTTTCCTTATCTCTCATACTTCGCGCCGGGCTTGGGCAGTTTTCAACCCAGCGGTTTTGATGAAACATCGACTTCTCTATACTTCAAGTAGCCAGTCCCCCTTGCTTTCCCTCTCCCTCCATCCCTCTCCCACCCTCGTTCTCCACTTGTTCCACCGTCCTCCTGATTACATTTTATTGATTGCACGCCTCGTTGTCACCTACCCCTCAGCTAAACATGAACCATTGAACAATGAACTTCGTCCCCTTTGATTCTGTCATTTTTTATTTCACACCTTGCCCTTCCATATCTCTATGTCTACCTGTTTCCCCTGATTCTCATGTGGCTGAAGAAGGATCTTGACTCTCCGAAACGTCACAAATTCCTTCTCTCCGGGGATGCTGTTTAGCCTGACCGGGCGCCCAGAAATTTACTCCAAAAACTTTGTGGTCTTTCAAGAGGGATGGAAAAGAAACAGAGGAAAGAAGAAAGGAGAGAGAAGAAGGATAGAAGTGAAGAAGGAAAAGAGGAGAGAAAGAAGAGAAGAAAGATGGAAACAGAAAATAGGTTTTGCAGGAAGAGCCATTCGGCCCTTCGAGCCTGCACCGCCATTCATTGTGATCATGGCTGACCATGGACTGTCCGCTTATCCCCCCACCCATAACCCGTGCCTGCCTTCTCCCCATATCCCGCCTAGACTCCACCTCAGCCCCTAGGCTTCTATCCAACGCCTCTCTTAAATCCATCCAGTTGACTTGGCCCTACCACTGCCCTCTGTCGCAGGGAATTCCACAAATTTTTCACAACTCTCTGGGTGAAAACGTTTTTTATCTCACACTCCAGTCTTAAAATGACCTCCCCTTTATTCTTAAGATGGACTTGTGGCCCCACCCTGGTTCTGGACTCGGCCCAAAAATCATTTGGGTAACATTGTTCCTGCACCTAGCTTGTCCAATCCTTTTATAATTTTATATGTTTCTATAAGATCCCCCATCCCCCCCTCACTCCTTACTAAACTCCAGGGAATACAAGCCGAGTAGTCTTTTCATTCTTTCCTCTATGACAGTCCCCGCCATCCCAGGATCAATCTGGTTGAACTTACGCTGCACTGGGCAGGCAGGTTGACAGCAGGCGCGCCAGTGAAAAAAGCGAATGGTTGGTATAGTTACGCATTCATAGCAAAAGGATTTGAGTATAAAGAGCAGGGAGGGCGGTTCTAACTTGCAGTTGTCTGGGTCTTGGTGAGGCCACACCTGGAGTTATTGCGTACAGTTTTGGTCTCCTAATCTGAGGTGGGAAAGGGGGAAAAAAGAGGACATTCTTGCCATAGAGGGAGTACAGAGACGGTTCACCAGGACTGATTCCTGGGATGGCAGGAGGGACTTCCATTTTTATGAAGAAAGACTGGATAGACTCAGCTTGTTTACTCGCTGAATTTAGAAGACGACTTGAGGGGGGATCTTATTTTAGTGGAGACTTACAAAATTCTTAAAGGGTTGGACAACAAATGGGGGCTGGATGCAGGAAGATTTGTTCCCATGCACCTATTTTCTATGTTTTCTATGTTTCAAGTTAGGAGACCAAAACTGTACACCAAGTTAAGAGAATAACGGGTTTGGTGCCAAAAGCCAGGTAAGGTCCGACCTCTTTCGTCTACGTGCTTTGACTGCTGTGAGTTTGTGCCCATCTACATGGGTCACACAAATGTTCAGTGTAGGAGTTTAGTTAGTTCAGAGATTCCAGCGTTGGAAAACAGGCCCTTCGGCCCACCGAGGAGAATTTACCGGTGGTGTTTTTTGGGGTCCTCTGAGGGGCTATTGATGGTTCGTGCGTGCCGGCCCAGCGATCATCAACCTACTTAGTTCCAGCCAGCCCCCGGAGCCCGCCAACCAAGGGCAACTCACAGAAGCCAATTTTGCCCTACCAACACGCACGTCTTTGGAGTTGTGGGAGGAAACCGGAGCGCCCCCCGGTAGAAAACCCACACAGGTCACGGGGGTAAACGGGTCGGCACAAAGTTGGGTACAAAACTCTGAACAGACAGCACCCCATGGTCAGGAGATCGAACCCTTTGATGGTCCTTTAGGCATTTTCATGTTGTGGCACGGAGCGTGTGGGCACCAGGGGCCGTAACAGCCATGTTTTTGCGGTTGCAACTGTTACTATAATAGCATTAGAAACATAGACAATAGGTGCAGGAGGAGGCCATTCGGCCCTTCGAGCCTGCACAGCCATTTAATATGATCATGGCTGGTCTTCCAACTCAGTATCCTCTTATGTACTTGTCTTCTCTCCATACCCCCTGGTCCCCTTTAGCCACAAGGGCCACATCTAACTCCCTCTTAAATATAGCCAACGAACTGGCCTCAACTACCTTCCTGTGGTAGAGGGTGAAAAGAATTTATTCCACAGAACTCGCCACTCTCTGTGTGGAATGGAAAGTGTGAAATATCCCTCCAAACTCATCCTATCCATGTACCTGTTTGGGTTTAAACTGTTTCTTAAACGTTGGGTTAGACACCCAAAAAACGTGCTGGCGAGAAGAAACTCGGCGTTTGTTAAGAAGGAACTGCAGATGCTGGAGAAAGAACCCGAGGTGGGTACACAAACAAAAAAAACTCAGTGGGCGCAGCAGCAGCGTCTATGGAACGAAGGAGTGAATAGGCAACGTTTCGGGCGGCCGGGAAACCCCACGTTTTTAGTTTTCTTAGACTGCGACCCCCTTTGTTCTGGGACACCTCCTCCCCAACATCGGGAACAATAATATCTTGATTCCTGCATCTAGCCTGTCCCGACCCCTTAACAATTTTTTTTTTGTTTTTTTGTTGTGTAAGTCTCTAGAAGATCCCCCCCCCTCAGTCTTAAAATTCCAAGCGAGTAAACCGAGTCTGTCCAGTCTTTCCGCATATGGAAGTCCTGCCATCCAGGAATCAGTATGGTGTGAACCTTCTCTTATCCTCTGTACCCCCCCCTCTATGGTGCTTTGTGTGTTGTGGAGAATGTAAAAGGGGGATGACAACACTACAAGTATATAGACCTGCAACAGATTGTATGTGTAGATGTCTAGACTGCGAATGTTAAAGTTCCTTATTATTTTTTTTCACAATCACAGAGAGATTTACAGGCTCGGTGGCGCTGTAGCGCCAGGGACCCCGGGTTTTTCCGTCCTTGACCCCCTTAACCGTTTGGCGCTGTCCTGTACAGGAGCCTGCACGCTCTCCCCCGTTGGGTGGGGGGGGGACCGGAGGAGGGTGGTTTTGGTTGTGGTGACCTGGCGTTTTTGTCCGGACCCTTCCGGTTTATCCCCCCACTCTCCAAGGAAAGACGTGTGCGGGGTCGGTATTTAGGTGCTGCGGTTTGTTCGGGCTAGTTGAGACCAGCCCCAGTGTGTCGGCATTGGATGAGAAAGCGGGATCAACATCATACAGCTAGTGTCTGTTTAGGGGATGGATGGCGCCGCTGGGGTTCGGCAGGGGCGGCAGGGCGGCACTGTCTCGGTGGGCAGGGCGAGGGCTGGTCCCACACTGTCTCTTGAGGTGACAAGGCAAGTAAAAAAACAGACCGTTTATGCTTCGGCCCATCAAGTCCTTGCGGGGAACCCCATTTCATCGACTGGGGGCAGCCTCCTCGAAATGCGGGGCCCGGCAAAGGGGGGCACTACCGCCGCGGGGATGTAGAAAAGGAGCGGACAGGAAAGAGGGGTTTTGAAAAAAGAGCAGGGAAGAATAACAGGAGAGGGAGAAGAGTGCTGGGGTTTTAAGCCATTATTAGGTGGGTAGGGGCTGGGGGTTGGGGGGGGATAAGCTGGGGTTATGATCCATACAGGAATGTCTGCGGGTGGGAAGCCAATAACTAAAATAGTAAGGATTACACCGAGGGGCCCGAAAAGTAGAAGAAAAAAAACCCTCACCCTGGGGAGTTCAGGACGGAGGGAGGGCTCCACACCTTATCCTCCTTCCCTCCCCTCCTCTCCATTCTTCTACATCCCTCCCCCTGAGGGAAGAAGTTGCCCCCTTCCCCTGTGTGGGCCCTCCCTCTGGGGGCCAAGCGCCCCCTAGGAGAGGACGCAGGGATCCACCGTGCCCTTCAGACTCCCCTCAGGGCTCTTCCCACCTCCCGCTCTCCCCACCTTTGCCCTCCCTCTCTCTCCCCCTTCTCCTCCTCTCGCCCCCTCTCCAGGTCCTCTCCTCTTGACCCTCTCTTCACCCCTCCTCTCGTCCCCCTCACCTCCTCCAGCTCCCACACCTCTCACCCCCCTTGCTCATGCCCCTCCCTTACTCCCCTCTGCTCACCTTACCTCCCCCCTCTTTCTCCCCTCACACCTCTTCCTCTCCCCTCTCTACTTTTCTTTTTCCCTCTCTCTCCCCACTTTTTTCTCTCTCCTCGGCCCCCTCTCCCCCTCTCCCCCTCTCGACCCTCTCATTCACCCCTCCCTCTCTCCAATACTCACCTCTCTTCTCTCGCCTCTCTCCCTCTGCTCTCACTCTCTTCCCCTCTCCTCTAGCCCTCGTTTCTCGAACCTCCCCCCCATCCTCCCACCTCTCCTCTCCCCCCCTCACCTCCCCATCCTCGCGACCCCTCCCCTCATCAGTCCCTCTCTCCCTCTCTCCTCCTCTCGCCATCCTCTCTCGTCGCTCCCCTCTCATCTACATCTCCCTACCCCTCTCCTCACCACTCTCCTCTTCACCATCTTTCCTCCTCGCCTCCCTCTCCATCAGTCCCCCTCTCCTCTCGCCCCCACTCAACCCTCCTCCTCTGTCCCTCTCCTCTCGCCACCCTCTCTCTACTCCACCTCTCCTCTCGCCCCCCTCTGCTCACCCCTCCCTCTCCTTCCCCTCTCCTCCTCTCTCCCCCCCTCCTCTCTCGCCCCTCTCTCCCCCCTCTCTCCTCTCGCGCCCCCTCTCCCCCCCCCCCTCTCTCTCTCTGACCCCTCTCATCACCCCCTCCCTCTCTCCCTCTCTCCTCCTCTCGCCTCCTCTCCTCTCGCCCCCCTCTCCTCTACATCTCCCTACCCCTCTCCTCACCCCTATCCTCTCTCCCCATCTCCTTCTCGCCCCCCTCCGCCCCCTCTCCTTCAGTCCCCCTCTCTCCTCTTTGCGCCCCCTCGCCCCCTCTCCTTCAGTCCCCCCCTCTCCTCTCGCCCCCTCTCCTCTCTCCACCTCTCCTCTCGCCCTCGTGCCACCCCCTCTGCCCCCCCCCTCTCCTTCAGTCACCTCTCCGCCCCTCTTGCCCCCCCCCTCTCGCCCCCTCTCCTTCAGTCCCCCTCTCGCCCCTCTTGCCCCCCCCTCTCGCCCCCTCTCCTTCATGTCCCCCTCGCCCCTAACCCCTCGTTACCCCCCCCTCTGCCCCCTCTCGCCCCTCTTGCCCCCCCCTCTCGCCCCCTCTCCTTCAGTCCCCCTCTCGCCCCCTCTTGCCCCCCCCTCTCTCCTTCAGTCCCACCTCTCGCCCCCCCTTGCCCCCCCCCTCTCGCCCCCCTCCTCTTTCAGTCCCCCTCTCGCCCTCTCTGCCCCCCCCTCTCGCCCCCTCCCCCTCTCGCCCCCCTCTCGCCCCTCTTGCCCCCCCCTCTCGCCCCTCCTCCCCTCTCTTCAGTCCCCCTCTCGCCCCTCTTGCCCCCCCCCCTCTCGCACCCTCTCCTTCAGTCTCGCCCCTCTCCCCCCCCCTCTTCTCGCCCCTCCTCTCCAGCCCCTCCCTCGCCCCTTTTCCCCTTAACCCCCCCCCTCTCGCCCCCTCTCTTCTCGCCCCCTCTCGTCCCTCTTGCCCCCCCCCTCTCGCCCCCTCTCTTCTCGCCCCCTCTCGCCCCTCTTGCCCCCCCCTCTCGCCCCCTGCTTCAGTCACCCTCTTCCCCATCCATAGGCCCCCAACATGTTAACCCCGCCCCCTGAGCCCCATCCCCTCGCAGACCCCGCCCCCGGAGCCCGCCCCCCCCTGTGATACCGCCCCCTCCCGCGGGCCCCGCCCCCTCCCTGGAGCCCCGCCCCCTCCCCGTGATCCCGCCCCCTCCCTCCCCGTAACCCATGCATCTGTATGCAGGCCCCGCCCCCTCCCTGGAAGCCCCGCCCCTCCCCGTGGCCCCCGCCCCTGTACGCGGCCCCGCCCCCCCAGCAAAACCCAGCCACTAATGGCCCCGCCCCCGCTAGTGTAGCCCCGTCCACTACCCGCGGCCGCCCCTCACAGACCCCACCCCCACCCAGCCACGCCCCCCTGTGCGCTCCGCCCCGTGCCCCGCCCCTCCCTGGAGCCCCGCCCACTCCCTGGAGCCCCGCCCCTGTCCTCTCCACCCCGTTGCCCGCCCCTCCCCGTGGCCCCGCCCCCTGTGAATGAGCCGCTCCTCCCCGGGGGCCGGCTGCGCTGCGCTGCGCTGCCGCTGGGTGCCGCTGGGTGCCGCTGGCGGCGCTGCCCCCGCCCTCCCCCCCCGCCGGTCCTCCCCCCCCCCCCCCGCCTGGAGCCGCCGCCGCCGCCCCGTGAGTAGCCGCGCCGCCCCCGCCCCCGCCCAGGCCCCGGCTCCCGGCCCCGGCCCAGGCCCCGGCTCCCAGCCCCCGGCCCCGGCCCAGGCCCCGGCCCCCGCCCCGGGGCAAATGCCGCCGCCGCCGCCGCCGCTGTGTGTGTGGCCTCGTATGTAGGCGTGACCTGTGTGTAACGCGTCTGTGTACATGTGTGTCATGGGTCTGTGTACATGTGTGTTATGGGTCTGTGTACGTGTGTGTTATGGGTCTGTGTACGTGACATGTCCTGTTATGGGTGTTATGGTCTGTGTACGTTTGTTTATGGGTCTGTGTACTGTGTGTCATGGGTCTGTGTACATGTGTGTTATGGGTCTGTGTACGTGTGTGTTATGGGTCTGTGTACGTGTGTGTTATGGGTCTGTGTACATGTGTGTTATGGGTCTGTGTACGTGTGTGTTATGGGTCTTGTATGGTTATGGGGGTCTGTATAGATAAGTATGGGTCCTGTTATGTGTGTTGGGTCTGTGTATGTTTTATGGGTCTGTGTACGTGTGTTTATTGTTGTGTATGGGTTATGTGTGGTACGTGTGTTTATGTTAAGATAAGGTTATGGTCTGTACATGTGTGTGCGTGTGTGATATGGGGTCTGTGTACATGTGTGTTTTATGTTAATAACGGTGTGGTTATGGGCTGTGAACGTTTGTGTTATAGGGTCGTGTACATGTGTTATGGGTCTGTGAACGTGTGTGTTATGGTCGTGTGTGTTGTTATGGTCTGTGTGTCAGGGTGTATGTGGTGTTAGGGCTGTGTACTTGTTATGGGTCTGTGTAGTGTTGGTTATGGGTCTTTTGTGTTAATGTGTGTTATGGGTCTGTGTACGTGTGTGTTATGGGTCTGTGTAGTGGTGTGTGTTTTATGGGTCTGTGTATCGTGAGTGTTAATTGTCTGTGTACGTGTGTGTTATGGGTCTGTGTACGTAAGTGTGTTGTCTGTGTGCGTGTGTGATTATGGGTCTGTGTACATGTGTGTGGGTCTGTGTACATGGGTCTGTGTACGTGTGTGTTATGGGTGTGCGTGTGTGTTATGGGTCTGTGTACTGTGTACAATGTGTGTTATGGGTCTCCCTGTGTACGTGTGTGTTATGGGTCTGTGTGCTGTGTTTGTACGTTGTGGTGTGTTATGGGTCTGTGTACGTTGTGTGTTATGGGTGTGTGTGCGTGTGTGTGTATGGGTCTGTGTAAACGTGTGTGTCATGGGTCTGTGTACCTGTGTAGTGTGTCATGAGTCTGTGTACGTGTGTGTGTCTGTGTACGTGTGTGTCTGTGTACATGTTGTTTGGGTCGTTGTGTTATGGGTCTGTGTGGGTGTTCATGTGTGTCTGTATGGGTACTGTGTGCGTGTGTGTTAAGGGGTACATGAGTCTGGGTCTGTGTGCGTGTGTCTGTGTATGTGTGCTGTGTGTGTGTGTCTGTATGAGTCTGTGTATGCTGTACATGTGGTTCGGGTGTGTTATGTCTCGTTCTCTGGTCTGTCATGGGTTGTCATTGTCTGTGTGCCTGTGTACTCGTTTGTACCTGTGTGTCAGTAGTGTCCATGTGTAACGTGTGGTTATTGGTCTGTGTGTGTGTGTATGGGTCTGTGTGTACCATGTGTGTCAGGGTCTGTGTACTGTGTGTCATGGGTCTGTGTGCGTGTGTGTTTTTTTCATGGGTCTGTTTGATGTGTGTGTGTTATGGGTCTGTGTAACTTGTGTTTTATGGGTGTGTTGGTGTGTCATGGGTCTGTGTGCGTGTGTTACGTGTACGTGTGTGTTATGGTTGTAATATGTGTGTTATGGGTCTGTGTAACGTGTGTGTTATGGGTCTGTGTCTGTGTGTACGTGTGTGTTATGGGTACAGTAATGTGTGTCAGTGTGTATGGGTCTTAACCGTGTAGGTGTGTAGTGTGTTCTGTGTAATTGTGTGTTATGGGTCTGTGAAACGTGTGTATGGTCTGTGTACATGTGTGTCATTGGTCTGTGTCATGTGTGTCGTGGTCTGTATACGTCTGTGTGTTATGGGTTGTGTACATGTGTGTCATGGTGTCTGTGTGGTGTTTATGTGGTCTGTGAAGGGTCCTGTGTACTGTGTGTAGGGGTCCGTGTACGGGTGTGTTTATGGGTCTGTACATGTGTGTTTATGGTCTGTACGTGAGGTTTATGGGTCTGTGTACGTGTGTGTTATGGGGTACTGTGTCCGTGTGTGTGATATGGGTCTGTGTACGTGTGTGTGTTATGTGGTTATGGGACTGTGTACGTGTGTGTTATGGGTCTGTTAGTACGTGTGTGTTATGGTACGTCTGAGTACGTACGTGTGTGATATGGGTCTGTGGACGTGTGTGGTATGGGTCTGTTGTACGGTTTGGGTCTGTGTACGTGTGTTATGGGTCTGTATACGTGTGTGTTATGGGTCTTGTAGTACGTGTGTGTATGGGTTGTGTACATGTGTGTTATGGGTCTGTGTACGTGTTGTGTTATGGGCCGTTTACATGTGTGTTATGGGTCTGGACATGTGTACAGTTATGGGTCTGAGTTAATCGTGTGTTATGGGTCGTGTACAGGTGTGTTATGGGTCTGTGTACGTGTGTGTTATGGGTCTGTGTACGTGTGTGTTATGGGTCTGTGTACGTGTGTGTTATGGGTCTGTGTACGTGTGTGTTATGGGTCTGTGTACGTGTGTGTTATGGGTCTGGTACATGTGCCCCCCCCCCCCCCCCCCCCCCCCCCCCCCCCCCCCACCCATGTTATGGGCCTGTATTAAGTGTGGTTTATGGGTCTGATGTCTGTGTACGTGTGTCGTGTGTGTGTCTATGGGTCAGTCTGTACGGTGTGTGTTATGGGTCTGTGTCGTGTGTGATGGGGTCTGAGGGTCTGTGTAGTGTGTTTTATGGGGCCTGTTATGAGTGTTAAGGTCTGTGTACATCGTGTGTCGGTTACGTGTGTGTTATGGGTATCCTGTTATAGTAAAAAGTGTTTATGGCTGTGTGTACATGTCGTGTTATGGGTCTGTGTACATGTTGGTTATGGGTCTGTGTATGTCATGGGTCTGTGTGTGTATGCGTGTGTGTCATGGTCTGTGTGGGTCTGTACATGTGTGTTATGTCAGTGTGAGTGTGTATGGGTCTGTGTGTACGAGTGTGTTTGGGTCTGTACATGTGTGTTAGGGTCGTGTGTGTGTGTGTTATGTATGTGTGTGTGTGTTATGGGTCCATGTGTGTTATGTGGGTTAAAGGCCTGTGACACGTTGTGTTTATGGGTCTGAGTACGTGTGTGTTAATGGGACCTGTATAAGATAAGTGTGTTATGGGTCTGTGTACATGTGTATTATGGGACTGTGTACATGTGTGTTTGGGGTCTGTGTGTGTGTGTGTCATGGGTCTGTGTGGCATGTGTGTGTTTATGGGTCTGTGTACTGCGGTGTGTGTTATGGGTCTGTGTAATGTGTGTTGTTGTGTGTGTGTGTTATGGGTCTGTGGCGTGTGTGTTATGGGTCTGTGTCGTGTGTTTTATGGGTCGTGTACGTGTGTGTTATGGGTCTGTATACGTGTGTGTTATGGGCCTGTTATACAATGTGTTTTATGGGTCTTGTGTACTGTGTGTGTGTGTGTTATGGGTCTGTGTGTGTGTGTTAATGGGTCTGTGTACGTGTGTGTTATGGGTCTGTACTGTGTGTGTTATGTCTGTGTACGTGTGTGTTATGTGTGTGCGTGTGTGTTATGGGTCTGTGTACGTGTTTGTAGGGCCTGTGTCCATGTGTGTTAAGGGCTGTGTACTGTGTGTTATGGGTCTGTGTAGTTGGGTGTTATGTTATGGGTCTGTGTAATATGTGGTGTTTGGTTGTGTGTGGTGTGTGTCATGTCTGTGTGCGTGTTGTGTCATGGGTCTGTGTACGTGTTGGTGTTATGGGTCTGTACATGTGTGTTATGGGTTGTGTGTGTGTGTGTTATGGGTCTGGTTGCGTGTGTGTTATGGGGTCTGTGTACGTGGTTGTTATGGGTCTTGTAATGTGTGTTATGGGTCTGTGTGTGTGTGTGTTATGGGTCTGTGTGTGTGTGTTATGGGTCTGTACTTTGTGTGTATGGGTCTGTGTAGGTGTGTGTATGGTCTGTAGTACGGTGTGTGTTATGGGTATGTGTACGTGTGTGTTATGGGACGTGTACATGTGTTGTTATGTCTGGTCATGTGTGTCGTGGGTCTGATGTACGTGTGTGTTATGGGTCTGTGTTTACATGTGTGGTTAACTGGGTCTGTGTACATGTGTGTCAGGGTCTGTGTGTTGTGTGTTATGGGATGTGTGTACGTGTGTGTTGGGTCTGGGTACGTTGTGTGTTATGGGTCTGTGTACGTGTTGGTGTTAGAGTCTTTGAACGTGTGTTATGGGTCTGTATACATCCTGTGTGATTATGGGTATGTGTACGTGTGTGTTGTGTTCGATGGTTATGGGTCTGTTGTACGTGTGTGTTATGGGTCTGTGTAAGTGTGTGTTATGGGTCTGTGTACGTGTGTGTATGGGTCTGTGTTACGTTGTGATTATGGGGGTCTGTATTCTGTATAGATAAGTGTTATGGGTCTGTGTACGTGTGTGTTATGGGTCTGTGTACGTGTGTGTTATGGGTCTGTGTACGATGTGTGTTATGGGTCTGTGTACGTGTGTGTTATGGGTCTGTGTACGTGTGTGTTATGGGTCTGTGTAATGTGTCTTGTGTTATGGGTCTGTGTAACATGTGTGTTATGGAGTCTGTGTGCGTGGTGTGTTAATGGGTCTGTGTACGTGTGTGGTTATGGGGTCTGTGGTAGATTAAGTGTTATGGTCTGTGTACGTGTGTGTTATGGGTCTGTGTACATGTGTGTTATGGGTCTGTGTACGTGTGTGTTATGGGTCTGTGTACATGTGTGTTATGGGTCTGTACATGTGTGTTTGGGTCTGTGTACATTGTGTATGTGTGTTATGGGTCTGTGTACGTGTGTGTTATGGGTCTGTGTACATGTGTGTTATGGGTCTGTGTACGTGTGTGTTATGGGTCTGTGTACGTGTGTGTTATGGGTCTGTGTACGTGTGTGTTATGGGTCTGTGTACATGTGTGTTATGGGTCTGTGTACGTGTGTGATTCATGGGTCTGTGTACTGTGTGTGTGTTATGGGTCTGTGTACGTGTGTGTTATGGGTCTGTGTACGTGTGTGTTATGGGTCTGTGTACGTGTGTGTTATGGGTCTGTGTACGTGTGTGTTATGGGTCTGTGTGCGTGTGTGTTATGGGTCTGTGTGCTGTGTGTGTTTTGGGTATGTGTGTTGTGTGTTTATGGCCTGTGTACATGTGTGTTAAGGGCCTGTGTACATGTGTGTTATGGGTCTGTGTACGTGTGTTATGGTCTCTGGTATCGATAAGTGTTATGGGTTGTGTACATTGTGTGTATGGGTCTGGTGTACGAGTGTGTTATGGGTCTGTACGAGTGTGTTATGGGTCTGTGTACGTTTTATTGTTCTGTATGCGCGTACATGGGGGCATGGGTCTGTAGCTGTGTATGAAGGTGGGTGTGCTCATGTAGGTCTGTACCTGTGTGTAATGGGTCTGTATATGTGCGTACGTTTGTGTGTAGATCTATGTGTGTAATGGGTATGTATGTACATGTGTGCATGGGTCTGTGTATGTGTACATGTATGTACGTGTGTGCATGGGTCTGTGTATGTGTTTACATGTGTGCATGGGTCTGTGTTTGTGTACATGAGTCTGTATGTGGTACATGTGTGTACATGTGTGCATGGGTCTGCGTATATGTGTACATGTGTGCACATGTGTGCATGGGTCAGTGTATGTGTGTACATGTGTCCATGGGTCTGTAGGTGTGTGAGCTCGTATATAGGTCTGTACCTGCGAGTATAGGTCTGTACCTGTGTGCATGGGTCTGTCTATGTGTGTAACACTATTTGCATGGGTCTGTGTGTATGTGTGTACATGTGTGAATTGGTGTGTGCATGGGTCTATACCTGTGTGTGTAGGTCTGTGTGTACATATGTGCATGGGTCTGTGTATGTGTGTACTAGTCCGTGTATATGTGTGCATTGGACAGTCTGTGTATATCTGTGTACGTACGCTTGTGTATGGGCCTGCAGGTGCATAGGGTGTGTGCAGGGTTGCCGTGTGCATGACTCGGTCCGTGTGTGCATGGGTCTGCGTGTGCGTGTATGGGGCATCGTTTCGGGCCGAAACCCTTCTTCAGATATATATGGGTGCATTGGTTCTGTGTGTTGGGTTTGCATGCGTGTGTAGTGTGTGCGTAGGGTATGTGTGTGCGTGTGTATGGCATGCGTGTGTACACAGGGACCACGTGTGGGTCTGAGTTTGTTAATGGGTCTGTGCGTATGGGTCTGAGTGTGAGCGTGTATGCTTCTGGGTGTATGTGTATGGCTCCTATGTGTATTAATGCATGTATATCTATGTTTGTTAATTTTACGTGAAAGATCTGATCAAGATCTTGTTGTAATTCTTGATACCCATGTTCACTTTGTACGATGTGTAAGAAGGAACTGCAGATGCTGGTTTAAACCGAAGATAGACACAAGTGCTGGAGTAACTCAGTACGACAGGCAGCATCGCTGAATAGTCTGACTGCCCCAATTACATTTTATCCCTGTTTGCTTTGTTGTCACATTCTCCTAGATAACAATGACCTATTCTACATTTTCCTTCATCTCATCCCCTTTGATGTCTCATTTTCACACTTACGCTTCCTTATCTCTGTGTTTTCCTCTCCCCTGACTCTCAGTCTGAAGAAGGGTCTCGACCCGAAACGTCACCCATTCATAGAAAAATAGAAACATAGAAATTAGGTGCAGGAGTAGGCCATTCGGCCCTTCAAGCCTGCACTGCCATTCAATGTGATCATGGCTGATCATCCAACTCAATATCCTGTACCTGCCTTCTCTCCAGACCCCCTGATCCCTTCAGCCACAAGGGCCACATCCAACTCCCTCTTAAATATGGCCAACGAACTGGCCTCAACTACCTTCTGTGGCAGGGAATTCCACAGATTCACCACTCTCTGTGTGAAAAACGGTTTTCTCATCTCGGTCCTAAAAGACTTCCCCCTTATCCTTAAACTGTGACCCCTTGTCCTGGACTTCCCCAACATCGGGAACAATCTTCCTGCATCTAGCCTGTCCAACCATCTTAAGAATTTTGTAAGTCTCTATGAGATCACCCCTCAATCTTCTAAATTCCAGCGAGTACAAGCCGAGTCTATCCAGTCTTTCTTCATATGGAAGTCCTGCTATCCCAGGCATCTTCCTTGCAGTTTCTTGCAGTTCCTTGCAGTTCCTTGCACCTTCCTTGCAGTTCACACTACCACCCAGCTTTGTGTCATCTGCAAACTTAGAGATGTTACATTTAATTTCCCCATCTAAATCGTTAATCTATATTGTAAACAACTGGGGTCCCAGCACCGAGCCTTGCGGCACCCCACTAGTCACTGCCTGCCATTCTGAAAAGGACCCGTTAATTCCTACTCTTTGTTTCCTGCCTGCCAACCAGTTCTCTATCCATGTCTGTACCCCAATATCATGAGCTTTAATTTTGCACACTAATCTTTTCTGTGGGACCTTGTCAAAGGTTTTTTGAAAGTCCAGATATACTACATCCACTGGCTCTCCCTTATCCATTCTACTTGTTACATCCTCAAAAAATTCCAAAAGATTAGTCAAGCATGATTTCCCCTTCATAAATCCCTGCTGACTTTGACCGATCCTGTCACTGCTTTCCAAATATGCTGCTGTGACATCTTTGATAATCGACTCCAGCATCTTCCCTACTACCCCGATGTACGGCTAACTGGTCTAGAATTCCCTGTTTTCTCTCCCGCTCCTTTCTTAGAAAATGGAGTTACATTGGCTACCCTCCAGTCCACAGGAACTGATCCAGAGTCGAGAGAACATAGTCTGAACAGCTCCAGACTCATATACGTCCACGCCCATGGGTCTTTCTAAGCCCCGCTATCGTATCTGCCTCCATCACCACCCCAGGCAGGGCATTCCAGGCACCCACCGCTCCCCGAGTAAAAAAACATCCCGGGTCTTTGGCGCTGTGAAGTAGCGTCTCTACCCGCTGCTGCACTGTGCTTCCCCTGGCTTTATCTCTGGAACTTGCTGCGGGAGGAGGTGTTAGAATTAGATACAGTCACCATTAGCCCATTGCCCCATAGCCAATAGACCATAGACCATTGCACCATAGTCCATAGACCATAGACCATAGACCATTGCACCATAGTCCATAGACCATAGACCATAGACCATTGCACCATAGCCAATAGACCATAGACCATTGCCCCATAGCCAATAGACCATAGACCATTGCACCATAGACAATAGACCATAGACCATTGCACCATAGACCATAGACCATAGACCATTGACCATAGACCATAGATCATTGCATCATAGACCATAGACCATTGACCATAGACCATAGACCATTGACCATAGACCATAGACAATATTTAATTGACTAGACATAGAACATTTGACCCCTTAGATCATAGCATTCATACACTAGGTACCATTGACATTGACCCATAGCACCATAGCCATTGAACATAAATTGACCCTATAGACCACTAGACCATTGACCATAGACCATAGACCACAGACCATTGACCATAGACCATAGACCATAGACCATAGACCATAGACCATAGACCATAGACCATAGACCATAGCCCAAAACATAGACATAGACCATAGACTAAACCATAGCATTGCCACCATAGACCATAGACCCATTGCACCATAGACCATAGACCATAGGACCATAGACCATTGCACATTAGACCCTAGACCATTGACATTAGACCATTGCCCTGAGACCATAGATCATTGATCATAGACCATAAGAATCCATTGACCTAGACCATCACCACCAGACTAGACCATTGACATAGGACCATATAAAACCATAGACCATGGCACATAGACCACAACCATTGCACCATAGACCATAGACCATAGACCATTGACCAGTAGAACCATAGACCACTAGACCATAGACCATAGACCATTGACCATAGACCATAGATCATTGACCATTGCACATAGACCATAGACCAAAGACCATAGACCATAGACCTCAACCATAGACATTGCATAGACCATTTCATAGACTTGGACACAACCATAGACCATAGACCAATGACCATCAGACCAATGCACCATAGACCATAGGGACCTAGACCATAGTCCATAGACCATTGCAATTGGACCCATTGACCAAGACCATAGGACCATAGACATAATCATTCATAGACCATAGACCACTTGACATAGACCATATAGAACCATTGACCATACCAGACCATAGGACCATAGACCATTGACATTGCCATAGTACATGCACTTAGACCATAGACCATAATAGTGACCATAGACCATAGACCATAGACCAAAGACCATAAACCATAGGACCATATAGGACCATAGGCACCATGGACCTATGACATAGACCATCAGACAATGCCCATAACATAGGACCATTGCCATAGACCCATTAGACCATAGACCCATAGACCATCATTGACCATATACCATAGACCCCCCCCCACCCCCCTTGACCATAGACCATAGATCCCCACAGGACCATGACCATAGACCATAGACCATAGACCATAGACCATTAGGCACCATAGACCCATAAACATAGACACCAATGCCCCTAGACCATAGACCATAGACCATAGACCATAGACCCATTGCACCATAGGACATAGACCATCCATAGACCTAGACCATAGACCATTCGCACCATAGACCATAGACCATAGACCATAGACCATAGACCATAGACCATAGGACCATTGCCACCATAGACCATAGACACATTGCCCCATAGCCAATAGACCCAAAGACCATAGACCATAGACCATAGACCATTAGACAATAGACATTGCCCCATAGACCATAGACCATAGGACCATAGACCATAGGACCCTAGACCATAGACCATAGACCATAATACCATTGCCCCATAGACCATAGACCATAGCCATAGACATATAGCCCAAAGACCATAGACCATAGACCATAGACCATTGCCCCATAGACCATAGACCATAGACCATAGACCATTGCCCATAGACCCATAGACCATAGCCCATAGCCCATAGCCCATAGACCATAGACCATAGACCATAGACCATAGACCATAGACCATAGACCATAGACCATAGACCATAGACCATTGACCATTGCACCATAGACCATTGCCCCATAGCCAATAGACCATAAACCATTGCACCATAGACCATTGCACCATAGACCATTGCACCATAGACCATAGACAATAGACCATAGACCATAGACCATAGACCATTGCCTCATAGACCATAGACCATAGATCATTGCCTCATAGACCATAGACCATAGACCATTGCACCACAGACCATAGACCATAGACCAAGACCATAGACCATTGCACCATAGACCATAGACCATAGACCATAGACCATTGCACCACAGACCATTGCACCACAGACCATAGACCATTGCACCATAGACCATAGACCATAGACCATTGACCATTACACCATTGCACCATAGACCATAGACCATTACACCACAGACCATAGACCATTGACCATTACACCATTGCACCACAGACCATAAGACCATTACGCCATTCACCATTTCACCATTGACCATTCACTATTGACCATTCACCATTGCGCATTACAGTACTAATCATTAGACCATTGAACCAAGTCGTCCAAATGATCCATTGTGCCGTTGACCAGTGGAGCGTTGACCATTGCACTATAACACCATTAAACATTGGACCATTGTGCATTGACCACTGACCGTTGCAACATTGCCATTGATCACGATTGTAGCGAATGAACCAAATGGGCCATTGCGCCATTGACCATTGGAAAATTGACCATCGACCATGGAGACATTGGCCACCGCCACATGGGACCGTGAACCTTTTGACCGTGGGAGTAGTGTGGGGAGTAGCACTGAGTTAGGGCCTGCGGCCCTGCAGGGTTTGTGTACGATGTATCTCGCTGCACGGATCCCCAGGGTTGATTTTCTCCCCTGTGTTCTCTCCCCCCCCCCCAGGAGCCATGGAGGCGGGCAGCAAGGTGCTGTACTTGGAGTTCCCCAACTTCAGCAGCAGCCTGCTGGAGAACCTGAACCAGCAGCGCATGGAGGGCAAGTTCTGCGACATCTCCATCCAGGTGCAGGGCAAGGTGTTCCAGGCCCACCGGGCGGTGCTGGCCGCCTCCTCGCCCTACTTCCACGACCAGGTGCTCTTCCGCAACGCCAGCCGCCTGGCGCTCCCGGGGGTGATGGATGCGCGGGCCTTCGAGAACATCCTGGCCTCGTGCTACGCAGGCCGCCTGGCGGTCACGCCGGCCGACATCGTCAACTACCTGACGGTGGGCAGCTTCCTGCAGATGTGGCACGTGGTGGACAAGTGCACCGAGCTGCTGCGCGACCGGGAGCCCCCTCCGGCCACGGCCCCCGGCCCCCGCCACCCCGGCAGCCAGTCGCCCAGCAGCAGCAACTACTTCAGCCCCCGCGAGGAGGTCCCCATGTCCGTCTCCGTCAAGCTGGACGAGACGCCAGAGGACGAGCTTCTGGAAGACGAGGGGGTCGACCCGGAGCAGAAGGTGACCAGCAACCAGGGGGCGGCGGCGAGGCAGCCCCAGCACAGGGGCTGGGTCCTGGTGAAGGAGGAGAAGGTGGAGGGGGAGGAGGAGGAGGGAGAGGAGGAGGAGGAGGAGGAGGAGGATGAGGAGCTGGAAGACGACGACCTGGTGCTGACCTGCGAGGAGGACGACCACCATTTTGTCAAGGGCGCTGGGGGATGCCGCCCCCCGGATCCACGCGCGCTCAGCATCAGCGGCGTGTGCACCCTGACCCGGCCCCAGCCCCCTCCCCTCCCCCTCGGCCCCCCCGGCGAGGACGAGCCGGCGGACTTCTGCGGCTCCACCGAGGACTTCCCCTACGACGTGGGCGAGGAGGGGCCCCAGTGCTTTGCCCCGGCCCCCTCCCTCCTCCTCCTGCCCGGCGCCGGGGGCGGCCCCCAGGAGCTGCGGCACGGTGCAGCGGGCTCGGCGGACCCGGCGGGCGGGGGGCACGGGGGCGGCAGCGGCGGCGGCGGCAAGGTCTTCGCCTGCCACTGCGGCAAGAGCTTCACCCACCGCAGCCAGCGGGACCGGCACGTCAACATGCACCTCAACCTGCGCCCCTTCGCCTGCACCCTGTGCAACAAAAAGTTCAAGATGAAGCACCACCTGGTGGAGCACATGAAGATCCACACCGGCCACAAGCCCTTCCAGTGCCACATCTGTGCCAAGAGGTTCATGTGGAGGGACAGCTTCCTCAGGCACCGCAGCGCCTGCGAGAAACTCCAGCGCGACATCCCACTCAGCAGAGGCCTCGACTGACTGAGGGAGCCGGGGGAGGGGGGGGGACAGGGAGAGGTAGGTAGAGGTTGGAGAGACCTATCTCATTCCTGGCCTCCTCTGTTGGAGCGAGGGGAGAAGTGGGACAGGAGGGAGGGCGAGAGAGGGGTAGAGATGTTTCCAACCTCCCTAGATCTACATCAAGCGAGGGAGGGAGAGACAGAGAGAGAGAGGTAGAGGAGTTTCCTTTCCCCCTCGATCTAGGTCCCAACCTTTTTCGTCCCGTTTACCCCTGGCAACTTTAAACCCCGTGGCAACTGTAATAGCACATAACAATGTTATTTCACTTATTTATGAACAACTAATGATGAACAGATACCGGTAAACCGGAACCAAACACAGTCAGTCAAGGAGACAAAACATGTACCAATCCAGAATCAACAAATCTAAACCCCTGGGTAGGTGAAATTTAACCCAGGTTGGGAACCCTTGATCTAGGTCAAGCGAGGGAGGTGGGATCCACGGCGGAGGGGGAGAGAGAGAGGGAGCGAGGGAGAGAGAGAGAGAGAGAGGGGGGTAGAAGCGTTTCCAACCTCCCTCAACTCAGGTCAACTGATGGAGCGAGGGGAGAGTTAAGACAGAGGGAGGCTGGAGAGAGCCATTACATCCAACCTCATTCCTGGCCTCAACTGAGGGAGGGAGAGAGAGAGACATCTCCTATCTTCCTCAACGGAAGGAGGGAGGGAGGGAGGGAGGCTGGGACCGAGGGAGGAAGGGGGGGGGGGGAGAGAGGTAGGGCCATTCCAACCTCCCCCAACCGAGGCTTCAGCTAATGGAGGTAGGGAGGAAGGAGGTGGGACGGGTTAGGGGAGAGAGAGACAATAGACAATAGGTGAAGGAGTCGGCCATTCGGCCCTTCGAGCCAGCACCGCCATTCAATGTGATCATGGCTGATCATCCCCAATCAGTACCCCGTTCCTGCCTTCTCCCCATATCCCCTGACTCCGCTATTTTTACGAACCCTATCTAGCTCTCTCTCTTGAAAGCATCCAGAGAACCGGCCTCCACCGCCCTCTGAGGCAGAGAATTCCACAGACTCACCCACTCTCTGTGAGAAAAAGTGTTACAATACGCCCTGGGATCAGTCTGGAGACGGGTCCCGACCCGAAACGTTGCCGATCCACATTCTCCAATGCTGCCTGACCCCGCTGAGTTGCTCCAGCACTCTTTCTGCGTTGTTCTGTGACCTGTTCAGAGTCTGTTGTACACTCAGAGCGAAGGATGTTGCTGCTGTGGCTTCACTGATCGCTCTCCCAACTCCTCCTCAGCCGTCAGGAACTTCCTGGTGCCACCACCTCAGTGAAGTGTGGTCGCCCTCCCTCCCTCCCTCCCTCCCTCCCCCTGCACTGCTGTCTCTGTGCCACGAGTCAGCAGGAAGACTGCGGACTGATCCCCACACATCAGTGACGTTGTCGACTCCTACAGCAGGGAAATGGGCCCTTCGGCCCAACATGGCCATGCCATATGCCTTCTTTGCCCATCCCATTTGCCGGCATTAGTCTGGAGGTGCAGCGGAAAAAACAGGCCCTTCCGGCCCACCGAGTCTGCGATTCCCACACACTGAGGCCACCCTGCGCGCACTACATTTATACCAAGCCAATTAACCCTACAAACCCTGTACGTCTTTGGAGTGTGGGAGGAGACTCGGTGATAACTCACGGGGAGAACGTGCAAACTCGGCACAGACAGCACACGTAGTCAGGATGGAACCCGGGCCTCTGGCGCTGTCGTGCAGTAGCCCTACTGTCCTGGGACCATTTGGACCATACCCTTCCCACCGTGACTATTAGCCAGTCTAAATGTCTGTTCAACAGGGTGCTTGTGTCTAATTCCAGCACCTCCCCTATCTTTGCTTCGATTTCACTGGACTTTACCTTGCACTGAACGCTATTCACATTATTCCCTTATCTGTACACTGTGGACGGCCCGAGTGTAATCATGTATTGCCTTTCCGCTGACTGGTTAGCACGCAGCGGAAAAGCTTTTCACTGTACCTCGTTACACTGTACCTCTAAAACGCCTTCCATTTACTTTCAATGCAAGCTTTTTCCATGAGATAGGAGCAGAATTAGGCCATTCGGCCCATCAAGTCTACATCGCCATTCAACCATGGCTGATCTATCTCTCCCTCCTAACCCCATTCTCCTGCCTTCTCCCCATAACCCCTGACACCCGTACTAATCAATTATCTATCTCTAAAAAAATATATCTATCTCTTAAAAAAAAAACGTAAAAATATCCATTGACTTGGCCTCCACAGCCTTTTTTTTAGTTTTTAGTTTAGAGATACAGCATGGAAACAGGCCCTTCGGCCCACTGAGTCCGCACTGACCAGCGATCCCCGCACGTTAACGTTATCCGATATACACAATTTACATTTATATCAAGCCAATGAACCTACAAACCTGTACGTCTTTGGACAATGAATTCCACAGATTCACCACCCTCTGACAAAAATTCCTGTCATCTCAATAGACGATAGGCGCAGGAGGAGGCCATTCGGCCCTTCGGGCCAGCACCGCCATTCAATGTGATCATCGCTGATCATCCCCAATCAGTGCCCCGTTCCTGCCTTCTCCCCATATCCCCTGACTCCGCTATTTTTAAGAGCCCTATCTAGCTCACTCTTGAAAGCATCCAGAAAACCTGCCTCCACCGCCCTCTGAGGCAGAGAATTCCACAAACATCTCCTTCCTAAAGGAACATCCTTTAATTCTGAGGCTGTGCCCTCTGGTCCTAGACTCTCCCACTAGTGGAAACATCCTCTCCACATCCACTCTATCCAGGCCTTTTGCTATTCAGTACGTTTCAATGAGATCCCCCTCATCCTTCTAAACTCCAGCGAGTCCAGCACCGTCAAACGCTCATCATATGTTAAGCCACTCATTCTGGGGATCATTCTCGTAAAATGCTTTTTGTTTTTGATGACCTACAGTGAGGGAATAATGTGACTATTATTTGGGCTATCTAAGCCTCCCACAACCTTATATACCTCTATCCGGTCACCATGCTGCCTTCTTTGCCCTGGGGTTCACAAGCCCACCTTGTCAACTCTCTCCCCTCCAATCCAAGAAACATGGAGAACCTCCTCCAACCTCATCTAGGTGTCAGCTGCTCTACATCGGTGAGACCAAGCGTAGGCTTGGTGATCGTTTTGCCGAACACCTCTGCTCGGTCCGCATTAATCAACCTGATCTCCCGGTGGCTCAACACTTCAACTCGCCCTCCCATTCCGAATCCAACCTTTCTCTCCTGGGCCTCCTCCATGGCCAGAGTGAGGCCCACCGCACATTGGAGGAGCAGCACCTCATATTCCGCTTGAGCAGTCTGCACCCCAGCGGCATAAACATTGACTTCTCCAATTTCCAGTAGCCCTTATTGTTTCCTCCCCTTCTCGGTTCTCCCTCAGCCCTCTGGCTCCTCCTCTTCCTCTCTTCTTCCCACCCCACCCTACATCAGTCTGAAGAAGGGTCTCGACCCGAAACGTCGCCTGTCTCCTTCGCTCCGTAGATGCTGCCTCACCCGCAGAGTTTCTCCAGCACTTTTGTCTAACATGGAGAATCTCGTCTGAACACTCTCCACCTCAAATACCTCCTTCATAGAGTTTGATGATTAGACTTGCACACATAGAAACATAGAAAATAGGTGCAGGAGGAGGCCATTCGGTCCTTCGGTCCAATGACCCATTCATTGTGATCATGGCTGATCGTCCCCTATCAATAACCCGTGCCTCCCTTCTCCCCATATCCCTTGACTCCACTTGCCCCTAGAGCTCTATCTAACTCTTTCTTAAATCCATCCAATGATTTGGCCTCCACTGCCCTCTGTGGCAGGGAATTCCATAAATTCCCAACTCTCTGGGTGAAAAAGTGTTTTCTCACCTCAGTCTTTAATGACCTTCCCTTTGTTCTAAGACTGTGTGGCCCCTGGTTCTGGACTCGCCCAACATTGGGAACATTTTTCCTGCACCTAGCTTGTCCAGTCCTTTTATAATTTTATATGTTTCTGTAAGATCCCCCCTCATCCTTCTAAACTTCAGTGAACACAAGCCTTGTCTTTTCCACAGTCCTCCAAGTGTGGCCCGACGAGCGTTCTATAAAGTTGCAACATTATGCCTCCAGTTTTATGTTCTGTCCCCTGATTTAAGACAAGGCCCAAGTGCTTTTGAATGGCAAACAGTGCTGGAGTAACTCAGCGGGTCAGGCAGCATCTCGAGAACATCTCTGAAAGTACTAGTGGGCGGCACTGTGGCACAGCGGTAGAGTTGCTGCCTCACAGCGCCCGAGACCCAGGTTCCATCCTGACCACGGCTGCTGTCTGCACGGAGTTTGCACGTTCTCCCCGCGGCCTGCGTGGGTTTTCTCCGAGATCTTTAGCTTTCCTCCACACACTCCAAAGACGTGTGGGTTTGGGGGCTAATTGTCTAGGTGTAAATGGGAAATTGTCCCTGGTGCGTGTACGATAGTGAGAGCGTGAGGGGATCGCTGGTCGGCGCGGACTCGGTGGGCCGAAGGGATTGTTTCCGCACCGTAAATTTGAGTGCGTAATTCCAAAAATACCAGTGCGTAAATCGAGCTTTGGTATTAAAGGAATAAGTGCGTTATTTCAGAAACGCGTAACCCAAACACCAGTAAAACGCGAGGTGCCTGTACTGTAAGATATAGCAGCAGAATTAGGCCATTCGGCCCATCAAGTCTACTCCGCCATTCAATCATGGCTGATCTATCTCTCCCAACCCGTTTTCTCCTGCCTTCTCCCCATAGCCTTTGACACCCGTACTATATCTCTGCCTGAAAAATATCCACTGACTTGGCCTCCACAGCCCTCTGTGGCAAAGAATTCCACAGATTCACCGCCCTCTGAGTAAAGAAGTTCCTCCTCATCTCCATTCTACTTGGACCAGGCAGGTCCCACCAGTGAGGAGGCAGGAATAACATGAGTACACAGACTGAGGCTGCGGGAATGTCGAATAGATAACGGCTTTACCTCATGGGGGGGGGGGCGGCAACGAGCCAGTGGGCCTGAGTGGGACGTGGGCAGGTGGTGCGAACAGCCGGGGGTTTAGTTCAGCTCAAGAGATACAGCGGGGAAACAGTCCCTTTGGCCCACCGAGTCTGCGCCGACCAGCGATCCCCCAACACTATCCTACACACAATTTCACATTGCACCCACAAACCTGCAAGTCTTTGGAAGGTTTATGGCCCTGACCACGGGTGAACAAGGGAGGAGGGTCTGACTGAACTTTGTGCCTTCCACCACAGTGAAGAACGCTGTGGTGGATGTTTGTGTTCAATCTTATTGTGCATTGTGTGTTCTTTTTAAGTGTATCGCTGCTGGCAAATTCATATCACAGCACCTTCGGGTGCATGTGATGAATAAAATTGACTTTGACTTTGGAGGAAACACGGATCTTGGAGAAAACACACACAGGTCACGGGGAGAAGGTACAAACTCAGTCCAGACAGCATCCGTGGTCGGGATCAATCTGGGGTCTCTACCTCTGCGCCACCCTTGCTGCCTATAGAGACCGAATACTGTGGAGGTTTGGGGAGATTTTGAGCCTCACACCCTCAGTACCCTCCCGTCTGGTTCTTTCATCAGTTGCCAAATGATCCCAAGCCTAGGACTTTCTGTGAGGTATTTTCCGCATAGAAACATTCCCCCTCACTCCATATAAAGCTGTTTGACCAGCACAAACAGCTCACAACCATGTCTGGGTCACTTCAACACCCCCTCCCATTCCAAATCCTACCTTTCTGTCCTGGGCCTCCTCCACGGCCAGAGTGAGTCCCAACGTAAATTGGAGGAGCAGCGCCTCATATTTCGCTTGGGCGGTTTACACCCCAGGGGTATGAACATTGACTTCTCCAATTTCAGGTAGTCCTTGCTTTCTCCTCCCCTTCCCAGCTCTCCCTCAGCACACTGTGTCCGCCTCTTCCTTTCTTCCTCCCGCCCCCCACCCTCGCATCGGTCTGAAGAAGGGTCTCGACCCGAAACGTCACCTATTCCTTCGCTCCGTTGATGCTGCCTCACCCGCTGAGTTTCTCCAGCATTTTTGTCTCACAACCACTTGAGATCGTGCCGTCTGAGGACAACGGTCGGCTTATCGGGGAACCTAGACACACAAAATGCTGGAATAACTCAGCGGGTCAGGCAGCATCTCTGCAGAAAAGGAGTTGGGTTTTGGGCCAGGACTCTTCCCCAGACTTCTATAAGGCCCGCACTCTACCAGGGAACCTCCCCGCCTGAGTCATTGGCTGCCGGCCCTAATTTGCCCCAGTCTTTTCTCGCTTCCAGTTCACCCCCTCACCCCAAAGTCAGAAGAGAACCCTGACCTGAAAGGCCAATTCTCCACGTTCTCCAGAGATGCTGCCCCACCCGCTGTGTTACTGAGCCTGAAGAAGGGGCGGAAGAGCTACTGCCTTCCAGTGTCAGAGACTCGGGGCTCGATCCTGACTGTGGCTGCTGTCTGTACGGAGTTTGCACGATCTCCCCGTGACCTGCGTGGGTTTTCTCCGAGATCTTCGGTTTCCTCCCACACTCCAAAGACGTGCAGGTTTGTTGTTGGTATGAATGTAAAATTGTCCCTACAGTGTGTAGGATAGTATTTGTGTGCAGAAATCGCAGGTGGGCAGAAGGGCCTGTTTCCATCTCTTAACGAAACTAAACTAGTGTGAAAATAGACACAAAAAGCTGGAGCAACTCAGACAGTATCTCTGGAGAAAAAGGAATAGGTGACGTTTCCTGTCTGAATCCGGTGATTTATCCAACACAACATGAACCTTCGTCAAACTGCAACTAGTGTGAATGGGTGATCGCTGGTCGGCATGGACTCGGTGGGCCGAAGGGCCTGATTCCATGCTGCTGCATCTCTAAACTGATTTGGATGGTTCTTCCGAAGAGGATGTAACGGATCACGTTTTACCGCCGGTTTCTCCTCTGTGGAATTCTCTGCCTCAGAGGGCGGTGGAGGCCGGTTCTCTGGATGCTTTCAAGAGAGAGCTGGATAGGGCTCTTAGAGATAGCGGAGTCAGGGGATATGGGGAGAAGGCAGGAACGGGGTACTGATTGGGGATGATCAGCCATGATCACATTGAATGCCAGTGCTGGCTCGAAGGGCCAAATGGCCTGCTCCTGCACCTATTGTCTATTGTCTATTGAAAAATTGACAGGATTTCCAGCACAAGGTTTAGAATTTGGCAATTAATGGGCCATAGTTTGACTTTAGAACATGCCGTGGGATATTTTTTTAAACCTATTAAGCATTTTTGTGCAGATATGTACAAGTGATTGTGTATATGTGCGCGTCAATATTTATATGATGTTACATAGAAGTACTTCAAATATACAACAAAGGAACAGGTCTATCATTTCCGTTCCCCTCCACTCATGATCTTGGGCTCTTGAAGGCATCCAATCTATCGTTCTGAGTCACATTTAGCTGAAGGAAGGGTCTCAACCCGACGCGTCACCCATTCCTTCTCTCCAGAGATGCTGGCTGCCCCGCTGAGTTACTCCAGCGTCTTTTGTCTATCTTCACATCTGGTGATGATGAGTTCCACATCCCGACCACTCTCTCTGACATTTCTCTGTTGTGTTCCCCCGTTGCATCTATTCATAGCTACCTCGATACATGGCCACCATCCTAGATGAGGACATGCTTCACCTGTCCTGTTCCCCTACCCTCATTCAGATTTTCAAGGGCACCGATCAGGTCCCCATTTAGGTAGCAAATGAACTGCAGATGGCTGTTTTTTTTTTTTAGCTGGGACATGTTGGCCGTTGTGGGCCAGTCGGGCCGAAGGACCTGTTTCCACGCTGTATCCCTCTTTTGAGTCCTGGCATAAGCTCCAGGGATATTTTAAAGCTCTTCGCGTTAGGGTTGGGGTTTTGTCAAAGAGTACTCCAGTACACCAGTACTCCCAAACATTCCTTGAGACTTAAGACAGACGGAAAGCTGGAGTAACTCAGCGGGTCAGGCAGACTGGAGAAGTCCAAAAGGTGACCCAAGTCTAAAACATCCTCGCGGTCCTTTGAAAGAGCCGCCAAGCTTAGAGATACAGCATGGAAACAGGCCCACCCAGTCCACGCCGATTCCTCGTTCACACTAGTCTGACGAAGGGTCTCGACCCAAAACGTCACCTATTCCTTCTCTCCAAAGATGCTATCTGACCTGCTGAGTTACTCCAGCGTTAAGTCTTTCGTAGAGACCGAGTGTCTTACAGTGTGGAAACAGGCCCTTCAGCCCAACTTGCCCATGCTGACCTACATGTCCCATCGACACTAATCCCACCTGCCTGCGTTCGGCCCAGATCCCTCTAAACCTGTCCTATCTATGTACCTGTGCATACATTTCTTAAACGTTGCGATAGTACCTGCCTCAACTACCTCCTCTGACAGCTCGCTCCGTACTTCTACACAATAAAGAATCGATTGTTCCCTGTGCTGCAATTCCCCCCGTCTATTTTTGTACTTTCGACTCTGTTTCAGCAACCTTTCTGGAGCTTTGAGACCTGGAACTCTGCCCAGCCCCCCGAATGAAGATTGACATTGATCCTTTACTGCTTCAGAATTTAAACTAAAGATGCTGCCTGGAAACGAAAGGTGCTGCCTGACCCACTGGTTCCGGCATCTGCAATCTCAAACAAAAAAAAAGCAGCAAGGTGCAGCTGCAGTAGAGTTGCTGCCTCACAGCGCCGGAGACCCGGGTTCGATACCGACCACGGCTGCTGTCTGTACGGAGTTTGCACGTTCTCCCCGTGACCTGCGCGGGTTTTCTCCGGGTGCTCCGGTTTCCTCCCACACTCCACAGACGTACAGGTTTGTAGGTTAATTGGCTTTGTATGAATATAAAATTGTCCCTAGTGTGTATAAGAAAGAGATTGCAGGTCGGTGTGGGCCGAAGGGCCTGTTTCTGCGCTGTATCTCTCAACTAAACTAAACTCCCAGACTGTGGCCCCGTGTGCGATACGCATGGTTAATTACTTTGCTGATGTTTATAATAGTTTGTCCACGCTCCTGGCCCTTGCTGTTCCTCTGCTCAATTTTATCCCGGCGTTCGTCCCTTCCTATGTCAACGTTTGTTTGCCCCTTCATTCCTAGTATCCGGGTTTTGTGTGTGTATTATGTGTGGAGACTAAAGGGGCCTGTCTCACTTTCACGACCTAATTCGCAACCTTTTTTAACTCGTGGGCATGTTTCATCAGGCTAGAAAAACGCCCCGTCCTACTTGATGCCACCAGTACCTACGACCAGCATCACGGCCTGCTACGACCTACCTACGACCTCGTGAC
>CM069160.1:9443969-9457704 GCA_035221665.1 Okamejei kenojei
TGGACAAGCTAGATGCAGGAAAAATGTTCCCAATGTTGGGCGAGTCCAGAACCAGGGGCCACAGTCTTAGAATAAAGGGGAGGTCATCTCAGACTGAGGTGAGAAAATACTTTTTCACCCAGAGAGTGTTGAATTTATGGAATTCCCTGCCACAGAGGGCAGTGGAGACCAAGTCACTGGATGGATTTAAGCAAGAGTTAGATAGAGCTCTAGGGGGCTAGTGGAGTCAAGGGATATGGGGAGAAGGCAGGCACGGGTTATTGATAGGGGACGATCAGCCATGATCACAATGAATGGCGGTGCTGGCTCGAAGAGCCGAATGGCCTCCTCCTGCTCCTATTTTCTATGTTTCTATCTGCAGGTACTGCTGGCAGTGAAGAAAGCTAATAGCATGTTGGCCTTCATAACAAGAGGAGGAGCAAGGAGGTCCTTCTGCAGTTGTACAGGGCCCTGGTGAGACACACCTGGAGTACTGTGTGCAGTTTTGGTCTCCAAATTTGAGGAAGGACATTCTTGCTATTGAGGGAGTGCAGCGTAGGTTTACAAGGTTAATTCCCGGGATGGCAGGGATCCCATATGCTGAGAGAATGGAGCGGCTGGGCTTGTACACTCTGGAGTTTAGAAGGATGAGAGGCTATCTCATTGAAACATATAAGATTATTAAGGGATTGAACACGCTAGAGTCAGGAAACATGTTCCCGATGTTGGGGGAGTCCAGAACCAGGGGCCACAGTTTAAGAATAAGGGGTAAGCCATTTAGAACGGAGATGAGGAAAAACGTTTTCACACAGAGAGTTGTGAATCTATGGAATTTTTTGCCAATTCACTGGATGCTTTCAAGAGAGAATTTGATAGCGCTCTTAAAGATAGCGGAGTGAAGGGACATGGGGAGAAGGCAGGAACGGGGTACTGATTGTGGACGATCAGCCATGATCACAGTGAAGGGCTGAATGGCCTCCTCCTGCACCGACTGTCTATTACCCACTATCCACTTGTGACGCTACTGTCAGTGACAGTGGCGTGTTCATTATGCCCGTGACACTGTTGTCACGGTGATAGTGTGTGTGTGTGCGCACACTATCCCCATGTGACACTATTGCCATTGAGCCACTGTCCATGCGTGACACTATTGCCACAGTGACAGCGACGTGTGTGCCACTGTTGCCGCAGTGTTCAAGCCCTGTCCCACGGTACGAGTTCATTCCAAGAGTTCTCCCGAGTTTGCCCCGATTCGAACTCGGAGATTTACGGTAATGGCCGCTCGGGGCTCTCGTGGACATTTTTCAACCTGTTGAAAAAGCTCGAGCTTACTGCGTTCCCCGAGTGCCTGCCGTTTGCGCTACGAGCCGCTGAGAGACGTCCCCGAGCTCCGGCGTTCCCACTACGTACATTCTACGTGCTTACCACGAGTTTGATTTTTCTTTAAAGGCGGGAGAGCTCTTGAATGAACTCGTACAGAGAGACAGGGCCACCTGTGGCGTTCCTCCAGCTGGGCATCAGCAGTGTCTGCCACTTGGGCCTCCGTTTGCCAGGGTCACAACATGTCGCGTGTGTCGATAACATTTCCAGCCTCAATGTGACGCCCCCCCCCCGTATTGCGTTTCCGATCTTAATCCTGTGACATTCATGACCATTAAGTAGTGGTCCCGGTAGGCCAAAGGGCCTGTTTCCGCGCTGTATCTCTCAACTAAACTAAACTCCCAGACTGTGGCCCCGTGTGCGATACGCATGGTTAATTACTTTGCTGATGTTTATAATAGTTTGTCCACGCCTGGCCCTTGCTGTTCCTCTGCTCAATTTTATCCCGGCGTTCGACCCTTCCTATGTCAACGTTTGTTTGCCCCTTCATTCCTAGTATCCGGGTTTTGTGTGTGTATTATGTGTGGAGACTAAAGGGCCTGTCTCACTTTCACGACCTAATTCGCAACCTTTTTCTACCCGTGGGCATGTTTTCATCAGGCTAGAAAAACGCCCCGACCTACTTGATGCCACCAGTACCTACGACTAACATCACGGCCTGCTACGACCTACCTACGACCTCGTGACGACCATGCTGCGAGTATGAGTCAAGGGCAAACTCGGCAGAGGCCGTGAAAGTGGGACAGGCCCTTAACAGAGCAAGCACAGGGCAAGTGTCAAAGATAGACGCAAAATGCTGGAGTAACTCAGCGGGACAGGCAGCATCTTTGGAGAGAAGGACTGGGTGACGTTTTGGGTCAAGACCCTTCAACGGACGCTGCCTGTCCCGCTGAGTTGCTGAAGAGGGTCTCGACCCGAAACGACGCCCATTCCTTCTCTCCTGAGAAGTTCAGTTCCGTTCAGTTTACTGCCGAGGTACCAGTGAAATGCTTTTTGTAACGTGCTAACCAATCAGCGGAAAGACAATACATGATTACAATCAATCCATTTATAGTGTATACAGGAATTATGTTTAGTGCAAGTAAAGCCAGCAAAGTCAAGTCAAGGATAGTCCGAAGGACAAAAGAGGTAGTTAGTAGTTCAGGACGGCTCTCTGGTTGTGGTAGGATGGTTCAGTTGCCTGATAACAGCTGGGAAGAAACTGTCTCAGCTGATAAACAATAGACAACAGGTGCCGGAGTAGGCCATTCGGCCCTAAGAGCCAGCACCGCTGTTCAATGTGATCATGGCTGATGCAGGCCTGTCCCGCTGAGTTACTCCAGCATTTTGCGTCTATCTTTGGTGTAAACCGGCATCTGCAGTTCCTTCCTACACATTAAGTAGTGCCTATTTGGAACCCAAATGGACCTTAAGTGAGTGGTTTAATTGTCTACATATAAAGTAAATATCTGCTTTGTTGTAATATCTTGGTATTGAAACTGGATTTGTATAAAGTTTTTTTAAATGACATGTAATTATGTCTATTATTGCCTGTGATAAATATTAAAAGGATTACTGCGAGCAGCAGGTTCTGAAGTCATTTTCTTTGAGTTTAACTTATTGTCACATGAGACGTCGCCCATTCCTTCTCTCCAGAGGCGCAGTCTGCCCAGCTGAGTTACTGAAGAAGGCTCTCGGCCTGAAATGTCACTTATTCCGTCTCTCCAGAGACGTTCAGTTCAGTGTAGTTTACTGCCACGTGTATCGAGGTACAGTGAAAAGCTTTTGTCGCGTGCTAACCAGTCAGCGGAAAGACAATACATGATTACACTCGAGCCGTCCACACTGTACAGGATAGAGTGAATAATCTTGAGTGCCAGGTAAGGTCCGATCAAAGATAGTCTGAGCGCAAAGTAATAAATGTTGCTGCAGGAGTGGAGATTTAAAACAGTAGAGCGATTGAAATGCGCGACTGTAGATCCTCTTCTGTGGCTACCATGTAAATAGTCACCTGGGTTGGGAGCCATCTTGGAACCAGCGGCAGCCATAAGTTAATGTTTACAGTGCTCAGGCTCGGGTCCCTGCACACCTTCCTCACTGGAGCCCTGACCCAGCCCAGGGCCCAGTGACCCCTGAACTAGCCTGGGGCCTGACCGACCCGTGACTCAGCCCAGGGCCCAGTGACCCCTGACTCAGCCCAGGGCCCAGTGACCCCTGACCCAGCCTGGGGCCTGACCGACCCCTGACTCAGCCCAGGGCCCAGTGACCCCTGACCCAGCCTGGGGCCTAACCGACCCCTGACTCAGCCCAGGGCCCAGTGACCCCTGACCCAGCCTGGGGCCTGACCGACCCCTGACTCAGCCCAGGGCCCAGTGACCCCTGACCCAGCCTGGGGCCTAGTGACCCTTGACTCAGCCCGGGACCCAATGAGCTCTGACCCAGCTTTGGGGCCTGATCAACCCCTGACCCAGCCCAGGGCCCAGTGAGCATATGCTAATGTTTAGTGCTTTGTCTTAGAATAAAGGGACCATTTAAGACTGAGGTGAGAAAAAAACTTTTTCACCCAGAGAGTTGTGAATTTGTGGAATTCCCTGCCACAGAGGGCAGTGGAGGCCAAGTCACTGGATGGATTTAAGAGAGAGTTAGATAGAGCTCTAGGGGCTGGTGGAGTCAAGGGATATGGGGAGAAGGCAGGCACGGGTTATTGATAGGGGACGATCAGTCATGATCACAATGAATGGCGGTGCTGGCTCGAAGGGCCGAATGGCCTCCTCCTGCACCTATTTTCTATGTTTCTATGTTTCTAAGTGCTCAGGCCCAGGTCCCTTGCACTCTTTCCTCACTGGAGATCCCCGCCTGGAACGCCCTCAGCTTGGGGCCTAATTCCCCCCCACCGCCAGCCAGGGGCCCAGTACAATGGGGGGTGCCTATTCACTGTATCATTAAAAACTACTCTAAATTGGCCTCTAATTAACTGTCATGCAGGTGTATGTAAGAAACATGAGAGAGGAGGTAATAGCCAGCCTCCGGGTGATAGGTTCCCCTCACAGTCAACCTCCCAACGTGCAACCCTGTACCCCACGGTCATACCTTCCGTTCATTACTCTGGTTCCTTTCGCCGATCCTTAACTAAATTCCATGCGGCATATCACCACCCTACCCTCATCAATCACCACCAGTTCTTAAAAACCTCGATCCAACTAGTAATCCGTGTGCAAAGCCCCGTTATGCTGACTGTCCCTAATTCTCTTCCAGTGGGAGTAAATCCTATCCCCGCTAATGTAATGGGCCTCTCCAGTAGTATTTCCTGAGTGTTACGCCTCCCATTACTCTCTCTTGGTTTCTATATCTACAATGGACCTCTATGTTTAGGACAGCACGGGATGGTGCAAATACGGGCAGGTGGGACTAGTGTAGATGGGACATGCCGGCTTCTAAACGCTGTTTCTGGTGTCGTCCGCGAAAACGTACCACCAGTTCCCAATGAAATCTCTAGGGAACAACCACTTTCCTTTCTTATTGAGGAAACCAGTTCTGAGTCCTCTGGGAGACCTGGAGGATTCCTACCTCAGCTGCTGCTAGTGCAAAGATCTTTGTCAAGGATCCTGCCACCGTTCTTGCCCTCTCTCTGCTTGTAAGAACCTGGGACAAGCTGGATCCGCAAATGTTGGGTGACGATTCCACCCATCCATGTTCATACGTTGCGCCATTATTGATAGCACGAACAGCCATGATCACAATGAAGGCTGTGAACCCCATTCAGCCTTTCATCAGCCTACAATGGGGGTACTGTTATCCCCATTAACTTAATGAGAGCCGTGTGCAAAGCCAACACATGGAGTAAATCTCACCCGCCCGCTCCCTCTCCACCCCACTGCCTTTGCGGAGGTTGCGTAGCTCACAGAGAGCACTCCACGAGCCCAACACTTCCTCATCCTGACTCAGACTGCCTTTGCGGAGGTGGGTTCGAACCCTGGCTAAACGGGTGCTGCATGTACGGAGTTTGTATGTTCTCCCCGTGACCACGTGGATTCTCTCCGGGTGCTCCAGTTTCCAACCACATTCCAGGTTTGTAGGTTAATTTGCTTCTGTAAATTGTACCTAACGTGTAAGATAGAATTAGTGCACAGCCTGCTGACTGGTTGGTACGAACCTGATGGGCTGAAGGGCCTGTTTCTGCGCTGTGTCCCTACAACTAAAACTAGGAGTATTGTCCACACTAACCTCACTGTCGTCCGTGTCCTTCTGAAAGCAGATGCAGTGTACTCATTTAGTTTCTAAGAGACACAAAATGCCGGAGTAACTCAGCGGGACAGGAAGCATCTCTGGAGGGTAGACACAAAACACCGGAGTAACTCAGCGGGACAGGCAGCGGGATAGAAGGAATGGGGTCGAGACCCTTCTTCGGTATCTCGCCTACATCCCCCAGATACCAAGCAGAAAAGTGCCTGTAAAACTGCAGCTAGAATTTCCTTGGGATTAAGTGACTATGATAAACACTCTAATCATTTCCTCAGCTACCATGCACGTCTATGGGTCGCGTCGTTGGCTGCAGGACGGACTTTGCTATTTGCTGTCGTGGTTACCCAGCGTTACTGTTACTCATTTATTATATTAATGATTATCTGTGTGTTACTGCGTTAATGGGCATGTTGAGCTGCAGCATGGATCGTTGTTTGACACAAACCGCTGGAGTAACTCAGCGAGACAGGCAGCATCTCTGGAGAGAAGGAAAGGGCGACGTTTCGGGTCCAGACCCTTGTTCAGATTGATGTCAGGGGAGGGACAAAGATGGAATGCAGGTGGAGACAGTGAGACTGGTGGGAGAACTGGAAAGGGGGGGGAGGGGGATGGAGAGAGAGGGAAAGCAAGGGCGATCGAAAGCTGGAGAAGTCAATGTTCGTACCCACATATAACCATATAACCATATAACAATTACAGCACGGAAACAGGCCCTCTCGGCCCTTCCAGTCCATGCCGATCATTTGTTTTCCACTAGTCCCATCTACCTGCACTCAGACCATACCCCTCCATTCCCTTCCCGTCCATATACCTATCCACTTTACTTTTAAATGTTAAAATCGATCCTGTCTCCACCACTTCTGCTGGAAGCTGATTCCACACAGCCACCACCCTCTGAATAAAGTTCCCCCTCACGTTACCCCTAAACTTCTGTCCCTTAATTCGCATGTCATGCCCTCTTGTTTGAATCTTCCCTACCCTCAATGGGAAAAGCTTATCCACGTCAACTCTGTCTATCCCTTTCATCATTTTAAAGACCTCAATCAAGTCCCCCCTTAACCTTCTGCGCTCCAAAGAATAAAGACCTAACTTGTTCAACCTTTCTCTGTAACATAGTTGCTGGAACCCTGGCAACATTCTAGTAAATCTCCTCTGTACTCTCTCTATTTTGTTGACATCCTTCCTATAATTAGGCGACCAAAATTGTACACCATACTCCAGAATTGGTCTCACCAATGCCTTGTATCAAAAGGAATGGTTGGGAAATGGCACAAAAGGGTGCAGAAAGGCTGGGCGATGTAGACTGGGTCTGTGCCGTGACACGTGGAGCCTCGCGCACCAACGCTATGCGTGGGGACTGCTGCGGCAATCTCCTCTAGCCCTTTGTGAGGTCACAGGAGCTGGGCACATGATCACATTAACCAACGGCCCGTCCACAAATGAAATGGCTCCCACATTAACACAGCTAAAGCGACAATGATGGCACAAAGAGAGGTTACGGAGAGATTGAGGCAAGTACTTAAACTCAGGTGACAGTTCAATAAACCGCTTAGTACCCTGAATGAGAGGAATAGATCGGTGTAGATTCACTTGCCCAGAGTCGGGGAATCAAGGACCAGTGGACATAGGTTTAAGATGAGGGGGAAATAATTTAATCGGCATCTGAGGGGTAACCTTTTCACACAAAGGGTGGTGGGTGTATGGAACAAGCTGTTGAGGCAGGGAGTTTAGCAACGTTTAAGAAACAGTTAGACAGGTACATGGATAGGACAGGTTGGGAGGGATATGGGCCAGGCGCAAGCTAGTGTAGATGGTACATGTGTGGGCAATTTGGGCCGAATGGCCTGTTCCCACACTGTATCACTCTTTGGGACAGAAAGATAATCTGAGGTGTATGGTTATTTACAGAGCCCCCTGTTACACATCTCCAATCACCCAGCAAAGAAGATATAGGAGCCTGAAAACCGTGACGACAACATTCGCGAACAAAACCAGTGACCACTGCCCAGTCCATCACGTGTACTGGCCTCCCACCATTATAGGAGTCTCTGCCTCAAAATGGCAGCCAGCATCAACAGAGACCCCCACCACCCTGGCCACACACTCATCTCACCCCTGGCATCGGGAAGACGGTACAGGGGCCTGAAAATGATAACAATAGACAATAGACAACAGGTGCAGGAGGAGGCCATTTGGCCCTTCGAGCCAGCACCGCCATTCAATGTGATCTTGGCTAATATCCCCAATCAGTACCCTGTTCCTGCCTTTTCCCCATATCCCCTGACACTGCTATCTTTTGCCCTTTCTAGCTCTCTCTTGAAAGTATCCAGAGAACTGGTCTGAGGCAGAGAATGCCAGACTCACAACTCTCTGTGTGAAAAAGTGTTTCCTCGTCTCCGTTCTAAATGGCTTACCCCTTATTCTTAAACAGTGGCCCCTGGTTCTGGACTCCCCCAACATCGGGAACATGTTTCCTGCCTCTAGCGTGTCCAAACCCTTAAAAAATCTTGAAACATATGTTTCAATAAGATTCCCTCTCATCCTTCTAAACTCCAGAGTGTACAAGCCCAGTCACTCCATTCTCTCAGCATATGACAGTCCCGCCATCCCGGGAATGAACCTGGTGAACCTACGCTGCACTCCCTCAGTAGCAAGAATGTCCTTCCTCAAATTAGGGGACCAGAACTGCACACAATACTCCAGGCGTGGTCTCACTGGGGCCCTGTACAACTGCAGGAGGCCCTCTTTGGATCAGCCATGATCATCTTGAATATATATATATTCTTGCAACAGCACAACAGAACATGTAAACCTAGTATTCTGTAATCAAGATGATAAATAGATATTCACACTGAACTTTTTTTCTCTCATTTATAGTCTGATTACAGAGCACTATGTTTCCATATTCTGCTGCGCTGTTGCAAGTAAGAATATCATTGTTCGATCTGGGACGTTTGACAATAAAACACTCGATTCCGGAACACCGCACCAAACCAACCTCGACTGTGACCAAACCATGGACTTACTTTGGTTTCACTAAGAATTTTAGGGACTTTTTTTGCATCAGTATTGGAGTTATTAATTCATTAAACTGTTGTTTATTATATATTTGGTGGCCCAGCGGTCGAGCTGCTCCCTTTACGGAGCTGGAGACCCGGGGTCGATCCTGACCGCAGGCGCTGTCCGTACAGAGGTTGTACGCTCTCCCCGTGACTGTGCGGGTTGTTTCTCCGAGATCTTCGGTTTCCTCCCACACCCCAAAGATGTACAGGTTTGTGGGCTAATTGGCTCGGTATAAATGTAAATTGTCCCTAATGTGTGTAGGATAGTGTAAGTGTGCGGGGATCGCTGGTCGGCGCGGACCCGGTGGGCCGAAGGGCCTGTTTACTCCCTGTATCTCTGAACTAAACAGAATCAATAGACAAAACGTGCAGGAGGGAAAAAGGGCCATTTGGCCTTCGAGCCAGCACCGCCATTCAATGTGATCAATGCTGATCATCCCCAATCAGTGCCCCGTTCCTGCCTTCTCCCCATATCACCCTGACTCCGCTATCTTTAAGAGCCCTATCTAGCTCTCTCTTGAAAACATCCAGAGATCCGGCCTCCACCGCCCTCTGAGGCAGAGAATCCAAGACTCTTCACCCGTTTTTCACACAGATCTCATAGAGACTTACAAAATTCTTAAGGGGTTGGACAGGCTAGATGCAGGAAGATTGTTCCCGATGTTGGGGAAGTCCAGGACAAGGGGTCACACAGTTTAAGGATAAGGGGGAAGTCTTTTAGGACCGAGATGAGAAAATCGTTTTTCACACAGAGAGTGGTGAATCTGTGGAATTCTCTGCCACAGAAGTAGTGAGTCAGTTTGTTGGCTTTTATTTAAGAGGGAGTTGGATGTGGCCCTTGTGTGCTGAGGGGATCAGGGGGTATGGAGAGAAGGCGGTACTGGATACTGAGGTTGGATGTCAACCACGATCATGTTGAATGGCGGGTGCAGGCTGCGAAGGGCCGAATGGCCTCTCCTGACCTATTGTCTGTGTTCTCTGTTTCTATGTCAACATTACCTGGTCTTGTCGTTCCCTCACAGGCGCTGCCCGACCACTGAAGTCCTTACAGCAGTTTGTTGGCTTTGTTTTTGCGGCCAAGACTCCAGTTCTGCTGCATCTGGAGCATCTGCTCCACCTAAGCAGTAGCTTTGCTTGGATGGGCTGACGCCGGAACGTTTACCATCGGGAAAGGTATCGAAGTGTGAAACGCCATCTCCAGATTAGGGTAGTTCTTCAGAATTATCGGGCAACTGGACCATCCTACCACACATAGAGAGCAGTCCTGAACTACTATCTAGCACATGGGTGACCCTTGGATGGTCTTTGATCGGGCTTTGCCTTGCACTAAACGTTATTCCCTTATCATGTATCTGTCCAGTGTGGACGGCTCGAGTGTAATCGTGCATTGCCTTTCCGCCGGCTGGTTAGCTCGCCACAACAGCTTTTCACTGTACCTCAGTACACGTGACAATAAACTGAACTGAACTGAAACTGAACTCTGAAGATAGACATAAAATACTGGGCGAAACTCAGCGGGACAGGCAGCATCTCTGGAGAGAAGGAATGGGTGGCGTTTAGGTTTGAGACCCTTCTTCTGGTTGATTCTGGTTGATGACTGCGCAAACACCTCGTCAGTGGTTATCTGGCGCAGGTTGAAGTGGGCCTTTTTCACCAAGTTGAGGGAAGATCTAGTGGACTCAATCCCCTTTTTAAATTACTTAATATCGGGAGCAGCACGTGTGTTGGGTGTTAACCTATTCCATTCCTTGGGCAAAGGGAATATTGGTAGCAAAGTTTATTGAAATTCCAGACCGTTATTTTGTCTTGTTTCATGGCAGTCTTCAAGCAGAGAAGTCTGAAGTCCTCACAGTCTGAAGGAGGGTCGGTCTGGTCTCCCTCTCTCTCTCTCTCTCTGTCCTGTCTCTCTCCTCTCTCCACCCTCTCGCTGTTGCGGGGAGAAGGTACAAACCGCAGAGACAACACCCGAGGTCGGGATCGAACCCGCGTCCCTGGCGCTGCTAGTGCTTTGCGAGCAGTGGCTGCGTCTCCGTGCCCCCCCCTCAGCCGCCGGGCCGGGGGTGGGACACAGTGTGTGCGTGAGTGTGTGCGGGAGTATGTGTGTTTGAGAGTGTGTGTGTGTGGTAGTATGTGTGTCTGTCAGTGTGTGTGTGTGTTTTAGATAATTGTGTGTGTGTGTGTGTGTGTGGTGTGTGTGTGTGTGTGGGTGTGTGTGGGTGTGTGGGTGTGTATGTGGGAGTGAGTGTTTGTGTGTGAGTGGTGTGTGTGAGTGGGTGTGTGTGGTAGTGTGTGTGATGTGAGTGTTGTGTGTGTGTGGTGTGTGTGTGTGAGTGTGTGAGTCTGTTCAGTGTGTGTGTGTGTGTGTGTGTTTTAGATGTGTAATGTGTGTGTGCGGAGAGTGTGTGTGTGTGTGGGAGTGAGTGTTTGTGTGTGGGAGTGTGTGTGGGAGTGTGGGTGTGTGTGTGGGTGTGTGTGTTGTGGGTGTGCCGTTATCTTGTGTGCGTGTGTGTGTGTGTGGGAGTGTGTGTGTGTGTGGAATGTGTGTGGTGGGTGTGAATGGTTGTGAGTGTGTTTTTTGCGGGGTGTGTGTTGTGCGCGGGAGTGTGTGTGTGAGTGTGTGTGTGTGTGTTTGAGAGTGTATTGTGTGAGTGTGTGTGTGTTTTAGTGTTGTTGTGTCTGTCAGTTGTGTGTGGTGTGTTTTAGATAATGTGTGTGTTGTTGTGGGATGTGTGTGTGGAGTGAGTGTTAGTGTGTGTGTAGGTGTGTGTGTGTGTGTGTGTGGTGTGTGTGTCGTGTGAGAGTGTGTGTGTGTGTGAGTGTGTGTGTGTATGTGTGTGTGTCTGTCAGTGTGTGTGTGTGTTTTAGTTAATGTGTGTGTGCGCGTTTGTGTGTGTGTGCGGGGTGTGTGTGGCTGTGTGGGAGTTGGTGTTGTGTGTGAGGGAATGTGGGTGTGTGTTGTGGGGTGTGTTTGTGGAGTGTGTGTGTGTGGGAGTGTTATGTGTGTTGTGTGTGTGTGGGAGGTGTGTGGGTGGAGTGTTGTGTATGGGTGATGGACGTGTGTGTGTGTGTGTGAGATGAGTGTGTGTGGAGTGTTTGGTGGGAGTGTGTGTGTGCGTAGGAGTGGTGTGTGTGAGTGTGTTGAAGTGTGTGTGTGTGTGTGTGTGTGAGTGTGTGAGTGTGGGGTGTGTGTTGGTAGTGTTGTATCATGTCAGTGTTGTGTGTGTGTTTTAGATTCTGTGTGTGTGGGAGTGTGTTGTGTGTGGGAGTTGTTGTGTGCGGGATGTGTGTGTGTGTGGGAGTGAGTGTTTGTGTGTGGGCGAGTGTGTAGTGTGTGGGGAGTGTGTGTGTGTGAGTGTGGGTGCACGATGTGTGGTGTGGGAGTGTAAGTGTTGTGGAGTGTGTGGAGTGGTGTGTGTGTGTGAGTGTTTGTGTGTGTGTGAGTGTGCATGTATGGAGTGTGGTTGTGTGTGTGTGGAGTGTGTGTGTGTGTGGGTGTGTGTTGTGTGTGTGGGAGCGAGTGCATGAATGTGTGTGTGGGAGTGTGTGTGATATATGTGGTGTGTGTTTTTACATTGTGTGTGTGGGAGTGTGTGTTGTGTGTGAAATCTGTGGGTGTGTGGAGAGTGTGTGTATGAGTGTGTCTGTGGGAGTGTGGTGTGTGTGTGAGTGTGTGAGGGAGTGTGTGAGTGTGATTGTGTGGTGTTGAGGGTGTGTGTGTGGGAGTGTGTGTGGGGTGGGATGTGTGTGTAAGTGTGTGTGTGGAGTGTGTGTGTGTAAGTGTGTGTGTGGGAGTGTGTGTGCGTGTGTGTGTTGTGTGGAGTGTGTGTGATGTGTGGGAGTGTGTGTGTGTAAGTGTGTGTGTGGGCGAAGTGTGTAGAGTGTGTAGTGTAAGTGTGTGTGTGCGTGTTTGCTGTGTGGGAGTGAGTGTTGTGTGTGGGAGTGTGTGTGGGATGTGTGGGTTGTGTGTGTGGGTGTGTGGGGCCGAGTGTGCGTGTGTGTGTGTGTTTGTGGGAGTGTGAGTTGTGTGGGGAGTGGATGTGTGTGCGGCGGGTGTGTGTGTGTGTGAGTGTTGTCTGTGTGTGAGGTGTGTGTGTGTGTGTGTGAGTGTGTGTGAGTGTGTGTGGTGTGGTAGTGTGTATGTCGTCAATGTGTGTGTGTGTGTTTAGATAATGTGAGTGTGTGAGTCTGTGTGTGGGAGTGTGAGTTGGGAGTTGTGTGTGCAGGGGTTGTGTGTGTTGTGGGATATGTGAGTGTTTGTGTTGTGGAGTGTGTGTGGGTGGTGTGGGTTGGGTGTGTGTGTGGGAGTGTGTGTGCGTGTGAGTGTGGTTTTTGTGTGTGTGTGTGGGAGTGAGTGTGTGTGGTGTGTGGAGTGTGTGTGAGCGTTGTCTGGTGTGGAGTGTGCATGTGTGAGTGTGATGGATTGTGTGTGTGTGTGGAGTGTGTGTGTGTGTGGAGGTGTGTGTGTGAGTGTGGTGTGGTGTGGAGGTGTGTGTTGTGTGTGTGCGTGTGTGTGAGTGTGCATTGTATGGAGTGTGTGTGTGTGTGGAGTGTGTGTGTGGTGTGGCGTGTGTGTGTTTGTGGGAGTGTGTGTGGGGGTGTGTTGTGTGTATATGTGGGGTTTGCTTCTGTGTGTGTGGGAGTGTGTGTGGTGTGTGAGAATCTGTGTGTGTGGGATGAGTGTGTTTATGATGAGTGTGTTGTGTGGAGTGTGAGTGTGTGTGTTAGTGGTGTGAAGGGAGTGTTGTGAGTGTGATTGTTGTGTGAGTGTCGGAGTGTGTGTGTGGGAGTGGGTGTGTGTGGGAGTGTGTGTAAGTGTGTTTGTGTGGGAGTGTGTGTGTGTGTAAGTTTGTGTGTGTGGAGAGTTGGTGTTGTGTGTGTGTAAGTAAGTGGTGTGTTGGTGTGTGTGTGTGTGTGTGTAAGTGGTGTGTGTAGTGTGTGTGTTGTGTGTAAGTGTGTGTGTTTAACGTGTGTGTGTAGTTCAGGTTCTAGTGGTTCATTGTCACGTTGTTGTCATGATAGGACATGACATACTGCTTTGCATCAGAAACAGGAAACATAGTAGGCATTGACTACAGAACAGATCAGCGTGTCAT
>CM069160.1:9458204-9503204 GCA_035221665.1 Okamejei kenojei
CTGTGTGAGTGAGTGAATCCACACTTTGTGAGTGAGATCCACACTGTGTGTGTGAGTGAGTGAGATCCACACTGTGTGAGTGAGTGAGATCCACACTGTGTGTGTGAGTGAGTGAGATCCACACTGTGTGTGTGAGTGAGTGAGATCCACACTGTGTGTGTGAGTGAGTTCATCTATCTCTTCGTCGACACTTGTGTGTGAGTTATATAGTGATCTCGAGCTCGCTCTAATTTGTTCTGATTAGATCCCTCTCTTTGGGTTGGGAGAGGTGGAGGATCCACACTGGTTGAGTGATTTAATCCAAACTGTTATATGAGTGAGATCGGCGAGCAGCCTCAACTGTGTTGAGAATAATCCTCACTGTGTGTGTGATGAGATCCACACTTGTGTAGTGAGATCCACACTGAGTGTGTTGATGAGATCCACACATGGTTAGTGATGAGTGAGATCCACACGGAGTGAGGTGAGTGAGAATCCACACTGTGTGTGTGAGTATGAGACCACACTGTGGTGTGAGTGAAATCCACACTTTGTGAGTGAGATCCACACTGCGTGTGTGAGTGAGTGAGATCCACACTGTGTGTGTGAGTGAGTGAGATCCACACTGTGTGAGTGAGTGAGATCCACACTTTGTGAGTGAGATCCACACTGCGTGTGTGAGTGAGTGAGATCCACACTGTGTGGGTGAGTGAGTGAGATCCACACTGTGTGGGTGGGTGAGTGAGTGTGAGATCCACACTGTGTGTGTGAGTGAGATCCACACTGTGTGGGTGAGTGAGTGTGAGATCCACACTGTGTGTGTGAGTGAGATCCACACTGTGTGTGTGAGTGAGATCCACACTGTGTGAGTGAGTGAGATCCACACTGTGTGTGAGTGAGTGAGATCCATCACTGGTGTGGGTTTGAGTTGAGTGGTGAGATCCACACGGTGTTGTGAGTGAAGATTCCACACTGTGTGTGAGTGAGATCCACACTGTGTGAGTGAGTGAGATCCACACTGTGTGAGGTGAGTGAGATCCACACTGTGTGTGTGAGTGAGATCCACACTGTGTGTGTGAGTGAGATCCACACTGTGTGAGTGAGTGAGATCCACACTGTGTGTGTGAGTGAGTGAGATCCACACTGTGTGGGTGAGTGAGTGTGAGATCCACACTGTGTGTGTGTGAGTGAGATCCACACTGTGTGAGTGAGTGAGTGAGATCCACACTGTGTGTGTGAGTGAGATCCACACTGTGTGAGTGAGTGAGTGAGATCCACACTGTGTGTGGTGAGTGAGATCCACACTGTGTGAGTGAGTGAGATCCACACTGTGTGTGTGTGAGGAGATCCACACATGGTGTGTGAGTGAAGATCCCACTGTGTGAGTGATGAGTGAGATCCCCCTGTGTGTGTAGTGAGTGAGATCCACACTGTGTGAGTTGAGTGAGTGAGTGAGGATCCACACTGTTGTGTGTGAGTGAGATCCACACTGATTTGAGTGAGGTGAGAGGATCCACACTGTGTGTGTGCTGAGATCCACACTGTGGTGTAGAGAGATCCCCACTGTGTGTGTAGTGAGATACACACATGTGTGTCGTGAGTGAGATCCACCTGGAGAGTGAGTGAGTGAGATCCCAACACAGTGTTGTGAGGTGAGATCCACACAGTGAGTGTGAGTGAGATCCGACACTGTGTGAGTGAGTAGTGAGATCCACACTGTGAGAGGTGAGTGAGTGAGTATCCACTCTGTGTGTGTGCAGAGAACCACACAGTGTGAGTGGAATGAGATCCACACTGAGTGGGGAGTGAGATCCCCACATGTTGAGTGTATCCACACTTAATGAGTTAAGTGATACCACACTGAAGTGTGAGTGAGATCCACACTGTGTGCTTGAGATCCACACTTGTGTAGTGAGTGAGAGCACACTGGTGAGTATGAGAGATCACCACTGTGTGAGTGTGAGGTGAGATCCACACTGTTTGCTTGTGAGTGAGATCCACACTGTTAGTGTGAGTGAGATCGACATTGTATGATAGTGAGATCCACAACGTGTATGAACCACACTGTGAGGGAGTGAGTGAGAATCCACAATATGTGAGGTTGGAGTGAGATCCACATTACTGTGTTAGTGTGAGTGAGATCCACATACACTGTGAACTGTGAGTAGATCACATTGTAAGTGAGTGAGATCCACACTGTTTGAGTGAGATCCAAACGTGTGTGTGAGTGACTGAGAATCGCACACTGAGATTGAAATGTGAGTGAGATCCAAACTTTGGGGATGAGTGAGAGATCCACACTGTTATATAGTGAGATCACACTTATGTGTGGTGAGTGATGAGAGTCCACACTGTGTAGTGTAGTAATGAATCCACACTGGGTGTTGAGTGAGTGAGTGAGATGCCACACTGGTGTGAGTGTAGTGAGTTGGTAGATCCACCACTGTGTGAGTGAGTGAGTGAGATCCACACTGTTTGAGTGTGTTTGAGGGAGAATCCACTCTTGTGAGTAGAGTGAGTGAGATCACACTGGTGTGAGTGAGTGAATCCCCACTGTGTTGTGGGTGATGAGATCATACACTGTGTGTAGTGAGATCACCACTGTGAGTGGTGTGTGAGTGAGATCCACCTTGTGTTATGTGTGAGTGAGATCCAAACTGTGTAGTGAGTGAAGTGGGAGATCCACACTGTGAGTGAGTGAGTGATTGAGATCACACGTGTGTGAGTGAGAGTGTGTGATTGAGATCCACACTGTGAGTGTGAGAGTGAGGATCCGCACTGTGTGTGAGTGTGGAGTGTGGTGGAGTGAGATCCCCACTAGACGAGTGATTGTGGTGAGATCCACACTGTGTGTGTGAGTGATGAGTGCGATCCACACTGTGTGTGATGAGTTAGTGAGATCCACACGTGTGTAGTGAGTGGGTGAATCCACCCTGTGGTTTGAGAGTGAGTGAAGTGGAGAGATCCACACTGTTGGTGGTGAGTGGAGTGAGTGAAGATCCACACTGGTGTGTTTTGAGTGAGTGAGTGAGATCCACACTGTGAGTGTGTGAGTGAGATCCACACTGTGAGTGTGTGAGTGAGATCCACACTGTGTGTGTGAGTGTGTGAGTGAGATCCACACTGTGAGTGAGTGAGTGAGATCCACACTGTGGGAGTGTGAGTGAGGTAGGGAGCGCCACAACTCTGGAGGCAGGGTGGTGAGGGAGCATGATTGATTGGCGGAATAGACTTGATAGGCCGAATGGCCTCATTCTGCTCTTAGAACTTATTAACATTGATTATCACAGTCGTGCTAGACTCACCTATTGCTCTATAATCTCCTACTTATGTTCAATATTGCTCTCTGCATTCCCCCCCAATCATCTATCGACAAGATCTATCCCATCTGGGAAGTCGCGGTGGCTCAGCGGTAGAGTTGCTGCCTTGCAGCGCTTGCAGCGCCGGAGACCCGGGTTCGATCCCGACTACGGGTGCTACCTGTACGGAGTTAGTACGTTCTCCCCGTGACCTGCGTGGGGTTTTCTCCAAAATCTTCGGTTTCCTCCCACACTCCAAAGACGTACAGGTCTGTAGGTTAATTGGCTTGGTAAATGTAAAAATTGTCGCCGGGTTAATGTGGCATTGGGGTCGCTGGTCGGACGTGGACCCGGTGAGCCAAAGGGCCTGCTTAAGCGCTGTATCTCTAAACAAAACTAAGGGCATTGTAAATTCTCTGCACGTATACGTGTATCTCAGTGTACCTGTAATGCCTTTGGTGAATCCTAAGCTGCCTTACAGCGCTGGAGACATAGGTTTGATCCTCACTATGGATGCGGTCTGTCCAAAGTTTGTACGTTCCCCCTGAGAAAGTGTGGGTTCTCTCCAGGGTGCTCCGGTTTGCTCTCGCACTCCAAAGATGTGCAGGTTGTAAATTGTCCCGTGTGCGTGTAGGATAGCACCAGTGTGCGGGGATCGCGGGTCTGCGCGGACTCGGTGGGCCGAAGGGCCTCTTTCCGCACTGTCTCTCAAAAAGTCGAAAAAATAAAAATTGGATCTCATTTGGATTAGTGTAAATGGGTGGGGTGGTGGTCGATGTGGGGTCTCTGGGCCGAAGGGCACGTTTCCATTCTCTATCTCTCTCTATAACTCTGCGGAGGAGTCAGGCTGTTGGCATGGCCTCTCGTTCTTGGTTTCCCAGGAGCTCATAGCACTGAGAGACAGAGAGTGGGAGGGCCTCCTGAGATGTGTGTGGGACTAGGTAGATGTTAGCACATCGCCTGATGAGAGCCAGATTGGAACATTGGATGTCTGAAGATAGACATCAAAGTGGTGTGAGTAGCTCAGCGGATCAGGCAACGTATCTGGAGAAAAAGGATAGGTGACATTTTGGTGGGCCCTTCTAAAGGCGCGTGTGGGTTTAATTTGGTTTAGTTTAGAGATACAGCACGGGAACAGGCCCTTTGGCCCACCGGGTCCGCACCGACCAGCGATCCCCGAACATTAACACTATCCTACACCCACTGGGGACAATCCTTTTACATTTACCAAGCCAATTAACCTACAAACCTGTATGTCTTTGGAGTGTGGGAGGAAACCCACGCAGGTCCCGGGGAGAACGTGCAAACTCCGTACTGACAGCACCCGTAGTTGGGATCCAACCCGGGTCTCTGGCGCTGTGAGGCGGCAACTCTGCTGCTACTGATGTCTGATCGTGGTTTGTTTTGCTTCTGCCTCTCCCAGGTGGAGCCGGGGGGTCCATGGAGCCGGGGATGTTTCAGGTGGAGTTCCCGAACTTTGGCAACAACCTGCTGCGGAAGCTGAACCAGCAGCGCATGGAGGGCAAGCTGTGCGACATCACCATCCACCTCCAGGGCCAGATGTTCAGGGCCCACCGGGCGGTGCTGGCAGCATCCTCGCCCTACTTCCACGACCAGGTGCTGCTGAAGAACGCCAGCCGCATTGTCCTGCCCGGCGTGATGAGCCCCAAGGCCTTTGAGAACGTCCTGGCCTCCTCCTACACCGGCAAGCTGACCATCCTGTCGCCAGAGATCGTCAGCTACCTGACGGTGGCCAGCTTCCTGCAGATGTGGCACGTGGTGGACAAGTGCACCGAGCTGCTGCAGGAGAGCCAGTCGGCCCCCGCCCCCAGCTACCCGGCCGGCAGCCAGAACCAGTCGCCCAGCAGCAGCAACTACCTCAGCCCCTGGCACGGGGCCGAGACCGGGGCCGGCGTGCCCGCCAAGTTCGAGCGGCCCGAGGAGGACGACATCAAGATGGAGGGCCACCAGGAGGAGGACGAGGAGGACGAGGAGGAGGAGGAGGAGGAGGAAGAGGAGGAGGGGGGCCAGAAGGTTGCGGGGCCGGCGTCCCCGGGCCGGGAGACGGAGCAGGACAATGTCATTAGCAACTCGGTGGAGAGGGAGAAGTTTGCCGGGGAGGGGGGCGCGTCGGTGGGCAACAGCGCCGACTGCCCCTGCCCCTACCCGGTGCCCGGGTACAGTCAGCCCAGCATGGTGCCGCACAAGCGCTGGGTCCTGGTGAAGGGCGGCAAGCAGGAGGAGGGCCGGTCGCCGGGCAGCGAGGAGGAGGAGGAGGGTCACTTCGTGTCCGTCCCCGGCAAGAGAAAGCTGGAAGGGGCCAAGCGAGAGCCCTCCTCCCACTTCCCGGAGCACTCGCTGGCCGAAGACTACGACGAGTTCAACGAGGACCCGGGCTACGACGAGCCCGTCGACTACTACGGCTCCTCCGACGACTTCCACTTCGACCGGCCCGGGGCCGGGAGCCCCAACGGGGGCCTCCTGCAGGGCAACGGGCTGCCGGGCGAGATCCAGGAGAATGGGGCGTATGGCGTGCTGGGCGAGGCGGGCCCCAGCTCCTGCCACCCGCCCGCCGGCTCGGACTTCCCCGGCGGAGTCTACAAGCTCTACCCCTGCCAGTGCGGCAAGAGCTTCGCCCACAAGAGCCAGCGGGACCGGCACATGAGCATGCACCTCAACGTGCGCCCCTTTGGCTGCCCCATCTGCAACAAGAAGTTCAAGATGAAGCACCACCTGATGGGCCACATGAAGATCCACACCGGCCACAAGCCCTACGAGTGCCACTACTGCGGCAAGAAGTTCATGTGGAGGGACAGCTTCACCCGCCACCGCAACGCCTGCGCCAAGCTGTACCACGCCGCCACCGCCGCCCCACTGCCCGACCTCGACGTGCCCACCCCGCTGGAACTCAGCGGCCCCACCGATCTCTGACACCAGCCCCCACCCCCACGCCCAACGCCCAACAGCCAGGGGTGTGGTGCCGGGACCGCTGAGGGAGATGGGTGCAGCTGGCCATCCGGGACGAGAGAGAGGCAGTGAACACGTCTTCAAGGATCAGATTCCTCGCTAAACCCGGCCTGAAACCCCCTCCCACGCACACAAATCTGCGATTCAGATCATGCTGACAATTTTTACAGAGGTTTAATATTTAATTATATTAAAGAATAACCCATATATATATATATATATACACACATATATATATATATATATACACACATATATATATATATATATATATATATATGTGTGTGTGTATATTCTGGTGCTGCGCATTGAACTATTTTTTACAGTCACCCTTGCTTTTAATATTTATGGGACTCGGAACAGGAAGATACTCAGCGAATCAGTCGGCGTCTGAGGAGATTTAAGCCGGCTCGGTGTTGGAACCGTTTCGACCAGAACTCGGCCGATCACACACTGGGCACGGCCTGGGTGGTGCCGAGGGAGGGTGGCGCAGTCTCGCGGACGAGAGTTTAAACAAAGGCCACCATTTTGCCCCCCCCCCCCACCGGATGGGCGTTTTAATACATTGCGCCGGCCATTTTGAAAAGTGTCACGGCTGCTTGTTTCTCCCTCAGCTCCCGGAGTTGCGGCCCGTTGGCCTGCTTGTTTTTACGCCTGGGATCCTGCTACTGGGCTACATCCTACAGGGAAACGTTGACTTACTTCCATCCATTTCAAGAGTACTGTTGTTTGCTGTCAATGCCCCGGGAGAGAGGAGAATGGCGGATATCTACGGATCCGAACCGAGACCCAACGACTGAAATCCCACAGCCCAGACCCGCCAACAACCTCTGACTCTTCCCTCTCGTTTCAGGTCTGGAGCATCGGCAGTATTTTACCTTTTTTTTAAAAAAAAAAACGTGTCACGTTTTTAGCTATTTATGTGAACTGTTGAAATGTTATTCTTCTCACGAATAAAGACATTTCAGCTAACAAATGGGTCGAACATCTCCCGGGATAACAGGGCCCACACTCACGGGCATCTCCTCCTTCTCCTAGGGCAGGGATTCCTAACCTTTTTCGTCCCGTCTACCCCCCCCCCCCCCGGCAACTTTTCCAAAGTAAATTTACCCCCACCCTGTTTTGTTCAGTAATTTGAGTTTACACCAACAACATTAAACAACTGACAAAGGGGAACATTTAAAAATACTGTTTTTAACATTATTATTTTAAGTTCCAGAATCAACAAATTTATCCCAGGTTGGGACCCCTTGTCCTAGGGAGATACAGCATGGGAGCAGAGGTTTCAACACCCATTTACACTGTACTGTCCCATTTGTATTCTCCTCACAGTCCCATCCACACCACCCAGATTCTACCACTCACACACACTCTAGGGGCAACTTACAGCAGCCACTTAACACAGGGCGGTAGAGTTGCTGCCTCACAGCACCAGAAACCCGGGGTTCGATCCCGACTACGGGCGCTGTCTGTATGAAGCTTCTACCTTCTCCACGTGACCCGCGTGGGGTTTTCTCCGAGATCTTCGGTTTCCTCCCACACTCCAAAGACGTACAGGTTTGTAGGTTAATTGGTTTGGTAAATGTAAACATTGTAGGACGGTGTTAATGTGCGGGGATCGCTGGTCGGCACGGACCCGGTGGGCCGAAGGGCCTGTTTCTGCGTTGTATCTCTAAACTAAACGTCATGTGGCGTGAGAGCAAGCTAGATAAATCACAGTCTCCACACACCAGTACAGTTCATGACAGTCCGCAGAAAGCCCTGTAGCTGCCTGTGAGAAGCGGGTTTGAAAGCACGATACAAAACACGATAAAGAGGCATTAATCTTCATCTTCCGAATCAACAAAGCCGCAGTTATTCACACCCCCCCCCCCCCCCCGCTTCAGTCCGCGAATAAAGGCGACCATAGCTTTTGGCCCGATTTCAACATTACCAGCAATCATCGTCCGCTAAAAGCAATGAGGCAACTCACCAAGGTCTCTTTCCCAAAAGTCCCAACTTGCAAATGTGCCTTCTCCCGCACATTTACCACTCCATCCTTCCCAATCCCACACACAAGTTACGTGGGAAGAATATTTGGGGACGTATCTGCTCTTGTAACCATCCAATTCCCACCGAATGGGAAAGGGTGGGGAGAAGATTTACGAAGATGTTGCCAGGACTCGAGGGCCTGAGAAATAGAGAGAGGTTGAGCAGGCTGGGTCTCTATTCCTTGGAACGTAGGAGGACGAGGGGTGATCTTATAGAGGTGTATAAAATCACGAGAGGAATAGATCGGGTGGACGCACAGAGTCTCTTGCCCAGAGTAGGGGAATCGAGGACCGGAGGACACAGGTTCAAGGTGAAGGGGAAAAGATTTTATAGGAATCTGAGGGGTAATATTCCACACAGAGAGGGTGGTGGATGTATGAATGAGCTGCCAGAGGAGGTAGTTGAGGCTGGGACTATCCCAACATTTAAGAAATAATTAGATAGGTACATGGATAGGACAGGTTTGGCGGGATATGGACCAACGGAGGCAGGTGGGACCTAGTGTAGATGGGACATGTTGGTCAGTTGCAGTTGAGTTTATTGTCACGTGTACCGAGGTGCGGTGAAAAGCTTATGTTGCGTGCTAGCCAGTCAGCGGAAAGACAATACATGATTACAATCGAGCCGCACACCCTGTACAGATACATGATTAGGGAATAACGTTTAGTGAGAGATTTAAGAGTGTGGAGCGATTGAGATATGGGTCTGTAGAACTGCGTCTGCTAGCCAGCAAATGGTTGCCTGGTAGACAAAAGTGCTGGAGGAACTCAGCGGGTGCAGCAGCATCTATGGAGGGAAGGAAATAGGTGACGAAACCCGAAACGTTGCCTATTTCCTCCGCTCCATAGATGCTGCTGCACCCGCTGAGTTTCTCCAGCACTTTTGTCTACCTTCGATTTTCCAGCATCTGCAGCTCCTTCTTAAACAAATAGTTGCCTGGGTCGGGCACCATCTTGCAAGCAGGTCAGTGTGGGCGCGTTGGGCTTCCACACTCTATGACTCTACAACACCTTCACCTGAAGGCCTCCTCTGCGTGAGGTGAGCAACTCAACTTGGCTGGTCAATGCACAACTCTCACTGTCTCTGCCTGCAACGCTAATGTCCACTACATGTACAGAACTAACGTGGAACAGAAGACCATTCGACACACAGGGTCTTACAAGCCAATGGTACGGATGTTGACTTCTCCAATTTTTAGGTAGGTACCAACCTCCCCTCCTCCCCCACTTCATCCCTCTCCCCTCTGCCCCATCTAGACTCGCACCTATTTATTTCCTCCTCCACCTCCTACATTCCATTTCCATTGAATGGCAGAGAACGCTTGACTAATTTCCATCCTGCACTCAAATTCACTTGGACCATCTCTAACAACTCCCTACCATTTCTAGATCTCACCGTCTCTATCACAGGAGACAGACAATCAACTGGCATCTACTACGAACCCAGTGACTCCCACAGCTATCTGGACTACACTTCTTCCCACCCTGCTTCCTGTAAAGACTCTATCCCTTACTGCCAATTCCTCCGTCTATGCCGCATCTATGCCCTGGATGTGGTTCCATACCAGGTCATCAGAGATGTCCTCATTCTTTGGGGAACGGGGGTTCCCCTTCCATTATAGATGAGGCTCTCACAAGGGTCTCCTTGATATCCCGCACCTATGCTCTTGCTCCCCCTCCCCCCGTTCGCAACGTGGACAGAGTTCCCCTTGTCCTCACCTTCCACCCCATCAGCCGGCACAGAATCCTCCGACACTTTCGCCGCCTCCAACGGGATCCCACCACTGGCCACATCTTCCCATCTCCTCCCTTTTCTGCTTTCTGTAGAAACCGTTCCCTCCGCAGCTCCCTGGTCAACTCATCCCTTCCCACCCAAACCACCCCCTCCCCAGGTACGTTCCCCTGCAACCGCAGGAGATGCAACACCTGTCCCTTTACCTCCCCCCCCTCGACTCCATCCAAGGCCCCGACAGTCTTTCCAGGTGAAGCAGAGGTTCACTTGCATCTCCTCCAACCTCATCTACTGTATCCGCTGTTCCAGGTGTGGACTCCTCGTACATCAGCGAGACCAAGTGCAGGCTCGGCGATCGTTTCGCTGAACACCTCCGCTCAGTCCGCCTAGACCTACCTGATCTCCTGGTTGCTCAACACTTTAACTCCCCTCCCGTTCCCACACTGACCTTTCTGTCCTGGGCCTCCTCCACTGTCAGAGTGAGGCCCAGCGCAAATTGGAGGAACAGCATCCCATATTCCGTTTGGGCAGCTCACACCCCAGCGGGATGAACATTGACTTCTCTAACTTCAAGTAACCCTTGCTTTCCCTCTCTCTCCATCTTCTCCCCCTTCCCAGTTCTCCCACTAGTCTCACTGTCTCCAACTACATTTTCTCTCTGTCCCACCCACTCCCCTGACATCAGTCTGAAGAAGGGTCTCGACCCGAAACGTCACCCATTCCTTTTCTCCAGAGATGGTGTCTGTCCCGCTGAGTTACTCCAGCTTTTTGTGTCTAGCTAAAGAAATTCCTCATCTCCTTCCCAAAGGAACGTCATTTAATTCTGAGGCTGTGCCCTCTGGTCCTAGACTCTCCCACTAGTGGAAACATCCTCTCCACATCCACTCTATCCAGGCCTTTCACTATTCTGTACATTTCAATGAGGTCCCACCCCCTCATCCTTCTAAACTCCAGCGAGTACAGGCCCAGTGCCGTCAAATGCTCATTCTTGTACACCTCTTCTGGACCCTCTCCAGAGCCAGCACACGCCTTCTGTCTTTTCATCTCTGGCCTTTGTCCAACTATCTGTGCCCCCACCTGTTTTCCGACTTTCACCACCCCCTCATAATCGGGACAGTGGTGCAGTGGTAGAGTTGCCGCCTTACAGTGCCAGAGACCCGGGTTCATAAAACATAGACAATAGGTGCAGGAGGAGGCCATTCGGCCCTTCGAGCCTGCACCGCCATTCAATATGATCACGGCTGATCATCCAACTCAGTATCCCGTACCTGCCTTCTCTCCACACCCCCTGATCCCTTTAGCCACAAGGGCCACATCTAACTCCCTCTTAAATATAGCCAACGAACTGGTCTCAACTACCTTCTGTGTCAGAGAATTCCACAGACTCACCACTATCTGTGTGAAAAATGGTTTTCTCATCTCGGTCCTAAAAGACTTCCCCTTTATCCTTAAACTGTGACCCCTTGTCCTGGACTTCCCCAACATCGGGAACAATCCTCCTGCATCTAGCCTGTCCAACCCCTTAAGAATTTTGTACGTTTCTATTAGATCCCCCCTCAATCTTCTAAATTCTAGCGAGTACAAGCCGAGTCTCTCCAGTCTTTCTTCATATGGAAGTCAAGATGTTTTCAAGAGAGTTTGCATCTTTTGAGTTCGATCCTGACTACAGAGTTCGATCCTGTCTGCACGGAGTTTGCACGTTCTCCCCGTGACCTGCTTGGGTTTTCTCCGAGATCTTCAGTTTCCTTCCACACCCCAAAAATGGACAGGTTTGTAGGTTAATTGCCTTGGTATAAATGTAAATTGTCCCCAGTGTGTGTAGGATAGTGTTAATGTGCGGGGCTCGCTGGTCGGTGCGGACTCAGTGGGCCGAAGGGCCTGTTTCCCCACTGTGTCTAAACTAACCTAAAAAAATATGCAAACTTTTGAAAACATCCGGTGAATTGGCCTCCGCTGCCTTCTGTGTCTGAAGATAGGTTTCGACCTGAAAAGTCACCTATCCATGTTCTCCAGAGATGCTGCCTGACCCGCTAAATTACTCCAGCAATTTGTGTCTTTTTTTCATCGCATTCCTCTTAACTGCTGGAATCACAGTAAAACTGCATTGCTTTCTCTCCATGGAAACTACACTCCTTTTGAAGTGCAAAGTCCAAAATTAAATGCGGTCGTCAAAAATAGAATGTGTAGGAAGGAACTGCAGATGCTGGTTTAATCCGAAGGTAGACGGAAAAAGCTGGAGTAACTCAGCAGCGGGACAGGCAGCATCTCTGGAGAGAAGAAATAGGTGATGTTTCATCTTGAGACCTTTCTTCAGACACAGATGGCAGTGGAGGCCAATTCGCTGGATGTTTTCATGAGATTTAGATAGAGCTCTTAGGGCTAATGGAATCAAGGGATATGGGGAGAAAGCAGGAAAGGGGTACTGATTGTGGATGATCAGCCATGATCATCGAGATTGGTATATAAACTTAAAGCATATAACCATATAACCATATAACAATTACAGCACGGAAACAGGCCCTCTCAGCCCTTCCAGTCCGTGCCGACCATTTGTTTTCCCCTAGTCCCATCTACCTGCACTCAGACCATACCCCTCCATTCCCTTCACGTCCATATACCTATCCACTTTAGTCTTAAATGTTAAAATCGATCCTGCCTCCACCATTTCTGCTGGAAGCTCATTCCACACAGCCACCACCCTCCGAGTAAAGAAGTTCCCTCTCACGTTACCCCGAAACTTCTGTCCCTTAATTCTCATGTCATGCCCTCTTGTTTGAATCTTCCCTACCCTCAATGGGAAAAACGTATCCTCGTCAACTCTGTCTATCCCTTTCATCATTTTAAAGACCTCAATCAAGTCCCCCCTTAACCTTCTGCGCTCCAAAGAATAAAGACCTAACTTGTTCAACCTTTCTCTGTAACATAGTTGCTGGAACCCTGGCAACATTCTAGTAAATCTCCTCTGTACTCTCTCTATTTTTGTTGACATCCTTCCTATAACTAGGCGACCAAAATTGTACACCATACTCCAGAATTGGTCGTACCAATGCCTTGTACAATTTTAACATTACTTCCCTACACCTATATTCAATGCTCTGATTTATAAAGGCCAGCACACCAAAGGCTTTCTTTACCACCCTATCTACATGCGATTCCACCTTCAGGGAACTATGCACAGTTATTCCTAGATCCCTCTGTTCCACAGCATTCCTCAATTCCCTACCATTTACCATGTACTTCCTATTTTGATTTGTCCTGCCAAGATGTAGCACTTCACACTTAACAGCATTAAACTCCATCTGCCATCTTTCAGCCCACTTTTCCAAATGGCCCAAATCTATCTGTAGACTTTGAAAATCTACTTCATTATCCACAACACCACCTATCTTAGTATCATCTGCATACTTATTTATCCAATTTTCCACCCCATCATCCAGATCATTGATGTACACAGTATTGGTGGTTCAGTATTGATGTGGATAGAGAACAGTCTGGCAGACAGGAAGCAAAGAGTAGGAGTGAACGGGTCCTTTTCAGAATGGCAGGCAGTGACCAGTGGGGTACCACAAGGCTCAGTGCTGGGACCCCAGCTACTTACAATATATATTAATGATCTGGATGAGGGAATTAAATGCAACATCTCGAAGTTTGCGGATGACACGAAGCTAGGGGGCAGTGTTAGCTGTGAGGAGGATGCTAGGAGGCTGCAAGATGACTTGGATAGACTGGGTGAGTGGGCAAATGCATGGCAGATGCAGTATAATGTGGATAAATGTGAGGTTATCCACTTTGGTGGCAAAAACAGGAAAGTAGACTATTATCTGAATGGTGACCGATTAGGAAAAGGGGAGATGCAACGAGACCTGGGTGTCATGGTACACCAGTCATTGAAAGTAGGCATGCGGGTGCAGCAGGCTGTGAAGAAAGCGAATGGTATGTTGGCATTCATAGCAAAAGGATTTGAGTACAAGAGCAGGGAGGTTCTACTGCAGTTGTACAGGGTCTTGGTGAGACCACAACTGGAGTATTGCGTACAGTTTTAGTCTCCTAATCTGAGGAAATACATTTTTGCCATAGAGGGAGTACAGAGAAGGTTCACCAGACTGATTCCTGGGATGGCAGGACTTCCATATGAAGAAAGACTGGATAGACTCGGCTTGTACTCGCTAGAATTTAGAAGATTGAGGAGGGATCTCATAGAGACTTACAAAATTCTTAAGCGGTTGGGCAGGCTAGATGCAGGAAGATTGTTCCCGATGTTGGGGAAGTCCAGGACAAGGGGTCACAGCTTAAGGATAAGGGGAAGTCTTTTAGGACCGAGATGAGAAAATCATTTTTCACAGAGAGAGTGGTGAGTCTGTGGAATTCCCTGCCACAGAAGGTAGTTGAGGCCAGTTCATTGGCTATATTTAACAGGGAGTTAGATGTGGCCCTTGTGGCTAAAGGGATCAGGGGGTGTGGAGAGAAGGCTGCTACAGGATACTGAGTTGGATGATCAGCCATGATCACATTGAATGGCGGTGCAGGCTCGAAGGGCCGAATGGCCTCCTCCTGCACCCATTGTCTATGTTTCTATGATCATATTGAATGGCAGTGTTGGCTCGAAGGGCCGAATGGCCTACTCCTGCACCTATTTTCTATGTTTCTATGAACGGAGTTTGTACGCATATATACTTGGTTTAATACTTGGTATAAGTGTAAATTATCCCTAGTGTGTGTAGGATAGTGTTAGTGAGCGGGGATCGCTGGTCGGCGCGGACCCGGTGGGCCGAAGGGCCTGTTTCCGCGCTGTATCTCTAAACTACACTAAACTCAGAGCCCTTCAGTCAAGGCAAGTGTGGTCTAACCAAACATTTGTACAACTTGGAAATGAGTAGAGACTTTTTCACCCAGAGAGTTGTGAATCTGTGGAATTCTCTGCCACAGAAGGCCAATTCTGTGGATGTTTTCAGGAGAGAGTTAGATTTAGCTCTTGATTCAACGGAATCAAGGGATGTGGGGAGAAGGCAGGAACGGGGAACTGATTTTGGATGATCAGTCGTGATCACATTGAATGGCGGTGCTGGCTCGAAGGGCCAACTGCATCTATTTTCTATGTTTCTATGAAACGTCACCTGTTCCTTTTCTTCAGAGATGCTGTCTGACCCGCTGAGTTACACCAACCTTTTGTGTGAAAGATTGAACCTTCACTAAGGCGTAGTGAAGGATAATAGTCCTTTGTACTTCATCCAATTTAAGATAAAGAATTGAATCTCAGTGCTACACACAGGCTGCCCTTGAGTCATCCTGTGATAAATATAGGCAGTCACTTAATGAGCTGGAGACAGGCAGTTCTATACCACTCACTTGCAGGCTGGAAAGACCTGTCACACCTCCCGCAACAGTACGTCAGAGAGAAAGAGCGCTCAGAATAACTGCAAACATTATGCACTAATGGAATCAACTGCTGTTTCTCTCGATTTCCACGTCATTTTTATCTCCGTTTCCTCCCGGCTGATTTTCTTTCTATTTCTTCCTCTGCCGTTTAGTTTCGTTGAGTCTAGTTTGGAAAAACAGCGCAGAAACAGGCCCTTCGGCCCACCGGGTCCGCGCCGGCCAGCGATCTCTGCACATTAACACTATCCTACACATTAGGGACAAGTTACTATTTTTGCCTAAGCCAATTAAACATAGAAAATAGGTGCAGGAGGAGGCCATTCAGCCCTTCGAGCCAGCACCGCCATTCAATGTGATCATGGGTGATCATCTAAAATCTGTACCCCGTTCCTGCCTTCTCCCCATATCCCTTGATTCCATTAGACCCATCTAGTCAATAGACAATAGGTGCAGGAGTAGGCCATTCGGCCCTTCGAGCCAGCACCACCATTCAATGTGACCATGGCTGATCATCCCCAATCAGTGCCCCCCGTTCCTGCCTTCTCCCCATATCCCTTGATTCCGTTAGCGCCAAGAGCTAAATCTAACTCTCTCTTGAATACATCCAGTGAATTGGCCTCCACTGCCTTCTGTGACAGAGAATTCCACAGATTCACAACTCTCTGGTTGAAAAGGTTTTTCCTCTTCTCAGTTCTAAATGTCCGACCCCTTCTTCTTAAACTGTGTGACCTCCTGGTTCTGGACTCCCCCAACATTTTTCCTCCATCTAGCCTGTCCAATCCCTTAAGAATTTTATATGTTTCTATAAGATCCCATCTCACCCTTCTAAAATCCAGCGAATGTAAGCCTAGACAATCCATTCATTACCCTACAAACTATACGTACTTCAAGCGTGGGAGGAGCCCGGAGCACCTGGTGAAAACCCACGTGGTCACGGTGTCTAATACAGAGTGTGTATGCCCTGGTTTCCTACTACATTCTAAAGAAGGGCCGAATGGTCTCCTCCTGCACCTATTTTCTATGTTTCTACGTGTGGATTCGAGGGCTAATTAGCCGCTGTTAATTGGTCCCAGTGACTGGTAGAATCCGGGGAGAGTTGACGAAAATATCTTGTGAATAAAAAATAGTTTGATATAAAATGTGGTTGATGGTCAGCCTGCACTCAGTGGGCTGAAGGGCCTGTTGCCCTACTCATAGCATCATAGAGCAATACAGCGTGGGAATAGGCCCTTCGGTCCAACTTGCCCAACATGCCCCAGCTACACTAGTCCCACCAGCCCGCATTTGGTTCATATCCCTCCAAACCTGTCCGATCCATGTACCTGTCTAACTGTTTCTTAAACGTTGGGATAGTCCCAGCCTCAACTACCTCCTCTGGCAGCTCGTTCCATACACCCACCGCCCTTTGTGTGGAAAAGGTTACCCCTCAGATTCCTATTAAATATTTTCCCCTTCACCTTAAAACTATGTCCTCTGGTCCTCGATTCCCCTACTCTGGGCAAGAGACTCTGTGCGTCTGTCTACCCGATCTATTCCTCTCATGATTTTATACAGCTCTATAAGATCACCCCTCATCCTCCTGCGCTCCATGGAATAGAGACCCAGCCTGCTCTCCCTGCAGCTCACACCCGCTAGTCCTGGCAACATCCTCGTAAATCTTCTATGTACCGATTCGCCGCTGTATCTCTCAATGACTTCATGTCTCTACGGTGTGTAGTTTGGTTTAGATACAGCGTGGAAACAAGCTCTTTGGCCCAACGAGTCTGCATCGACCTGGAACATCCTACACACCAGGGACAATTTACAGAGGCCAATCAACCTACAATCTCCCACACCATTACGATTGTGTGAGGAAACCCCAGTTCTTGATTAGAACGGGTGTCAAGGGTTATGAGGAGAAGGCAGGAAAATGGGATTAGGAAGCAGAGACCAGCCACGGTTGAATGGCCGAGTGGACTAATTTGAGGAAGGACATTCTTGCTATTGAGGGAGTGCAGCGTAGGTTCACCAGGTTAATTCCCGGGATGGCGGGACTGTCATACGCTGAGAGAATGGAACGGCTGGACTTGTGCACTCTGGAGTTTAGAAGGATGAGAGGGGATCTCATTGAAACATATAAGATTGTTAAGGGTTTGGACACGCTAGAGGCAGGAAACATGTTCCCAATGTTGGGGGAGTCCAGAACCAGGGGCCACACACAGTTTAAGAATAAGGGGTAAGCCATTTAGAACGGAGACGAGGAAACACTTTTTCACCCAGAGAGTTGTGAATCTGTGGAATTCTCTGCCTCAGAGGGCGGTGGAGGCCGGTTCTCTGGATGCTTTCTGAGAGAGCCAGATAGGGCTCTTAAAGATAGCGGAGTCAGGGGATATGGGGAGAAGGCAGGAACGGGGATGATCAGCCGTGATCACAATGAATGGCTGTGCTGGCTCGAAGGGCTAAATGGCCTCCTCCTGTACCTACAGTCTGTTGTCTATTGACTAGATGGGCTGAATGGCCTAATTCTATCCCTATAGCGTGAAACCGGAGCACCCGGAGGAAACCCACGTGGTCATAGATAAAACGTGCAAACTCCACACAAACAGACAGCACCTGAGATCAGGATGGAACCCGGGTCTCTGGCACCATCGGGCAGCAATTCTACCGCTGAGCTACCATGCCGAGCATATATTAAACGCCTGCAGTTTGCAACACCTGTATTGTACACTGCATTGTATTTTGAGGCTATTTCTATTACACGATCCTATTGTGTTATAATCCACTGTTGGCCTCTGCATTACAAAGGAGGCAGCGATCGACTTCAGGAAGGGAAGCTGTACACATATCCCAGTTTGCACTGAGGGCGCTGAGTACTGATGGTTAAAAACATCCGAGGAGTCAATATGACCAACAACTTCTCCAGGGCCACCCATCCATATTGAAGCAACGAGCAAGAAAGCACATCAAGGGGCTCAGGAAGTTTGGCATGCCCCCTCTCACCAGCTTCTACAGATGTGCCGTGGAAAGCATCTTATCGGGATGCATCGCAGCTCGGTTTGGGAGCAGCTCCGTCCAAGACCGCAGGAAATCGCAGCGAGTTGTGGACGCAGCCCAGACCATGACACACACAAACCAACCTCCCTTCCACTGACTCCATCTACACCCAACGCTGCGTCCTCAAGGCCAGAAGCCCAGACCATCACACGCACAAATCAACCTCCTTTCCACCGACTCCATCCACACCCCACGCTGCCCCGGCAAGGCCAGCAGCATCACCAAGGACCAGTCCCACCCCGGCCACTCCCTCTTCTCCCCTCTCCCATCGGGCAAGAGGTACAGAAGTGTGAAAACGCACACACACACACACACACACCTCCAGATTCAGGGACAGTTTCTTCCCAGCTGTTATCAGGCAACTGGACCATCCTACCACAGCCAGAGAGCCGTCCTGAACTATCCACCTCAATTGGAGACCCTCAGTATACCTTTGATTGGACATTACTGGCTGTATCTCGCACTAAGTATTATTCCCGTATCATGTATCTATACAGTGTTTATGTGCATGGTAATCATTTTGGTGAGTGGCGCAGCGGGAGAGTTGCTGCCTTACAGTGCCTAAAGGGCCGGCTACGGGCGCTGTCTGTACGGAGTTGGCGCGCTCTCCCCGTGACCCGCGTGGGTTTTCTCCCAGATCTTCGGTTTCCTCCCACACTCCAAGGATGTGCAGGCTCGTAGGTTAATTGGCTCGGTGTGAACGTAAAATGATCCATCGTGTGCGTCGGATAGTTTTAGTGTGCGGGGCTCGACGGACTGGGTGGGCCGAACGGCCTGTTTCCGCGCTGTATCTCCAAACTCAAACTCAACTGTAACTCCGATCACCTTGCGCAAAGCAGAACTTGGCCTAATTTCCTATCGCATTTTTTAAAATTCATTCTGAAGCTGTGTCCCTGGGGTTCCCCTCTCATTGTGAAAGGACGGGCATTTAGAAAATGCCTTGCAGAATCCTTGCAAAATATGCTTGCTGTGGAACTAATTACGTGGTGAAGTAGCGGCTCATAGTTAAATGTCACGGCCACTTAGTTCAGAGATGCAGCTTTGAATCCGGCCCTTCGGCCCATCGAGTCCGTGCCAGCCAGCGACCCCTGCACACTTAACACCACCCTACACACCCTGGGGACAATTTTACACTTATACCAAGCCTATCGACCTAAAAACCTGTACGTCTTTGCAGTGTGGGAGGAAAGCGAAGATCTCAAAAAACAGAGAGAGCGTGCAAACTCCGTAAAGACAGCACCCGCCTCCCTCTGTCAGCAAACTTTAACGTTGCCATCTGCAGTTCTTTGCCTACAATAGTACAATATTTGTTACGTGTACTGAGGTGCAGTGAAATTCATTTTTGCGAACAGCTCAGGACAAGTATCTCTATACATGAGATGGACACAGAATGCTGGAGTAACTCAGCGGGACAGGCAGCATCTCTGGAGAGAAGGAACGGGTGACGGAAGTATCGGAAGAAGGGTCTCGACCCGAAACGTCACCCATTCCTTCTCTCCAGAGATGCTGCCTGTCCCGCTGAGTTACTCCAACATTTTGTGTCTAACCGATTGACAATCGACAATAGACAATGGGTGCAGGAGTAGGCCATTCGGCCCCTCGAGCCAGCACCGCCATTCAATGTGATCATGGCTGATCATCCCCAATCAGTACCCCGTTCCTGCCTTCTCCCCATATCCCCTGACTCCGCTATTTTAAAGAGCCCTATCTAGCTCTCTCTTGAAAGTATCCAGGGAACCGGCCTCCACCGCCCTCTGAGGCAGAGAATTCCACAGATTCACAACTCTCTGTGAGAAAATGTGTTTCCTCGTCTCCGTTCTAAATGGCTTACTCCTTATTCTTAAACTGTGGCCCCTGGTTCTGGACTCCCCCAACATCGGGAACATGTTTCCTGCCTCTAGCGTGTCCAAACCCTTAACAATCTTATATACAAACATAGAAACATAGAAAATAGGTGCAGGAGGAGGCCATTCGGCCCTCCGAGCCTGCACCGCCATTTAATATGAGCATGGCTGATCATCCAACTCAGTATCCTGTACCTGCCTTCTCTCCATACCCCCTGATCCCTTTAGCCACAAGGGCCACATCTAACTCCCTCTTAAATATAGCCAATGAACTGGCCTCAACTACCTTCTGTGGCAGAGAGTTCCACAGACTCACCACTCTCTGTGTGAAAAATGATTTTCTCATCTCGGTCCTAAAAGACTTCCCCCTTATCCTTAAACTGTGACCCCTATGTTTCAATGAGATATCCTCTCATCCTTCTAAACTCCAGAGTGTACAAGCCCAGCCGCTCCATTCTCTCAGCATATGACAGTCCCGCCATCCCGGGAATTAACCGTGTAAACCTACGCTGCACTCCCTCAATAGCAAGAATGTCCTTCCTCAAATTAGGGGACCAAAACTGCACACAATACTCCAGGCGTGGTCTCACTAGGGCTCTGTACAACTGCAGAAGGACCTCTTTGCTCCCTATATTTGAGTCCTCTTGTTCTAAAGGCCAACATGCCATTCGCTTTCTTCACTGCCTGCTGTACCTGTATGCTTACTTTCATAGACTGAAACCTGCATCTGCAGTTCCTTCCTATAACTATACATAAACACTTGAATGCATCTTCGATAAGTATCTCAGATACAGTGCAAGGATACACCATTGCTACTCCGAGACTGAGATGGGGTCCACAGCAAGGAGGGCGTAAGTAATTCTCCCGGAAAAAGACACAAAGTGCTGGAGTAATTCTGCAGGTCATAGAGTTATAGAGTTATACAGCATGGAAACAGGCCCTTCGGCCCAACTTGCCCACACCGGCCAACATGTCCCAGCTACACTAGTCCCACCTGCCCGTGTTTGGCCCATATCCCTCTGAACCTGTACTATCCATGTACCTGCTACTTCTCCTAGCGTGTGGCGTGCACAGCCTAACGTTGTAGGACACCTTGTTCTATTTGATCTTATTTGATTGTGCACACCAGGTTGATTGCATTCGTCGTTGGGATAGTCCCAGCCTCAACTACCTCCTCTGGCAGCTCGTTCCATACACCCACCACCCTTTGTGTGGAAAAGATACCCCTCAGATTCCTACTAAATCTTTTCCCCTTCACCCTTGAACCTATGTCCTAAATTCCCCAACTCTGGGCAAGAGACTACCCGATCTATTCGGTAAGAGACTCCCGATCTATTCCTCTCATGATGTTGTACACCTCTATTAGATCACCCCTCATCCTCCTGCGCTCCAAGGAATAGAGACCCAGCCTGCTCAACCTCTCCCTGTAGCTCACACCCTCTGGTCCTGGCAACATAATTGAAAATCATCTCTGCACCCTTTTCAGCTTGACAACACCTTTCCTATAACATGGTGCTGAACACAATACTCTAAATGCAGCCTCACCAACCTCTTATACAACTGCAACCTGACCTCCCAACTTCTACACTCAATGCTCTGACTGATGAAGGCCAACGTGCCAAAAGCCTTTTTGACCACCTTTATCTACCTGCGACTCGACCTTCAAGGAACCGTGCACCTGTACTCCTAGATCCCTCAGCTCTTGGTCAGGAAGCATAACTGGAGAACTGATGGAAGGATTGAAACAGCTTCTGAACAACTTAAAATCCTGGCACTCGTTGTTAGCGAAATTAAAATATATATATATATTTATCTTGAACACAAACGACTGGAGACTGAGCCCAGATATTAGAAATGGCCTAAACTCAAGCCCTGTAGAAGGCCAATGACAGAGGCAAAATGAAGTGTATGTTTGACCAAAAATGCTGGAGTAACTTAGCGGGTCAGGCAGCATCTCTGGAGGGAAGGAATGGGTGACGTTTCAGGTCGACACCCTTCTTCACACTGAGAATCAGGGGAGAGGGGGGCACAGAGGTAAGGAAGGGTGAGGTGTGAAAATGAGAGATCAAAGTGGCAGAATAAAGAAGAGCATGTTTAACTATTGATCCTCATGAGGAAAATAATGGAAACTCGTCTGACTTTGTTTTAGATTATTATTATTGGCAAAGCCTGGAGACGTTGAACAGTTGACAAAGTAAGGCTGGGGGCTGAGTCGGAGGCACGGAGGCGTCCGGAGAGGACCCGGGCTGCGTTCGTGGACGGACCACGTGGGACTGAGGACGCCACTGCTGCCGGGGGGAAGGAACGAAGCAGGACCCGGCATGGGGGGACCGCCGTGAGGGGAGGGGAAGAACAACGGACAAGGGGGACCGCCATGCTCCTTGTTCATCAGTCTATGAAAGTAAACATGCAGGGACAGCAGGCAGTGAAGGAAGCCAATGGCATGTTGGCCTTCATAACAAGAGGAATCGAATATAGGAGCAAAGAGGTCCTTCTGCAGTTGTACAGGGCCCTAGTCAGATCACACCTGGAGTATTGTGCGCAGTTTAGGTCCCCTAATTTGAGGAAGGACATTCTTGCTATTGAGGGAGCCCAGCATAGGTTCGCAGTTGTACAGGGCCCTAGTGAGACCACGCCTGGAGTATTGTGCGCAGTTTTGGTCCCCTAATTTGAGGAAGGACATTCTTGCTATTGAGGGAGTGCAGCGTAGGTTCACCAGGTTAATTCCCGGGATGGCGGGACTGTCATATGCTGAGAGAATGGAGCGGCTGGGCTTGTACACGCTGGAGTTTAGAAGGATGAGAGGGGATCTTATTGAAACATATAAGATTGTTAAGGGGTTGGACACACTAGAGGCAGGAAACATGTTCCCGATGTTGGGGGAGTCCAGAACCAGGGGCCACACAGTTCAAGAATAAGGGGTAAGCCATTTAGAACGGAGACGAGGAAACAGAGAGTTGTGAGTGTGGAATTCTCTGCCTCCGTGGGCGGTGGAGGCTGGTTCTATGGATACTTTTGAGAGAGAGCTAGATAGGGCTCTTAAAGATAGCGGAGTCAGGGGATATGGGGAGAAGGCAGGAACGGGGTACTGATTGGGGATGATCAGCCATGATCACATTGAATAGCGGTGCTGGCTCGAAGGGCCGAATGGCCTTCTCCTGCACATATTGTGTATTGTCTATTGTCAATCGGTTGGACACAAAATGTTGGTGTAACTCAGTGGGACAGGCAGCATCTCTGGAGAGAAGGAACGGGGTACTGATTGGGGACGATCAGCCATGATCACATTGAATGGTGGTGCTGGCTCGAGGGGCCGAATGGTCAACTCATGCACCTATTGTCTATTGTCTATTGACCACCACGAGGGGAGGGGGAAGAGCAGTGGACATTGGGGTCCCGGCATGGGGGGGATCGCCGTGAGAGAGGGGGGATGGAAGAACAAAGGGGGACCTTGCGCGGGGTGGGGAATTCGTAACCTGGTATGCGCCCTTTATGTAGCGACTATTCGCATACCCTTGGGTAGGCAAGCCAGGAATTTCACTGTGACTTGTCACATGTGAAAATAAAGTATTGAATTCAATATAATAGAGCTGCTAGAATCACAATGGAACCTCTGCCATGTCCCATCGGTAAATTGCCTTCCAGGGTAATATTCCCAGCTACATATTCCATGGGAGAAGCAGCTCAAGGCCATACCTTACCGATTATTCCATGGTCGCTTACCTTAGCTATCAACTGCCGGTGTGGAAGATTGTCAAAAGCTGTCTGAAAATCCAAATATATAGGATCAGCTGTACCGTCAGAGGGGACCTTCAGAAAACACTAGCATATTAAGTAAACATGACCCCCCATTCTTCCATCCCAAGGGGAGGTTGCTTCTTCTAAGCGGTCAGGTATGTAACATCAACATTAACGATTCGGAGCACATCCAGCTAAGCTACAACGCAACTATTAGCAAAGAGCACCCTGTTCCCGTGTGTGTGTGCGTGTTTTGTATGTCAGGGGCAAACCTGGATTGTTTAATGGATAAACGGGACAAGTTCTGTGAAGGACACCCGCTAACGGATTTGAGATCACCACCGAGTGAGCGAAGGGGAAGATGCGTTTCAGAAGGAACTGCAAGATGCTGGACAAATCGAAGAAATGCCGGAGAAACTCAGCGGGTGAGGCAGCGTCTCTGGAGCGAAGGAATGGGTGACGTTTTTGGCCCGAGGCCCTTCTTCAGACTGAGGGGGAGATGCAGTCTTTAATGCCTGCCAGTTTGGTTTAGTTTAGTTGAGAGATACGGCGCGGAAACAGGCCCTTTGGCCCACCGAGTCCGCGCCGACCAGCGATCCCCGCACACTAAAGCGCCTGTCCCACTTGGGCGTCATTTGCGCGACATCATTTACGTGTCACGACGCGCGCATGGTGCGTGGTGACGTAGGCAGTGTCGCGCGGGCCGCGCGCGGCTCCCCAGGATTTTGGGATGTACAAAATCTTCGCGCGCCATTTGCGTGACGCGCAAATGAAGGCCCAAGTGGCACAGGCCCGTAACACTATCCTACACACACGAGGGACGATTTCACGTCTATACCGAGCCAATTAACCTGCAACCCTGTACGTCCTTGGAGTGTGGGAGGGAACCGAAGATCTCGGAGAAAACCCACGGGGAGAACGCCCAAACTCCGTACAGACAGCACCCGTGGTCAGGATCGAACCCGGGTCTCTGGCGCTGGGAGGCAGCAAATCTACCACTGCGCCACCGTGCCTCCCACCAATATATATTGGTTCCTCTTTGCGTTATGGCTTGGTTTGCGAATTCTCACTCCCTGTTTTCATTCCCTCTGTAGCTTTGACCCTCCGCATCCCTGCAACATCCTCCGTCAAGCTCCAAGACCTCCATTCATCCAAATTTGGTCTTCAATAGTAACTTTCAAGAGGAAACAGAACATAAAGTCGTTTGTGGGACTTTTGGCCCCTCTAACTAGATCCTGAGAGATAACTAGATCCTGGGAGATAGCATAACTAAAGTCTATCGTAAATCTTTTGCCTAAGAGTTTACTGAAGGAATAGTATTGGGTCGGAGAGCGATACAGTGTGGAAACAGGCCCTTCAGCCCAACTTGCCCACACCGGCCAACGTGTCCCATCTACACCAGTCCCACCTGCCTGTGCTTGGTCCATATCCCTCCAAACCTGTCCTATCCATGTACCTGCCCGACTGTTTCTTAAATTTTGGGATAGCCCCAGCCTCAACTACCTCCTCTGGCAGCCCGTTCCATGCACCCGCCACCCTTTGTGTGAAAATGTTACCCCTCAGATCCCTATTAAATACTTTTACCTTCACCTTAAACCCATGTCCTCTGGTCCTCGATTCTCCTACTCTGGGCAAGAGACCCTGTGCGTCTACCAGATCTAATCCTCTCATGATTTTCTACACCTCTATAAGATCACCCCTCATCCTTCAGCGCTCCAAGGAATAGAGACCCACCTGCTCAACCTCTCCCTGTAGCTCTGATCCTCCAGTCCTGGCAACATCTTCGTAAATCTTCGATAAACCCTTTCCAGCTTAACAATATCTTTCCTATAACATGGTTCCCAGAACTGAACACAATATTCTAAATGCGGCCTCACCAACCTCTTATACAACTGCAACTTGACCTCCAAATGCAGGCTCGGCGATCGGCAGCTCACACCCCAGCGGTACGAACATTGACTTCTCTAACTCCAAGTAGCCCTTGCTTTCCCTCTCTCTCCGACCCTCCCTCCCCCATCTCCGACCAGTCTGACTGACCTCCCCATTAAATTTTATCTCTGCTTGCTTCATTTGTCACCTTCTCCCAGCTAACATTGATCTATTCTACATTCTCCTTGATCTCCATCCCCTTTGATGTGTCATTTTCACACCTTATCCTTCCATACCTCTGTGTCTCCCTCTCCCCCGACTCTCAGTCTGAAGAAGGGTCTCGAACCGAAACGTCACCTCTTCCTTCTCTCCAGAGACGCTGCCCGTCCCGTCCAGTACTTTGTGCCTATCTTCAATGTAAACCAGCAGTTCCTTCCTGCACATTCTATACTCAATACTCTGACTGAAGAAGGCCGACGTGCTAAACCACCCTATCTATCTGCGACGCACCTTCAACGTGTTCTGAGTTTAGTTTACGTTAAAGATACAGTGCGGATACAGGCCGACAGCCCACCATTGAAGTGCATTTTTATACATTTTAGTTTCTCCATGTAGAAATTACAGCAGTGTTTATACATAGTCCCCCCATTCCAGGGCACCATAATGTTTGGGACACAGCAATGTAATGTAAATGAAAGTAGGCATGTTTAGTATTTTGTTGCATATCCTTTGCATGCAATGACTGCTTGAAGTCTGCGATTCATGGACATCACCAGTTGCTGGGTGTCTTCTCTGGTGATGCTCTGCCAGGCCTGTATTGCAGCTATCTTTAGCTTATGCTTGTTTTGGGGGCTAGTCCCCTTCAGTTTTCTCTTCAGCATATAAAAGGCATGCTCAATTGGGTTCAGATCGGAGGATTGACTTGGCCACTCGACAATTTACCATTTTTTAGCTTTGAAAAACTCCTTTGTTGCTTTAGCAGTATGTTTGGGATCATTGTCTTTCTGCAGAATGAACGGCCGGCCAATGAGTTTTGAGGCATTTGTTTGAACTTGAGCAGATAGGATGTGTCTATACACTTCGGAATTCATTATGCTACTACCATCAGCAGTTGTAGCATCAATGAAGATAAGTGAGCCAGTACCTTCAGCAGCCATACACGCCCAGGCCGTAACACCCCCACCACCGTGTTTCACAGATGAGGTGGTATGCTTTGTGCCAGAGTTGTGCCAATGAAAGTCAAAGGGTCCATTATGAGACTGAGAAACAAGAATAAAACTGTTGGAGACATCAGCCAAACCTTAGGCTTACCAAAATCAACTGTTTGGAACATCCTTAAGAAGAAAGAGAGCACTGGTGAGCTTACTAATCGCAAAGGGACTGGCAGGCCAAGAAAGATCTCCACAGCTGATGACAGAAGAATTCTCTCTATAATAAAGAAACATCCCCCAACACCTGTCCGACAGATCAGAAACACTCTTCAGGAGTCAGGTGTGGATTTGCCAATGACCACTGTCCGCAGAAGACTTCATGAACAGAAATACAGAGGCTACACTGCAAGATGCAAACCACTGGTTAGCCGCAAAAATAGGATGGCCAGGTTACAGTTTGGCAAGAAGTACTTAAAAGAGCAACCACAGTTCTGGAAAAAGGTCTTGTGGACAGATGAGACAAACATTAACTTATATCAGAGTGATGGCAAGACCAAAGTATGGAGGAGAGAAGGAACTGCCCAAGATCCAAAGCATACCACCTCATCTATGAAACACGGTGGTGGGGGTGTTATGGCCTGGGCATGTATGGCTGCTGAAGGTACTGGCTCACTTATCTTCATTGATGATACAACTGCTGATGGTAGTAGCAAAATGAATTCTGAAGTGTATAGACACATCCTATCTGCTCAAGTTCAAACAAATGCCTCAAAACTCATTAGCTGGCGGTTCATGCTGCAGCAAGACAATGATCCCAAACATACTGCTAAAGCAACAAAGGAGTTTTTCAAAGCTAAAATATGGTAAATTGTCGAGTGGCCAAGTCAATCACCCGATCTGAACCCAATTGAGCATGCCTTTTATATGCTGAAGAGAAAACTGAAGTGGACTAGCCCCCAAAACAAGCATAAGCTAAAGATAGCTGCAATACAGGCCTGGCAGAGCATCACCAGAGAAGACACCCAGCAGCTGGTGATGTCCATGAATCGCAGACTTCAAGCAAAGGATATGCAACAAAATACTAAACATGCCAACTTTCATTTGCATGACATTGCTGTGTCCCAAACATTATGGTGCCCTGGAATGGGGGGGGGGGGCTATGTATAAACACTGCTGTAATTTCTACATGGAGAAACCAAAATGTATAAAAATGGCCTTTATTAAAATCTGACAACGTGCACTTTAACCACATTTGATTTTTTTCTATTACAATCTCAAATTGTGGAGTACAGAGGCAAATAAATAAATGCTGGGTCTTTGTCCCAAACATTATGGAGGGCACTGTATCTCCCCCTCTTAACTATTCTCCTGCCTTCTCCCCATAACCCCCGACACTCGCACCAATCAAGAATCTATCTATCTCTGCCTTAAAAATATCCACTGACTTGGCCTCCGCTGCCTTCTGTGGCAATGGATCCCACAGATTCGCCGCCCTCTGACTAAAGAAATTCCCCATCATCTCCTTCCTAAAAGAGCAGCCCTTTAATTCTGAGGCTGTGGCCTCTGGTCCTGGACTCTCCCACTAGTGGAACTGCTGCCTCTCAGAGCGCCAGGGACCCGGGTTTGAATCTGACCTCGGGCGCTCGGGATTTGACCCGACCTGAAACGTCACCTTTGGCCCAGCGGTAGACTTGCAGCGAATGCCGCGCCAGAGACCCGGGTCCCGTCCCCACCGCGGGCGCTGCCCGTACGGAGTTTGCGCGCTCTCCCCGTGACCCGCGTGGGTTTTCTCCGAGATCTTTGGTTTCCTCCCACTCTCCAAAGACGTGCAGGTTTGTAGGTCAATTGGCGTGGTGTAAATGTAAATTGTCCCGAGTGTGTGTAGGATAGTGTCAGTGTGCGGGGATCGCTGGTCGGCGAGGACTCGGTGGGCCGAAGGGCCTGTTTCCACGCTGTATCTCTCAACTAAATAAACTAAACTAAACTATTCCTTTTCTCCCGAGATGCTGCCTGACCCGCTGAGTTACTCCACCACCTGACCATCTCCTCCCTGCGTGCTAACTATTCACCGTCTATAGCTTGTTGCAGAGTTATCAATGGCCTTAGAGCTGTACTTAGCCACCATTTTGTGGCCTTCACCAGCTTATGCAGCCTCTCCTTATAACCCAGGAGCAAGGTGGCACACTGGTAGAGTTGATGCCTTACAGCGTAGGTTTACAAGATTAATTCCCGGGATGGCGGGACTGTCATATGCTGAGAGAATGGAGCGGCTGGGCTTGTACACTCTGGAGTTTAGAAGGATGAGAGGGGATCTCATTGAAACATATAAGATTGTTAAGGGTTTGGACACGCTAGAGGCAGGAAACATGTTCCCGATGTTGGGGGAGTCCAGAACCAGGGGCCACACACAGTTTAAGAATAAGGGGTCGGCCATTTAGAACGGAGACGAGGAAACACTTTTTCTCACAGAGAGTTGTGAGTCTGTGGAATTCTCTGCCTCAGAGGGCGGTGGAGGCCGGTTCTCTGGATGCTTTCAAGAGAGAGCTAGATAGGGCTCTTAAAGATAGCGGAGTCAGGGGATATGGGTAGAAGGCAGGAACGGGGTACTGATTGGGGATGATCAGCCATGATCACATTGAATGGCGGTTCTGGCTCGAAGGGCCGAATGGCCTCCTCCTGCACCTATTGTCTGTTGTTTATTGTCAATTGTCTATTACAGCGCCAGATACCCAGGAGGGTCCCGGGTTCAATCCTGACCACGGGTGCTGCTCTGTACATTCTCTGCCGCAGAAGGCGGCCAATTCACTGGATGTTTTCAAGAGAGAGTTAGATTTAGCTCTTGGGTGGGGCTAACGGAATCAGGGGATGTGGGGAAAAAAGCAGGAACGGGGAACTGATTTTGGATGATCAGCCGTGATCATATTGAATGGCGGTGCTGGCTCGAAGGGCCGAATGGCCTCCTGCACCTATTGTCTATGTTTTCTCTGTTTAACTCTTGGGCACAATGTCACGGTTGAAGGCAAGCAGGCCAAACATTTTCTACACCACCCTATCTATCAGTGCCGTCACTTTTAAGCAACTCTGTACCTGTCCCCCTACACCTCATTCACTTTGTCTGCCCTGGTCTGATTTCATAGAAACATAGAAACATAGAAATTAGGTGCAGGAGTAGGCCATTCAGCCCTTCGAGCCTGCACCGCCATTCAATATGATCATGGCTGATCATCCAACTCAGTATCCCGTACCTGCCTTCTCTCCATACCCTCTGATCCCCTTAGCCACAAGGGCCACATCCAACTCACTCTTAAATATAGCCAATGAACTGGCCTCAACTACCCTCTGTGGCAGAGAGTTCCAGAGACTCACCGCTCTCTGTGTGAAAAAAGTCTTTCTCATCTCGGTCTTAAAGGATTTCCCCCTTATCCTTAAGCTGTGACCCCTTGTCCTAGAGTTCCCCAACATCGGGAACAATCTTCCTGCATCTAGCCTGTCCAACCCCTTAAGAATTTTGTAAGTTTCTATAAGATCCCCTCTCAATCTCCTAAATTCCAGAGAGTATAAACCGAGTCTATCCAGTCTTTCTTCATAAGACAGTCCTGACATCCCAGGAATCAGTCTGGTGAACCTTCTCTGCACTCCCTCTATGGCAATAATGTCCTTCCTCAGATTTGGAGACCAAAACTGTACGCAATACTCCAGGTGTGGTCTCACCAAGACCCTGTACAACTGAAGTAGAACCTCCCTGCTCCTGTACTCAAATCCTTTTGCTATGAAAGCCAACATACCATTCGCTTTCTTCACCGCCTGCTGCACCTGCATGCCTACTGTCAATGACTGGTGTACCATGACACCCAGGTCTCGCTGCATCTCCCCTTTTCCTAATCGGCCACCATTTAACCATTTCATTTTCCAAAAAAGCATCACATTATAATTAGGACAGCACCAGAGACCCGGGTTCGATCCCGACTGCGGGTGCTCGTCTGTACGCAGTTTGTCCGTTCATCCCCCTGACCCGTGTGGGGTTTTCTCTGGGATCACCCATTTCCTCCCACGCTCCCAAATGAGCCCCCCCGCTTCAACCCAAACGCCAGCGAGTACAGGCCCAGTGCGGTCAAACGCTCATCATATGCTAACCCTACTCATTCCTGGGATCTTCCTCTGGACCCTCTCCACAGCCGGCACATCCGCCCTCAGGTGCGGGGTCCACATTTCCTCTCAGTATGCAGCTCCTAATGGCCATGTGCCTGTTTCATTGAGGAATGCCAGCGGACTTAGGAGTTAGCTAAGTCTCAAATTCCATTATTCTGTGTTCGCACGTCTGGGTGAGACGCTAAATGCAATTCGCTGTCTCTGCACTTGCACACTGCACAGTGACAATACCGTTTGAACCTGAATCTGAAATTACTGACCATTAACATCTCAGATGCCTGTTGCCGTAAGGGATGGGGGAATGAGGCCATTTGGCCCATCAAGTCTACTCCGCCATTCAACCGTGGATGATCTGTGGAATTCTCTGCCACGGAAGAGTAGTTGAGGCCAGTTCGTTGGCCATATTTAAGAGGGAGTTGGATGTGGCCCTTGTGGCTGAAGGGATCAGGGGTTATGGAGAGAAGGCAGGTACAGGATACTGAGTTGGATGATCAGCCGTGATCATATTGAATGGCGGTGCAGGCTCGAAGGGCCGAATGGCCTCCTCCTGCACCTATTGTCTGTTGTTTATTGTCAATTGTCTCTTACAGCGCCAGATACCCAGGAGGGTCCCGGGTTCAATCCAGACCACGGGTGCTGCTCTGTACATTCTCTGCCGCAGAAGGCGGTGGAGGCCAATTCACTGGATGTTTTCAAGAGAGAGTTAGATTTAGCTCTTGGGGCTAACGAAATCAGGGGATGTGGGGAAAAAAGCAGGAACGGGGAGCTGATTTTGGATGATCAGCCGTGATCATATTGAATGGCGGTGCTGGCTCGAAGGGCCGAATGGCCTCCTCCTGCACCTATTGTCTATGTTTCTATGATCTATCTCTCCTTCCTAACCCCATTTTCCTGCCTACTCCCCATAACCCCTGACACCCGTATTAATCAAGAATCTATCTGAGAGGCAAGCCTTAAAAATATCCACTTGGCTTGGCCCTCCACAGCCGTCTGTGGCAAAGAATTCCACAGATTCGCCACCCTCTGACTAAAGGCATTCCTCCTCGTCTCCGTCCTGGAAGAACGTGAGCCAGGTCCATGCAGTTGGTGAACTCGCGAAGGAGGCACACTTACCTTACGCTCAAAGAGACTCGCCACGCAGGGGTGGCACGGTGAACAGCGGTAGAGTCGCTGCCACACGACGCCAGGGACCCGGGTTCCATCCTGACCACGGGGTGCTTGTCTGTGCGGAGTCTGCACGCTCACCCTGTGACCCGCGTGGGATTTCTCCGAGATCTTCGGGTTTCCTCCCACACTCCAAAGACGCGCAGGTTTGTAGGTTAATCGGATTGGTGTAAATGTAAAAATGTCCCCAGTGTGTGCAGCGTAGCGTTAAGGGCCTGTCCCACTGTACGAGGTCATTCAGGAGTTCCTCCGAGTTTTCGAACTCGGACAATGTCCGTGGCGGGGTCCGCCGGAGTTCGCGGATGGCTCGCGCGAGTAAAAAGTAAAAAACATTTTCACCACGAGTAATTTTTTTCATCGTGGACATTTTTCACAGTGTTGGGGAAAAAAAACGTTAAGAGTTTACCGGATGTCCCGAGTGACTACCGTTAGCGTCACGAGCCGCTGCGAGACATCCCACGGGCTCCTGCGCACCCGCGACGGACATTCTCCGGGTTCGAATCGGGGGAAAACTCGGGAGAACTCCTGAATGACCTCGTACAGTGGAAACAGGGGGTTTAAATGCGCGGAGAATCGCTGGTCGGCGGGGGCTTGGTGGGCCACAGGGCCTGTTTCCGCGCAGAATCTCTGAACTAAATTAAATGCAATGTCAGCGAATACTTCCTGCAAATTTCTACAGACACAGTGCGGGAAGAACCCCAGGCTAGTTTCCTCATGGCCTGGTACGGCAATTCCAAATGCAGACCGCAGACTGATGTGTGGGCTCAGTCCAACCCTACATCAGAAGCATCTACATCAGGCACTGCCCCAAGAAGGCAGCATCTGCCATCAAGCGATCCTGAGTATAGACGTTAGGAGGTCACGTTGCAGTTGGATCAGACGTTTCGAGTCTTGTGTTCAGTTCTGGGCACCGTGTTATAGGAAAGATGTTGTCAAGCTGGAAAAAGGGTTCAGCGAAGGTGTTGCCAGGACTAGAGGGTGTGAGCTGCAGGGAGAGGTCGAGCAGGCTGGGTCTCTACTCCTTGGGGCGCAGGAGGATGAGGGATGATCTTACAGAGGTGTACAAAATCATGAGAGGAATAGATCGCGTAGAGTCTCTTGCCCAGAGTAGGGGAATCGAGGACCAGAGGACACAGGTTCAAGGTGAAGGGGAAAAGTTCTAATAGGAATCTGAGGGGTAACTTTTTCACACAGAGAGTGGTGGGTGTATGGAACGAGCTGCCAGTAGATGAGGCTGGGTCTATCCCAACGTTTAAGAAACAGTTAGACAGGTACATGGTTAGGACAGGTTTGGAGGGATATGGACCAAATGTGGGCAGGTGGGACTGTTGTAGCTGGGACATGTTGGCCAGTGTGGGCAAGATGGGCCGAAGGGCCTGTTTCTACACTGTTTCTCTCTATGGCTCTACGACTCTAAGTGTGTACACAGTACATGTGGTGAGTGTGAACGAGTGTGCATGTAGTACATGTGGGGTGTATTACATCATGAGCGGGATAGATCGGGTGGACGCACAGAGTCTCTTGCCCAGAGTAGGGGGAATCGAGGACCGGAGGACACAGGTTCAAGGTGAAGGGGAAAAGATTTAACAGGAATCTGAGGGGTCACTTTTTTTACACAACGGGTGGTGGGTGTATGGAACGAGCTGCCAGAGGAGATAGTCGAGGCTGGGACTATCCCAATGCTTATGAAACAGTTAGACAGGCACATAGATTGGATAGGTCAGAGGGATATGGACCAGGTGGGACCAGTGTGGGTGGGGCATGTTGGCCGGTGTGTGGGCAAGTTGGGCCGAAGGCTGTGGCCTCCATGCTGTGGCCTCCTTCAGCAACTCTAGGGCAAAATGACCCCATTATTTCCTTTCCAGACAGTTGTTAAAAGTTAATACACAGCATTTAATGGAATCATAGAGTGTGGAAACAGGCCCTTCAGCCCAACCTGCCCATGCCGGCCCAACATGTCCCATCGACACTAGTCCTACCTGCCCGCTTTTGGCCCACGTCCCTCTGACCTATCCTATCGATGTGCCTGTCTAATTGTTTCCCAAGCATTGAGCTACCTCACCTTAGATCCCATGCGATCTAACCTTCCAGAGCAGCCTACCACGTGGGACCTTGTCATTCAGCTACCAGGCAGGATAGGACAGGTTTGGAGGGATATGGACCAAATGTGAACCATTGATTGAGGGCCATCATACTGAGTGTGATATGATGTTGTTATGCTAAAAAAGGATGTTTTACTTTTAGTTGATTTATAACTGAATAAAAATTGCTCCAAACACGGGCAACAGACAATAGGTGCAGGAGGAGGCCATTCGGCCCTTCGAGCCAGCACCGCCATTCAATGTGATCATGGCCGATCGTCCCCAATCAGTACCCCGTTCCTGCCTTCTCCCCATATCCCCTGACTCCGCTATCTTTAAGAGCCCTATCTAGCTCTCTCTTGAAAGCATCCAGAGAACCGGCCTCCACCGCCCTCTGAGGCAGGGAATTCCGCAGACTCACAAACTCTCTGTGAGAAAAAGTGTTTCCTCGTCTCCGTTCTAAATGGCTTACTCCTTATTCTTAAACTGTGGCCCCTGGTTCTGGACTCCCCCAACATCGGGAACATGTATCCTGTCTCCAAGCCCTTAACAATCTTATACGTTTCAATGAGATCCCCTCTCATCCTTCTAAACTCCAGAGTGTACAAGCCCAGCCGCTCCATTCTCTCAGCATATGACAGTCCCGCCATCCCGGGAATTAACCTTGTAAACCTACGCTGCACTCCCTCAATAGCAAGAATGTCCTTCCTCAAATTAGGGGACCAAAACTGCACACAATACTCCAGGTGTGGTCTCACTAGGGCCCTGTACAACTGCAGAAGGGCCTCTTTGCTCCTATACTCGATTCCTCTTGTTATAAAGGCCCACATGCCATTTGCTTATAATAATATTATGTTAAATAATATATTTATGCCATTCGCTTGTCATAATAGTACGTTAAATACTGTATTCATATTTACCACAGGTTTAGACTTTAGACTTTAGACCTCACAGTGCAGAAACAGGCCCTTCGGGCCACCAAGTCTGCCCGCCCCCGACCATCGATCGCCCGCATACAAGCTCCGTTCTCTGCACTAGGGACAATTTACAGAAGCCAAAATCCTGCACGTGTTTGGAGTGTGGGAGGAAACCGGGTCACCCGGAGAAAACCCAGGCAGGTCACGGGGAGAAGGTACAAACTCCGTACGGACAGCGCCCGCAGTCGGGATGGAACCCGGGACTCTGGCGCTGTGAGGCAGCAACTCTCCCGCTGCCCCACCCTGACGTACCTGGCATCTGACACACCTCTGTCAGGTACAAAATGCAACAAAGTACAAAGCTCCAAACTACATAGACTTGGGGCATTGGTTTTGTCTTTTAAACTATTATTGGGTTTTTTAATGCCTGTGTGAGTGTGTGAGAGAGAGTTTGTGTGTGAGATTGTTTGTGTGTGTGTGTGTGTGTGAGATTGTGTGTGTGTGTGTGTGTGTGCGCGAGAGAGTGTGTGTATGAGATTGTTTGTGTGTGTGTGTGAGATTGTGCGTGTGTGTCTGTGTGTGTGTGAGATTGTGTGTGTATGAGATTGTTTGTGTGTGTGTGAGAGAGAATGGGCGTCTGTGTGTGTGCGAGAGAGTGTGTGTGAGAGATTGTTTGTGTGTGTGTGTGAGAGAGTGGGGGTGTGTGAGATTGTGTGTGTGTGTGTGTGTGTGTGTGTGAGAGAGTGTGGGTATGTGAGACTGTGTGTGTGAGAGAGAGTGGGTGTCTGTGTGTGTGCGAGAGAGAGAGTGTGGGTGTGTGAGATTGTGTGTGTGTGTGTGAGAGAGAGTGGGTGTCTGTGTGTGTGCGAGAGAGAGAGTGTGTGTGTGAGATTTTGTGTGTGTGTGTGTGTGAAAGAGAGTGGGTCTGTGTGTGTGAGAGTGGGTGTCTGCGTGCGTGTGAGAGTGGGTGTGAGTATGTGTGTGTATGTGTATGTGTGTGAGAGAGTATGTGTGAGAGAGTGTGTGAGAGAGTGTGTGAGAGAGTGTGTGAGAGAGAGTGTGTGAGAGAGTGTGTGTGAGAGTGTGTGTGAGAGTGTGTGAGAGTGTGTGTGAGAGAGTGTGTGAGAGAGTGTGTGAGAGAGTGTGTGTGAGTATGTGTGTGTGTGTATGTGTGTGAGTGTGTGAGTGTGTGTGTGAGTGTGTGTGTGAGTGTGTGTGTGTGTGTGTGAGTATGTGTGAGTGAGTGCATGTGTGTGTGAGTATGTGTGTGAGTGTGTGTGAGTGAGTGTGTGTGAGTGTGTGTGTGAATATGTGTGAGTGTGTGTGTGAGTATGTGTGAGTGAGAGTGTGTGTGTGTGAGTGAGTGTGTGTGTGTGTGAGTGTGTGTGTGTATGTGAGTATGTGTGTGTGTGAGAGTGTGTGTGAGTGTGTGCGTGTGTGTGAGTGAGTGAGTGTGTGTGTGTGTGAGTGTGTGTGTGAGTGTGTGTGTGTGTGTGAGTATGTGTGAGTGAGTGCGTGTGTGCGTCTGAGAGTGCGTGTGAGTGTGTGTGTAAGAGTGCATGTATGTGTGAGTATGTGTGTGTGTGTGAGAGTGTGTGTGTGTGCGCGAGTGAGTGAGTGTGTATATGTGTGTATATGTGCGTGTGTGCAGGTTGTTTTATCTGGTTTATGATACTGTATACAGCGTACCATGTTTACATAACCTGTTGTGCTGCTACAGGTGAGAATGTCTGGGACACAGGACATTAAAACGCCCCTGGACCTTAACAATCAACATTGGGAGCTAGACTGTAAAATGAATGGAAAAAAATGTGAATGCAGTCGGAATCTTTGGGAAAGGTCTGGAGGGAAGCCCGGTGAATTTTCCAAGTCCTTGCAAGATCGGGACGCATCACAGCTTGGCCGGCCCCATAGCAGAAGGGTCAAGTCACGGGGCTGGGAACTGGAAGTACCCTGAGCTAATTCTGCTGCCACCACCATCTACTGCGACCAGTAGATGGCTCGCACTGATTGTTGCCGGCAGCTCGCGTCCTTTTCAGGGCGGACGATGGCGGCGAGGCCAACATTTGTAACATGAAAGAAGAAGACAGCACGGTTTGGGAACAGCTCCATCCAAGGCCACTAGAAACTGCAGTGAATTGTGGACGCACACACAAACCAACCTCCCTCCCACCGACTCCATCCACACCTCACGCTGCCCCGGCAAGGCCAGCAGCATCATCAAGGACCAGTCCCACCCCGGCCACTCCCTCCTCTCCCCTCTCCCATCGGGCAAGAGGTGCAGAAGTGTGAAAACGCACGCACACACACACACCTCCAGATTCAGGGACAGTTTCTTCCCAGCTGTTATCAGGCAACTGGACCATCCTACCACAGCCAGAGAGCCGTCCTGGACTACTATCTACCTCATTGGTGACCCTCGGACTATCCTTGACCGCACTTTGCCGGCGTTACCTTGCACTAAACGCTATTCCCTTATACTGTATCTGTCCAGTGCGGACGGCTCGAGTGTAATCGCGTATTGTCTTTCCGCCGGCTGGTTAGCTCGCGACAAAAGCTTTTCACCGCCCCTCGCTACACGGGGCAATACGCAAGACTAAACTAAATGAACTTGTTTAGAGATACAGCGCGGAGACAGGCCCCTCTGAGCCCGTGCCAATCAGCGATCACCCGTTCACACTAGTTGTGTGTTATCCCAGTTTTGAATCCCACACGCCAGGGGCAATTAACCAACAAACCTGCCCGGCTTTTTGGAGTGTGGGAGGAAACCGGAGCAAACCCACGCGGGTCACGGGGGAGAACGTGCAAACTCCGTGCGGGCAGCGCCCGTGGTCAGGATGGAACGCGGGTCTCTGGCGCTGTGAGGCCACCGTTCCGCCAGATCGCGCAGAGCGACTGAGATAAGTACCCAGCTGCTACTGAGTGAGTCGTGCCTGCTGAGTGAAACGGTGACAGACAGCGAAATACGGGGCGCTGCTCCTCCAATTAGCGCTGGGCCTCACTCTGACAGTGGGGGAGGCCCAGGACAGAACGGTCAGTGTGGGAACGGGAGGGGGAGCTAAAGTGTTTGGCCACCGGGAGATCAGGCAGGTTTGGGCGGACTGAGCGGAGGGGTTCAGCCAAACGATCGCCGAGCCTGCGCTTGGCCTCGCCGATATAGAGAAGTTGACACCTGGAGCAGCGTATACAGTAGATGAGGGTTACACAAAAAGCTGGAGAAACTCAGCGGGTGCAGCAGCATCTAAGGAGCGAAGGAGATAGGCGACGTTTCTGGTCGAGACCCTTCTTCAGACTGGTCAGGGATCAGGGAAACGAGAGATATAGACGGTGATGTGGAGAGATAAGGAACAATGAGTGAAAGATATGCAAAAAAGTATCGGTGATAAAGGGAACAAGCCATTGTAAGCTGTTTGTGGTGTGAAAATGAGAAGCTGGTGCGACTGGGGTGGGGGAGGGAGATAGAGATAGAGGGAATTGCCAGGGCCCGAGGGCTGAGGGAGAGGTGGGAAGGGGAGGAGACAGCAAGGGTTAACAGAATTGAGAAAATTCAATATTCAAGCCCAAAGGATGCAGACTCCCCAAGCGGAATATGAGGTGCTGTTCCTCCAGCTTGCGGTGTTGCTCACTCTGGCCGCGGAGGAGGCCCCGGGACCGAGAGGTCGGATGCGGAATGAGAGGGGGAGTTGAAGTGCTGAGCCACCGGGAGGTCGGGTTGGTTATTGCGGACCGAGCGGAGGTGTTCGGCGAAGCGATCGCCAAGCCTCCGCTTGGTCTCACCGATATAGATCATACAGTAGATGAGGCTGGAGGAGGTGCAGGTGAACCTCTGCCTCACCTGGAAAGACTGTCGGGGTCCTTGGATGGAGTCGAGAGGGGGGGAGTCAGTGGGACAGGTGTTGCATCTCCTCCGGTTGCAGGGGAACGTACCCAGGGAGGGGGTGGTACATGATCCATATCCCTCGATTCTCTGCGTTGCTTGTTATAGTGTGTACAGAGTACTATGTTCACATATTCTGTTATGCTGCCGCATATCAGAATGTCATTGTTCCAACTGGGACACATGACAATAAAACACTCTTGACTTTTTACTCGTGTTTCTCTCTGGTTGTGTGGATGAGGAGCCAGAGTCCCGGGGTTCGATCCTGACCACGGGCGCTGTCTGTGAGGAGTTTGCACGCTCTCCCCAGTGACCGGCGTGGGTTTTCTCCGAGATCTCCGGTTTCCTCCCACACTTGCAAAGACGTGCAGGGTTGGAGCCCAATCGGCTCGGTGTGAATGTAAACTGTCCCCAGTGTGCGTAGGATAGTGTTAGTGAGCGGGGGTCGCTGGTCGGCGCCGACTCTGTGGGCCGAAGGGCCTGTTTCTGATGTGGCATTCCTTAACTCCTCTCCAGAAGATCTAACTTAAAGTTTTAAACTGCTTGGAAAGGCCTGGATAGAGTGGATGTGGAGAGGATGTTTCCACTAGTGGGAGAGTCCAGGACCAGAGGTCACAGCCTCAGAATTAAAGGATGTTCCTTTAGAAGGAGGAGAAATTTCTTTAGTCAGGGGGCGGTGAATCTGTGGGATTCTTTGCCACAGAAGGCCGTGGAGGCCACAAGTCAGTGGATATTTTTTAGGCAGAGATAGATAGATTCTGGATTAGTGCGGGTGTCAGGGGTTACGGGGAGAAGGCAGGAGAATGGGGTTGGGAGCGAGAGATAGATCCGCCATGATTGAATGGTGGAGTAGACTTGATGGGCCGAATGGCCTAATTCTGCTCCTATCACTTATGACCTTATGACCTGCTGCCCTGGGGTGCTCCAATGTGTCTGCAGTAGAATGCATTTGAATGTTTCCTCCCACACTCCAAACCAGGTTCATCTCTCTGCGTGAGTGTGCGTGTGCGTGTGAGTGTGTGTGTCTTAAGGCGAGTGAGTGTGTGTGTGTCAGTGTGTGTGTGTGAGTGTGAGAGTATGTGTGTGTGTGTCTTAAGGCGAGTGAGTGTGTGTGTGTGAGTGTGTGTGTGTGTGAGTGTGTGTGTGTGTGAGTGTGTGTGTGTGAGTGTGTGTGTGTGTGTCAGTGAGTGTGTGTGTGTGTGTGTGTGTGTGTGAGTGTGTGTGAGTGTGTGTGTGTGTGTGTGTGTGTGTGTTTGTGTTTGTGTGTGTGTATGTGAGTGTGTATGTTTGTGTGTGTGTGTTCTGTATGTGTGTGTCTCTGTGTGTGTTAGTGTGTGTGTGTGTGTGTGTGTGTGTGTGTGTTAGTGTGCGTGTGTGGTTTGCGGGTAGGACTGTGTGTGTGTTAGTGCGTTAGTACGTGTGAGGGTAGCAGTGTGAGTGTGCATGTTTAAGTGGTTGTTAGGATATTGGTGTGTGTGTTTGTATGTGTTTGTATGTGTTTGTGCGTGTGTATGTGTGTGTGTGTGTGCTTGTGTGTGTGTGTGCTTGTGTGCGTTTGTGTGTTTGTGAGTGTGTGTGTTCGTGAGTGTGAGTGTGTGTGTACGTGTGTGTATATTTGTGTGTGTACGTGTGTGTGTACACAGAACATGTCGTGAGTGTGAATGAGTGTGTACAGTTTGTACACATTATATGCAGTGAGTGTGAATAAGTGTGTACACAGAACATGTAGTGAGGATGAATGAGTGTGAATAAGTCCAGCAGGATCTGGATCGATTGGCCAGGTGGGTGAGGAATGGTTGATGGAATTTAATACAGAGAGATGTGAGCTGCTCCATTTGGGGGCGTCTAACAAGGGCAGGGCCTACACAGTGAATGGTCGGCCTCTGGGGAGTGTTGTAGAGCAGAGGGATCCAGGAGTACAGGTGCGTGGTTCCTTGAAGGTCGAGTCACAGGTAGATCAGGTGGTCAAAAAGGCATTTGGCACTTTGGCCTTCATCAGTCAGAGTATTGAGTATAGAAGTCGGGAGGTCACGTTGCAGTTGTATCAGACGTTGGTGAGGCCACATTTAGAATATTGTGTTCAGTTCTGGGCACCGTGTTATAGGAAAGATATTGTCAAGCTGGAAAGGGTGCAGAGAAGATTTACGAGGGTGTTGCCAGGACTAGAGGGTGTGAGCTACAGGGAGAGGTTGAGCAGGCTGGGTCTCTATTCCATGGAGCGCAGGAGGATGAGGGGTGATCTTATAGAGGTGTATAACATCATGAGAGGAATAGATCGGGTAGACGCACAGAGTCTCTTGCCCAGAGTACGGGAATCGAGGACCAGAGGACATAGGCTCAAGGTGAAGTGGAAAAAGATTTAACAGGAATCTGAGGGGTAACTTTTTCACACAAAGGGCGGTGGGTGTATGGAACAAGCTGCCAGAGGAGGTAGTTGAGGCTGGGACTATCCCAACGTTTAAGAAACAGTTAGACAGGTACATGGATAGAACAGGTTTGGAGGGATATGGGCTAAATGCGGGCAGGTGGGACTAGTCTAGCTGGGACATGTTGGGCCGGTGTGGGCAAGTTGGGCCGAAGGGCCTGTTTCCACACTGTATCTCTAAACTAAACTACAACTAAACGAAATGGTTGCAAATTAAAATTTATCAATGTGTTATTTTTAAATATCATTTTTAAATATTGAAAAGCAAAATGGAAATGGAGATTGTACATCATGGATTTATGTCATGGATGATGTGCAGAGTTCGAAATTTAGGAAATAAAACAAACCATTGAAAAAAAAGCATCATTTTATATACTATTGCGGGAATAGGTGGTGCTAGCTCCAAGGACAGACTTGGATTGTTTTCTCTGGAGCTTGAGAGAGATCTGTTTGAAGAATATTAAATTATCAGACGCATGAAATTGGGGGATAGGGAGACAGAATCTTTTTCCCCACTGGAAGTATAAAATACTAGACAAGTGGCGCAGTGGTAGAGTTGCTGCCTTACGCACCCCTGTCCCACTTCGGAAACCTGGACGGAAACCTCTGGGGACTTTGCGCTCCCACCCAAGGTTTCCGTGCGGTTCCCGGAGGTTTTCGCCCTTTGGCAACCACCTTCGACTAGCATCGCAACCGGCTTCGACTAAAAAATTACCGATTTTTAAAACGGAAACCACTTTCGACCATTAGGGAGACTGACGAAAACCTCCGGGAACCGCGCGGAAACCACACGGGAACCTTGTCTCCGGAGTCTGCAGAGTCTCCAGAGGTCTCCGTTCAGGTTTCCTAAGTGGGACAGGGGCGTGACAGTGCTTACAGCGCCGGAGACCCGGGTTCGATCCCGACCACGGGGTGCGGGTCTGTACGGAGTTTGCGCGTTCTCCCCGTGACCTGCGTGGGTTTTCTCCGAGATCTTCGGTTTCCTCCCGCGCTCGAAAGTTTGTAGGAGAATTGGTAAAGTGTAAATTGTCCGCAGTGTGCGGGGGTCGCTGGTCGGCGCGGACCCGGTGGGCCGAAGGGCCTGTTTCGCGCTGTATTTCTAAACCTAAACTAAACTGGAGGAGTTAGCTTTAAGGTGAGGTGGGGGGGGGGAGGGGGCAAAGTGTAAAGGAAAGGTGGGGCCTTCAATGTGTTGCCTTCAATTTGGTGCCTTCAATGTGTTGCCAGGGGTGGTGGTAGGGGCATTGAGGAGACTTTTAGATAGCAAGAGGAGACGAAGGGTCTCGACCCGAGACGTCACGCACTCCTTCTCTCCAGAGATGCTGCCTGTCCTGCTGAGTTACTCCAGCTTTTTGTGTCTACCTTCCATTTAGATAGCAACTTGGGTACCCATGAGATGGAGGGGTATGGATCATGGACAGGCACAATTCTGTGTGACGTTTCACGTCGAGACCCTTCTTCAGACGGAGCGTCAGGGGTGAGGGAGACACAGAGATAAGGAAGGGTAAGGCGTGAAAACGAGACATCAAAGGGGGTGGAGATCAAGGGAATGTAAGACCAGATCATTGTTAGTTGGGAGAAGGTGACAACAAAGCAAACAGAGATACAATCTAAACAGAATTACCTTTTCTACATTTCCCTTGATCTTCATCCCCTTTGATGTTTCATTTTCACACCTTACACTTCCTTGTCTATGTGTCTCCCTCTCCCCTGACTCTCAGTCTGGAGAAGGGTCTCGACCCGAAACGTCACCCATTCCTGCTCTCCAGAGACGCTGCTGCCTGCTATCACTCTATGGCTAAATAAACACATAGAACACTGTGGGGGGGAAGGTCAGGACTTTCCACACGGCCTCTCACTGCCCCTGCTGATCTCAGCTCAGTAAGACGGCCACACAAGGAACTGCAGATGCTGGCTTACAAACAAAAGGCACAAAACGCTGAAGGAACTCAGCGGGACAGGCAGCATCTCCGGGGAGAAGGAATGGGTGACGTTCCGGGACGAGACCCTTCTCCAGAGATGCTGCCTGTCCCTCCGAGTTACCCCAGCACTTTCTGCTTATCTCCGGGTGCGAACCAGCATCTGCAGTTCCTTCCGACACACATAAGCATGGTGCGCTCCTGTCTGCAGAGAAAGCAGAATGAATCCGTCCTGGAAGATCGCCCGTCGGACAAACGATCGGGAGCACAATGGCGGGAGATGTGTCCGACCGTGTGAGTCGAGTGCCACTTACCAACATGCGTGTGTGTGTGTGTGTGTGTGTGTGTGTGTGTGTGTTTTATGGGTCCCACCTGCTTTGTACGACTCCAGACCACCACCAAACAAAAGACCAAAGAGCTGAATTCCAGAGACGACACCAGAAAGATTGTTCCTCGAGATCAAGGCCACCATTTCATGCAGAGATAGAAACATCGAAAATAGGTGCAGGAAGTAGGCCTTTCGGTCCTTCCAGCCAGCACCGCCATTCAATATGATCGCGGCTGATCATCCAGAATCAGTACCCCCGTTCCTGCCCTCTCCCCATATCCCTTGATTCCGTTAGCCCTAAGAGCTAAATCTAACTCTCTCTTGAAAACATCCAGTGAATTGGCCTCTGTGGCAGAGAATCCCACAGATTCACAACTCTCTGGGAGAAACCGTTTTTTCCTCATCTCAGTCCTAAATGGCCGACCCCTAATTCTAAAACTGTGTGACCCCTGGTTCTGGACTCCCCCCAACATCGGGAACATTCTTTCCTGCATCTAGCGTGTCCAATCCCTTAATAATTGTATGTGTTTCTATAAGAAAACCTCTCATCCTTCTATATTCCAGTGAATACAAGCCCAGCCGACCCATTCTTTCATCATATTTCAGTCCCGCCATCCCGGGAATGAACCTGGTTGGAATGAACATATTTCACATATTTAATTACATCGGGCATCAAGGAAGCCCAGCGGATGTGAAGTCACGAGACGCCAAGGGGAAAAATGCTCTGCTGGATGAACGTGGTTGTCCAAACCATCTCAGCGCTCGGCAGCGATTCCTCGTTGCCCCTCTCAGCCATTTCCCGCCGATTTTAATCAATGAACTCACCTCCATTGTAGAGCCAGAGGCTGGAACAGTTGTTGATAATTGCATTGTGTACATCAAAGGCAGAGAGATGTGAGGCCTAGCCAGAAAGGCCTGTGTGGTCTGACCAGAGGCAGGCTGTATTGACATTATACGAGGGTGTATCGTAGCGCAGCCCATTTTAGAGATGCAATAGACAATAGACAATAGACAATAGGTGCAGGAGGAGGCCATTCGGCCCTTCGAGCCCAGCACCACCATTCAATGTGATCGTGGCTGATCATCCCCAATCAGTTCCCCGTTCCTGCCTTCTCCCCATAT
>CM069160.1:9508204-9513204 GCA_035221665.1 Okamejei kenojei
TCAAGCCCACATTTTTAGTTCAGTTTAGAGATACAGCACGGAAACAGGCCCTTCGGCCCATCGAGCCCGTGCCGACCAGCGATCCCCGTACACTAACACTATCCCACACACGCTAGGGACGATTTTACATTCACACCCAAGCCAATTAACCTACAAACCTGCACGCCTTTGGAGTGTGGGAGGAAGCCGAAGATTGAGGGAGTGCAGCGCAGGTTAATTCCCGGGATGGCGAGACTGTCATATGGTGAGAGAATGGAGCGGCTGGGCTTGTACACTCTGGAGTTTAGAAGGATGAGAGGGGATCTCATTGAAACATATAAGATTATTAAGGGTTTGGACACGCCCAGAGGCAGGAAACATGTTCCCGATGTTGGGGGAGTCCGGAACCAGGGGCCACATAGTTTAAGAATAAGGGGTCGGCCATTTAGAACGGAGACGAGGAAACATTTTTTCTCACAGAGACTTGTGAGTCTGTGGAATTCCCTGCCTCAGAGGGCGGTGGAGGCCGGTTCTCTGGAAGCTTTCAAGAGAGAGCTGGATAGGGCTCTTAAAATTAGCGGAGTCTGGGGACATGGGGAGAAGGCAGGAACGGGGCACTGATTGGGGACGATCAGCCGTGATCACATTGAGTGGCGGTGCTGGCTCGAAGGGGCCGAATGGCCTCCTCCTGCACCTATTGTCTACTGTCTATCTAGGTGAAAACCCACGCGGGTCACGGGGAGAACTCAGTACAAACTCAGCGCCCGGAGTCAGGATCGAACCCGGATACCCAGTGCTGTGAGGGAGCAACTCTACCGCTGAGACACAGTGCTGCCCGGAAGTTTTATAGTTTTTCATATTAACGTCAGATCCTCCACGATTGTAGCGCTCACAGACACCGGGGGCAACGTACGTAAAGTGGGCAATGCAGCGACTGACCCGCACGTCTCTGGGATGTGAAAGGACACGCAAGTGGTCAATGGAAGAATTTGTTGGCATTGGAGACCAAGATGCAACCCAGTTCACTGGAGCTGTGAGGCAACACAATCTCATAAGGTCATACCTGATAGGAGCTGCCTTGGGCCATTCAGCCTACTCCACCATTCGATCACGGCTGATCTATCTCTCCCTCCCGACCCCATTCTCCTGCCTTCTCCCCATAACCCCTGACACCTGCACTAATCAAGAATCTCTGCCGGATGTGCCAATGAGCGTTGATTCCATTAGAACTGCCCAGATATACAGAGTGATACAGTGTGGAAACAGGCCCTTGGTCCCAACTTACACACTCCGGCCAACATGTCCCAGCCACACCAGTCCCACCTGCCCGCGTTTGCCCCGTATCCCTCCAAACCCGTCCTATCCCGGAGTATGTTCCCAGGAACAAGTGGGTTAACCTATGATGAGCGTTTGACAGCACGGGGCCTGTAGTCGCTGGAGTTTAGAAGGATGAGGGGGGGGGGGACCTCATTGTAACGTACAGAATAGTGAAAGGCTTGGATAGAGTGGATGTGGAGAGGATGTTTCCACTAGTGGGAGAGTCCAGGACCAGAGGGTCACAGCCTCAGAATTAAAGGACGTTCCTTTAAGAGGACTTTCTTTAGTCAGAGGGTGGTGAATCTGTAGGATTCATTGCCACAGAAGGCTGTGGAGGGCCACAAGTCAATGGGTATTTTTATGGCAGAGATAGATAGATTCTTGATTAGTGCGGGTGTCAGGGGTTTATGGGGAGAAGGCAGGAGAATGGGGTTAGGAAGGAAAGATAGATCAGCCATGGTTGAATGGTGGAGTAGACTAGATGGGCCGAATGGCCTAATTCTGCTCCTATTACTTATGACCTTCTGACTGGTCTAACTGTTTCTTAAACGTTGGGATAGTCCCAGCCTCATTTACCTCCTCTGGCAGCTCGTTCCATACACCCACCACCCATTTGTGTAAAAACGTTACCCCTCAGATTCCTAGTAAATCTTTCCCCCTTCACCATGAACCTGTGGTCCTCGATTCCCCCACTCTGTGCGTCCACCCGATCTATACCTCTCATGATGTTGTACACCTCTGTAAGATCACCCCTCGTCCTCCTGCGCTCCAAGGAGTAGAGACCCAGCCTGCTCAACCTCTCCCTGTAGCTCACACCCTCTAGTCCTGGCAACACCCTCGTAAATCTTCTCTGAACCCTTTCCAGCTTGTCATCGTCTTTCCTATAACACGGTGCCCAGAACTGAACACAATATCTTAAATGCGGTCTCACCAACGTCTGACACAACTGCAACGTGACCTCCCAACTTCTATACTCAATACTCTGACTGATGAAGGCCAAAGTGCCAAAAGCCTTTGGCCTTCCCAAGAACCACGCACCTGTGCTCCTGGATCCCTCTGCTCTACAACACTCCCCAGAGGCCGACCATTCGCCGTGTAGGCCCCACCGAGCATCCTGGTGAATCGTATCTCCACCCACGTTTAAAAATTATATATTATTAAATGACGTCACTGTTTGTTTCTCGAGGAAAAGCAAATACAAGTGGGTTGGCACGGGGGCGCAGCGGTAGAGTTGCTGCCTTTCAGCACTTGGAGCGCCGGAGACCCGGGCCCGATCCCGACTACGGCTGCAGTCCGAGCGGAGTTGGCACGCTCTCCCCGTGGCCTGCGTGGCCTTTCTCCGAGATCTTCGGTTTCCTCCCACGCCCCGAAGAAATGCGAGTTTGTCGGTCAATTGGCTTCTGAGAGATTGTAAATTGTCCCTAGTGTGTGTGTTTGAGTGTGTGGGAGAGGATACGGGCGCAGACTCGGTGGGGCGCAGGGCCTGTTTAGGTGCTGTCATAAGAGTTCATACACCGATCAGACAACCTCTGGTGCAGGACAGACACAAAACGCTGGAGTAACCCAGCGGGGCAGGCAGCATCTCTGGAGAGAAGGAATGGGTGACGTTTCAGGTCCGGACCCTTCACTCTCTCAACCCTGAAACGTCGCCCATTCCTTCTCTCCAGAGATGCTGCCTGTCCCGCTGAGTTACTCCAGCACTTTGTGCCTATCTTTGGTTTAAACCAGCATCTGCAGTTCCTTCCCACACACTTCTGATGTGTCTACATTAAACCCTCTATTATTGGTCGTGAGCAGATGGATAAATAATTCTACATTCCGTACTGTTAAACAGCTGAGACACACGTGGGTATTGACAGCAATACATAGAAGGGTCGCTGTTGCTTTGAGTTGAGAAATGGACACTGTGATGCATTAAGGGAAAAGTTAGGAACATTACCAAGGAGACCAGGTTCATTCCCGGGATGGCGAGACTGACATATGATGAAAGAATGGGTCGACTGGGCTTGTATTCACTGGAATTTAGAAGGATGAGAGAGGATCTTTTAGAAACAGGTTCAATTCTTAAGGGATTGGACAGGCTAGATGCAGGAAAAATGTTCCCGGCGTTGGGGGAGTCCAGAACCAGGGGTCACACAGTTTAAGAATAAGGGGTCGGCCATTTAGGACAGAGATGAGGAAAAACCTTTTTCACCCAGAGAGTTGTGAATCTGTGGAATTCTCTGCCACAGAAGGCGGTGGAGGCCAATCCACTGGATGTTTTCAAGGGGGAGTTAGATTTAGCTCTTAGGGCTGACGGAATCAAGGGATATGGGGATGATCAGCCCTGAAGGTTGGAAGGAAGGGCCGAATGGCCTCCTCCTGCGCCTATGAGACAGCTTGAAATGGAAGGGTGTGTAGACACATGACCTCACAGGATAGTTGGAATGATGGGCACGGATAAATAGCTTACATAGACGGATGGGAATGGATATATTCATTGTAACCTTTTCAGTGCCCTTTAGGTGGCAGCTATTGGCATACCTCGGGGATGCAAGCAAAGAGGAACGTCGGCAGACAGGTGCAAGAACGCGCCAGATCCGAGGCGAAGGCCAGCGTGCGATTTGTAAACGTACGATGAGAAACTTAAAATTCGCATCCAGAGCGCATGAGAGCAAGAGGCCGGGTCATTTGGTCAGAGGGTCAGGTTGACCATCACACTGGCCAGCCTGAGGAGCACCTTCAGCCACAGACTGGTCCGCACCAAGATGCGGCGCGGAACGCCACAGGAGATCCTTCTTCCCCGTGTGGCTCTAAAACTGTACAACTCCTCCCCCCTTCTGCCGTGGGGTCGACTGAGACTGAGAACGTGTGGGAAGGAACTGGTGCAGATTCTGGTGAAAACCGAAGACGGGCACAAAATGCTGGATTATCTCAGCGGGGACGGGCAGCAGCTCTGGAGAGGAGGAATGGGTGACCTGATCTCCCGGTGGCCAAACACTTTAACTCCCCCTCCCGTTCCCACACTGACCTCTCTGTCCTGGGCCTCCTCCACTGTCAGCGTGAGGCCCAGCGCTAATTGGAGGAGCAGCACCTCATATTTCGCTTGGGGCAGCTCACACCCCAGCGGTATGAACATTGACTTCTCTCACTCCAGGTAGCCCCGGCATTCCCTCTCTCTCCGTCCCCTCCCCCACCCACGTCGCACCAGCTTCTCGTTTTCACCCAGCAAACAGCTAACAACGGCCTGGTCCCTTTATCACCGTTACTTTTTTGCTTATCTTTCATTCATATGTTGTGTTTCTCTCTACATCACCGTCTATATATTTATGTGATATACTAAGGTTTTATATGAATTGTATGATGTTTTATATGCAATGCATGTTTACGTAATGTTGTCCCTCGTCTGGGCCTTGAGTCCAAAATAATTTTTAAAATTATTATTATTATATTATTATATCTCTCGTTTCCCTTTCCCCTGACTCTAATCTGAAGAAGGGTCCAAACTCGAACCGTCGCCCATTCCTTCTCTCCAGGAGAAGCTGCCTGTCCCGCTGAGTTACTCCAGCTTTTTGTGTCTACCTTCGGTTTAAACCAGCATTGCGTACAGTTTTGGTCTCCAAATCTGAGAAAAGACATTCTTGCCACAGAGAAGGTTCACCAGACTGATTCCTGGGATGTCAGGACTTCCATATGAAGAAAGACTGGATAGACTCGGCTTGTAC